>OZ010635.1:0-372599 GCA_963932165.1 Pimpla rufipes
GTAAAGTAAAGTAAAGTAAAGTAAAGTAAAGTAAAGTAAAGTAAAGTAAAGTAAAGTAAAGTAAAGTAAAGTAAAGTAAAGTAAAGTAAAGTAAAGTAAAGTAAAGTAAAGTAAAGTAAAGTAAAGTAAAGTAAAGTAAAGTAAAGTAAAGTAAAGTAAAGTAAAGTAAAGTAAAGTAAAGTAAAGTAAAGTAAAGTAAAGTAAAGTAAAGTAAAGTAAAGTAAAGTAAAGTAAAGTAAAGTAAAGTAAAGTAAAGTAAAGTAAAGTAAAGTAAAGTAAAGTAAAGTAAAGTAAAGTAAAGTAAAGTAAAGTAAAGTAAAGTAAAGTAAAGTAAAGTAAAGTAAAGTAAAGTAAAGTAAAGTAAAGTAAAGTAAAGTAAAGTAAAGTAAAGTAAAGTAAAGTAAAGTAAAGTAAAGTAAAGTAAAGTAAAGTAAAGTAAAGTAAAGTAAAGTAAAGTAAAGTAAAGTAAAGTAAAGTAAAGTAAAGTAAAGTAAAGTAAAGTAAAGTAAAGTAAAGTAAAGTAAAGTAAAGTAAAGTAAAGTAAAGTAAAGTAAAGTAAAGTAAAGTAAAGTAAAGTAAAGTAAAGTAAAGTAAAGTAAAGTAAAGTAAAGTAAAGTAAAGTAAAGTAAAGTAAAGTAAAGTAAAGTAAAGTAAAGTAAAGTAAAGTAAAGTAAAGTAAAGTAAAGTAAAGTAAAGTAAAGTAAAGTAAAGTAAAGTAAAGTAAAGTAAAGTAAAGTAAAGTAAAGTAAAGTAAAGTAAAGTAAAGTAAAGTAAAGTAAAGTAAAGTAAAGTAAAGTAAAGTAAAGTAAAGTAAAGTAAAGTAAAGTAAAGTAAAGTAAAGTAAAGTAAAGTAAAGTAAAGTAAAGTAAAGTAAAGTAAAGTAAAGTAAAGTAAAGTAAAGTAAAGTAAAGTAAAGTAAAGTAAAGTAAAGTAAAGTAAAGTAAAGTAAAGTAAAGTAAAGTAAAGTAAAGTAAAGTAAAGTAAAGTAAAGTAAAGTAAAGTAAAGTAAAGTAAAGTAAAGTAAAGTAAAGTAAAGTAAAGTAAAGTAAAGTAAAGTAAAGTAAAGTAAAGTAAAGTAAAGTAAAGTAAAGTAAAGTAAAGTAAAGTAAAGTAAAGTAAAGTAAAGTAAAGTAAAGTAAAGTAAAGTAAAGTAAAGTAAAGTAAAGTAAAGTAAAGTAAAGTAAAGTAAAGTAAAGTAAAGTAAAGTAAAGTAAAGTAAAGTAAAGTAAAGTAAAGTAAAGTAAAGTAAAGTAAAGTAAAGTAAAGTAAAGTAAAGTAAAGTAAAGTAAAGTAAAGTAAAGTAAAGTAAAGTAAAGTAAAGTAAAGTAAAGTAAAGTAAAGTAAAGTAAAGTAAAGTAAAGTAAAGTAAAGTAAAGTAAAGTAAAGTAAAGTAAAGTAAAGTAAAGTAAAGTAAAGTAAAGTAAAGTAAAGTAAAGTAAAGTAAAGTAAAGTAAAGTAAAGTAAAGTAAAGTAAAGTAAAGTAAAGTAAAGTAAAGTAAAGTAAAGTAAAGTAAAGTAAAGTAAAGTAAAGTAAAGTAAAGTAAAGTAAAGTAAAGTAAAGTAAAGTAAAGTAAAGTAAAGTAAAGTAAAGTAAAGTAAAGTAAAGTAAAGTAAAGTAAAGTAAAGTAAAGTAAAGTAAAGTAAAGTAAAGTAAAGTAAAGTAAAGTAAAGTAAAGTAAAGTAAAGTAAAGTAAAGTAAAGTAAAGTAAAGTAAAGTAAAGTAAAGTAAAGTAAAGTAAAGTAAAGTAAAGTAAAGTAAAGTAAAGTAAAGTAAAGTAAAGTAAAGTAAAGTAAAGTAAAGTAAAGTAAAGTAAAGTAAAGTAAAGTAAAGTAAAGTAAAGTAAAGTAAAGTAAAGTAAAGTAAAGTAAAGTAAAGTAAAGTAAAGTAAAGTAAAGTAAAGTAAAGTAAAGTAAAGTAAAGTAAAGTAAAGTAAAGTAAAGTAAAGTAAAGTAAAGTAAAGTAAAGTAAAGTAAAGTAAAGTAAAGTAAAGTAAAGTAAAGTAAAGTAAAGTAAAGTAAAGTAAAGTAAAGTAAAGTAAAGTAAAGTAAAGTAAAGTAAAGTAAAGTAAAGTAAAGTAAAGTAAAGTAAAGTAAAGTAAAGTAAAGTAAAGTAAAGTAAAGTAAAGTAAAGTAAAGTAAAGTAAAGTAAAGTAAAGTAAAGTAAAGTAAAGTAAAGTAAAGTAAAGTAAAGTAAAGTAAAGTAAAGTAAAGTAAAGTAAAGTAAAGTAAAGTAAAGTAAAGTAAAGTAAAGTAAAGTAAAGTAAAGTAAAGTAAAGTAAAGTAAAGTAAAGTAAAGTAAAGTAAAGTAAAGTAAAGTAAAGTAAAGTAAAGTAAAGTAAAGTAAAGTAAAGTAAAGTAAAGTAAAGTAAAGTAAAGTAAAGTAAAGTAAAGTAAAGTAAAGTAAAGTAAAGTAAAGTAAAGTAAAGTAAAGTAAAGTAAAGTAAAGTAAAGTAAAGTAAAGTAAAGTAAAGTAAAGTAAAGTAAAGTAAAGTAAAGTAAAGTAAAGTAAAGTAAAGTAAAGTAAAGTAAAGTAAAGTAAAGTAAAGTAAAGTAAAGTAAAGTAAAGTAAAGTAAAGTAAAGTAAAGTAAAGTAAAGTAAAGTAAAGTAAAGTAAAGTAAAGTAAAGTAAAGTAAAGTAAAGTAAAGTAAAGTAAAGTAAAGTAAAGTAAAGTAAAGTAAAGTAAAGTAAAGTAAAGTAAAGTAAAGTAAAGTAAAGTAAAGTAAAGTAAAGTAAAGTAAAGTAAAGTAAAGTAAAGTAAAGTAAAGTAAAGTAAAGTAAAGTAAAGTAAAGTAAAGTAAAGTAAAGTAAAGTAAAGTAAAGTAAAGTAAAGTAAAGTAAAGTAAAGTAAAGTAAAGTAAAGTAAAGTAAAGTAAAGTAAAGTAAAGTAAAGTAAAGTAAAGTAAAGTAAAGTAAAGTAAAGTAAAGTAAAGTAAAGTAAAGTAAAGTAAAGTAAAGTAAAGTAAAGTAAAGTAAAGTAAAGTAAAGTAAAGTAAAGTAAAGTAAAGTAAAGTAAAGTAAAGTAAAGTAAAGTAAAGTAAAGTAAAGTAAAGTAAAGTAAAGTAAAGTAAAGTAAAGTAAAGTAAAGTAAAGTAAAGTAAAGTAAAGTAAAGTAAAGTAAAGTAAAGTAAAGTAAAGTAAAGTAAAGTAAAGTAAAGTAAAGTAAAGTAAAGTAAAGTAAAGTAAAGTAAAGTAAAGTAAAGTAAAGTAAAGTAAAGTAAAGTAAAGTAAAGTAAAGTAAAGTAAAGTAAAGTAAAGTAAAGTAAAGTAAAGTAAAGTAAAGTAAAGTAAAGTAAAGTAAAGTAAAGTAAAGTAAAGTAAAGTAAAGTAAAGTAAAGTAAAGTAAAGTAAAGTAAAGTAAAGTAAAGTAAAGTAAAGTAAAGTAAAGTAAAGTAAAGTAAAGTAAAGTAAAGTAAAGTAAAGTAAAGTAAAGTAAAGTAAAGTAAAGTAAAGTAAAGTAAAGTAAAGTAAAGTAAAGTAAAGTAAAGTAAAGTAAAGTAAAGTAAAGTAAAGTAAAGTAAAGTAAAGTAAAGTAAAGTAAAGTAAAGTAAAGTAAAGTAAAGTAAAGTAAAGTAAAGTAAAGTAAAGTAAAGTAAAGTAAAGTAAAGTAAAGTAAAGTAAAGTAAAGTAAAGTAAAGTAAAGTAAAGTAAAGTAAAGTAAAGTAAAGTAAAGTAAAGTAAAGTAAAGTAAAGTAAAGTAAAGTAAAGTAAAGTAAAGTAAAGTAAAGTAAAGTAAAGTAAAGTAAAGTAAAGTAAAGTAAAGTAAAGTAAAGTAAAGTAAAGTAAAGTAAAGTAAAGTAAAGTAAAGTAAAGTAAAGTAAAGTAAAGTAAAGTAAAGTAAAGTAAAGTAAAGTAAAGTAAAGTAAAGTAAAGTAAAGTAAAGTAAAGTAAAGTAAAGTAAAGTAAAGTAAAGTAAAGTAAAGTAAAGTAAAGTAAAGTAAAGTAAAGTAAAGTAAAGTAAAGTAAAGTAAAGTAAAGTAAAGTAAAGTAAAGTAAAGTAAAGTAAAGTAAAGTAAAGTAAAGTAAAGTAAAGTAAAGTAAAGTAAAGTAAAGTAAAGTAAAGTAAAGTAAAGTAAAGTAAAGTAAAGTAAAGTAAAGTAAAGTAAAGTAAAGTAAAGTAAAGTAAAGTAAAGTAAAGTAAAGTAAAGTAAAGTAAAGTAAAGTAAAGTAAAGTAAAGTAAAGTAAAGTAAAGTAAAGTAAAGTAAAGTAAAGTAAAGTAAAGTAAAGTAAAGTAAAGTAAAGTAAAGTAAAGTAAAGTAAAGTAAAGTAAAGTAAAGTAAAGTAAAGTAAAGTAAAGTAAAGTAAAGTAAAGTAAAGTAAAGTAAAGTAAAGTAAAGTAAAGTAAAGTAAAGTAAAGTAAAGTAAAGTAAAGTAAAGTAAAGTAAAGTAAAGTAAAGTAAAGTAAAGTAAAGTAAAGTAAAGTAAAGTAAAGTAAAGTAAAGTAAAGTAAAGTAAAGTAAAGTAAAGTAAAGTAAAGTAAAGTAAAGTAAAGTAAAGTAAAGTAAAGTAAAGTAAAGTAAAGTAAAGTAAAGTAAAGTAAAGTAAAGTAAAGTAAAGTAAAGTAAAGTAAAGTAAAGTAAAGTAAAGTAAAGTAAAGTAAAGTAAAGTGAAGTGAAGTGAAGTCAAGTAAAGTAAAGTAAAGTAAAGTAAAGTAAAGTAAAGTAAAGTAAAGTAAAGTAAAGTAAAGTAAAGTAAAGTAAAGTAAAGTAAAGTAAAGTAAAGTAAAGTAAAGTAAAGTAAAGTAAAGTAAAGTAAAGTAAAGTAAAGTAAAGTAAAGTAAAGTAAAGTAAAGTAAAGTAAAGTAAAGTAAAGTAAAGTAAAGTAAAGTAAAGTAAAGTAAAGTAAAGTAAAGTAAAGTAAAGTAAAGTAAAGTAAAGTAAAGTAAAGTAAAGTAAAGTAAAGTAAAGTAAAGTAAAGTAAAGTAAAGTAAAGTAAAGTAAAGTAAAGTAAAGTAAAGTAAAGTAAAGTAAAGTAAAGTAAAGTAAAGTAAAGTAAAGTAAAGTAAAGTAAAGTAAAGTAAAGTAAAGTAAAGTAAAGTAAAGTAAAGTAAAGTAAAGTAAAGTGAAGTAAAGTAAAGTAAAGTGAAGTGAAGTAAAGTAAAGTAAAGTAAAGTAAAGTAAAGTAAAGTAAAGTAAAGTAAAGTAAAGTAAAGTAAAGTAAAGCGACGGTGACCGTGTCCGTGTCCGTGTCCGTGTCGGAATCTTCTGCCTACTGATGCGCGGATTGCTCTGGTCAGAGCTTTGGTTAATCCAATCGTGGACTGCTGTAGTGTGTTGTTGTATGGAGTCTCGGGGGAGCTCATCCTGGCAATCATGCCGACTGAGTGGACGACGCAATGTAGACCGCGAACCGACCGTGTGACCGACACGTCGGTTTCGGATGTTTTTTCGACTGCGTTTCGACCGAGTTCCGACCACAGCTTGCAACCTGGAATAACCATGACCAAAAGTTCAGCAGCTTTTTCGAGTCGGTTTGTTTCAAACCGATCGTAAAAAACCAGAAACCGATCGTCTTCGATTCCGGGTGCTGGTCGGTTTTATTCGCAACCGACCGCAAAAGACCACGAACCGACCCTCTTCGAGCACGGGTGCCCGGTCGGCACCCGGTCGATCCACGGTAAAAAAAACGTCCGAAACCGACAAGTCGTTTAACTTGTCAGTTAACTTGTCAGTTAACTTGTCAGGTTTTCGGTCAGCATATTTGCCAGGGCAGTAAGATAATTTCATTATCGACTATAGCCCTCTTGTAATAATTTGCGACACTCGAATCGAGAATATTCACGTTAATTCTTTGCAATGCTAGAAAAATGTCTTCGCGATAATATTTGCCTCGATGGTTTTCCTAGCATATGAGCGCCATCAATTACTACATTACTCTTGGATCTTGACTTTCTATTAAACATTTTATCGAGATACCTTTGCTGAGAAAATAATAACTTTTTAAAACACAGATATTGCAGTCTATTTACGGCGCATTTGTTGCGCAATGAATTGCAAATCTGAAGCCCTACGACTTGAGAGCTTTGTTCATAATTTAAAAGCTCCTGGTTAATAGCCTCGTAAACGAACGCACTATGCATCCACAAAGGACCCCAATCTCGAACACTTTGCGATAATAAATGAGTTAAAATATGAACGTTGAAAGATTCGTACTGTTTACCATACAACTGTTCGACTCCGACAACGAAAGTTTGCAATTGTCGTCGAGCATGTTCGATTTCTGATCTCATTAGTGATGTTTTCAGTAAAGTTAAAATTCCGTCCACTAACACACCCCAGTGCTTCAAGTATTGTAGTGGCAAGAGACCTTTCATGACTACCATACTGTAGAATAGCAAAAAAAATCACCCATTCATGCGCTTTCCAGTGAACTCTATCACTCATTTTTCGAGGCGTCCGAGAAACATCTAACGAGGGTTTAAATGATAGCAAAAGTGAATCTATTTTCGAAAGGTGGTGACCAATATAAAACAGTTCATCATGGTGGCTCGAATCAAACCATATGTTTGCCAACTGTCGACACACCCCTAATGATACGCAATGCATCCACCCAGTAAACACGTTTCTCAACAGCAATGTAACCTGGAAGTTACATGTGATTGTAACAATGTTACCCTTGTGATATGTCGAGGATATGTAACATAGAAGTGTGATGTACGGTTGCCTTTACATCGAACGTACATTCGATAGTCGAACCCGCGAACTCCGCGAATCGCGCGAAACGTGGATTAAATCAAACATAGATGCTGAGGATAGAAAACGAGTAGATATTTTAAAGATAGAAATGGTCACACGAGAACGTAGGGTGCGCAGAGAGAAGGGCTCTCTCTTTTATGACGCTGGAGAAACTCATCGAGACTCGCGGACCACCTGATGAAGACAATTCAAGGAGTCCTCAACTCGACAAAGAACAGATGCACCACCAACGAAGAGTGTACGTGACTTTTGCCCGAAAAGTCGCAACTCAAGTGGGCAACACGTGGTGACCAACAGGCTTCAGTCGGCGCCGATCCGCCGATCGACGCCGAGCGCGCCAAGCCGGACGGACGCGCTTTTCCCGCTTCGACCAGGGAGACGGGAGTGCCCAACAACCCTTGGAGAAGGAGAACCGACGCCACTACGACGACCAACGATTGGCCAGCGTTCACCCCGGAGAGATGAACCACCCCCATCCACCAACGCGTCGGAGATCTCGCCGAGACTCATCTTCAAATTATTACGCTCAGAATATCTTCAACTGTTGTACGGAACGCTCGTTCCCCTTCTTGTACATACTTGTGTACTACGCAATTTTCAATATATATAGCAAACAGTTACTTTTACTTTCACTATTAAATTCAGTTTCATCTTTATTTCAAACTCCCTCGACATTCCCGCGCCTCCGAGCCGAACACTTCAGTGTTCCACGGGCGAAACGTTCCTTCGCGCCATCAGGGGCTCAATTCTCGAGTTCGTTCGAGCTCGGTTTCATTCGAGATTCCCTAGATTGTCGAACGAAACGGCTGGACCGACATTCTTGAAATCTCACCGAGATCTCACGCTCGAGATTTTTCGAATGTAAAGCACGAGTGGTCTGTAGCACTCGAGATTCGAATCTCGAAGGAAAGAACACAGTAAAAAGTGACAATTTTACAGTTTGAGGTTATGTTTCTGCTGTTATATAGAAGAAATTGGCGTCGGTACGCTACCGCATCTCTTGATGTGTTGCATGTCATGTGTTGTGCGCATTGGTAAACGTCTCGACAAACCCTTGACAGATTTTGTTAATTTGAAAACATAAATGTTAACTATTATTGAACATTTATAAATGAATGTAGATAAAAACTTGGTCTTTTAAAAATTCTATAAATGACATCTTCATTCAATTAATTGTTTAACACTAGGCATGAGACAGACACAAAAAGACAATTCATTTGTAATGTATTATAATCCTTTCCTATTTTGTGTTTGCACTAATCTTAAACCCCGAATTTATGTACTTTAGTTATACATGAAATAATAAATAAAAACTGGAATCAATCAAAATAATTTATGGATTCAATGATAAATCGTAAATAACGTACAATTATAGTATACAATTATTTTTGAATATCATGCATAAAAATGTGATTGACTTTGAAGACAAAAAACGTGAATAATACAGGAAGCGCCTATCTCAAAATCAATAGTTAATATAATTCATACGATTCTATTATTTAAAAAACTGCGCATTTTCTAAAACAGCTATTTTCTATTAGGCTGGGCTGTTCATTGGCTTATAAGTGAACAGAGCGACTTGGCACTACCGCATGCAAGTTTCATACGAGATGCCGCTCGAAAGCCATTTCGATCGAACTCGTGGTGAATACCATTTTTTCGTTTCGTTCGAGTCGATCAATCGAACATCTCGAGCGCTCGACCGAATCTCGAGCGAACTCGAGAATTGGGCCCCAGCTCCCGTACGAATAGAACATTAATCATAAATTACCGGAATCCGGAACATCACAGAAGTAACTTGTGATGTTGCATTTGTTATGTGCAGGTAATGTTACCATTATGTGACATATTTTCATTGCAGTTGCATAACAAAAGTTATGAAACCGCAACGCAATGTGCAAGTAACAATTGGGACATCACTTTCGTGACAGGAACGCAATGTTGTAGTGATGTAAGGTGGCAACATAACAAGTATATTGCAAAAAGTATGTAACATGTATGTAATGTGACGTATTTTTCGTGAGCGGAAGCGCGAACGCCATAATAAAAAAAAACCTAAAAAAAACCGAAACGTCACCTTCGGCCGTCCGCCCTCGCTGGTGCATCCGCAAACCCGGTGGCGCCAGTCAATTTTTGTTTCACCGGAATTAACAAACCGGTATGTCCGAGGAATCGAGGTGAGCAGACTCGATTCCAAACAAAATAGAAATAAATCGAAAGTCCGGAGCCAAAACTAACGATCGGGAACAATCATTAACGAAACCGGCAACTTAGTTAATTTTTGTGGACGCGTAAAATTAACAAACGCAACTGGATGCACTCGCGAGAGCGAACGGTTGCGGAATTGCACGGCCGCTCAGGCTGCTAGGTTGTGGTAGAGAGGGTCGAGGTAACGGCCCAATAAATAGCCAATAACGAAATCTGAACGGAACACGAATTTTTAATTGCTAAAATTCCGAAAACTGGGTAATAATAATTTTTCAATTATTATTATCGTGACAAAACTCACGGAAACGCAAAAAGGCGAGATCGACGACGCGGGGTCGAACGCGCAACGAGAACGGCGACCGAACATCGTTCGAGCGCCGACGAAAAGAAAAAAACAGCGGACTCACCGATTCGCTGCACGGGACCACCGTGCTGCACGGCCAATATCCTTCGGGATCGATCCCGAAAAATCCACGGATCAGTTTCCGTGGAAGCCGCGAGAACTACACACTCGAGCCACACAGGGTGTGATGCACAAACACTGCATTTAGTATGCCGTGCAACGGCGCGAGAGCACAACGATTCTCTCACGAGAAATCGCCTTCGAAATCGCGAACGAAAACTCGCACGAGAAATCCGCGTGTACGGGCGAGCGCGCGGCCCGAGTATCGTACGCGAGCGAGCGAGACAGACAGAAAAACTGTCAACACGGGAGCGCGTGACAATAGCTCGAGGCACCCCGGCGGTGTCCCGAGATCGACTGACAAATCTACGTGATAGCCGAGATCGCGTAATCATTATTATTTCCAAGTTCCCTTACCCGATAGCTACTGCCCTCACTCGAATCGCCGAATAATCGTACGAGAGCGCATTTCTGCCGGTAACTCGTGACGTATCCTCACGAGCGCTTCCCCTGACGCTTAGCGCGAAAACGGGCACTTCGCAACAAATTCAAATGGGGCACAAGGACGGCTCCGTCCTTTGCTCGAACACACAACCCCGCCCGTTCTCCAGCGCAATGCATCTTCGCCTCGGGGCGCCGGATTTTCACCGGACTCTCGCTGCACGCGGAACAGTCGTCGGTGCACTCTTCCCCGCTGGGCTGCTCGATTCGTTGAGCGCTCGTCTACGCAACGGGGTCGAGTGACCGACCTACACCAACGTTACATAAACGCCAAATCGTCATAACAAAAAAAAAACTTTACGCGTATTCACGCGTCGGGACCGATCAAAACGCGAAGGTGGCGAGTCGAGGAGTGACAGCCACGAAAACAAGACTGCCCAAAATCGGCAACAACAATCATGTGACCGTGATTAAAAAAAATCACGTCACAGTAACGACTGTAATGTAACTGCAACAATAGCCCGGTCATGTTACAGTTACGTAATGTGGTAACATTGCTAGAACCTTGCACAAATATGTAACGTTTACGTAACATGCATATCACAGTGGTTATGTAGCATCGTAGTTCCGTTACAGTCATGTAATTATAAATTACCGTAATGACCGGTCATAAATGACCGGAATCCGGAACATTACAAGAGCTACAAGTAAATTGGTTATTTTTTACGCGTCATTTGACGGTCTTATGACGGTCCAATGACCGTTACAAAATGGACCTCGCATCTCTATTGTGACGTTGGGTGGGTGACGATTACATCGAGCGAATAGTCGATAATCGAACCCGCTGACCCCGCGAAACGCGCACAACAACGCGTATTAACTCAAACATAGATGCTAGGAATAGAAACGTAGAGATATTTCAAACGTAGAATTGGTCACACGAGAAGGTAGTGAGCGCATGGGAAAGGACTTTTATTTACGACTTAGGAGAAACTCTTCGCGACTCGCGGACCACCGGATGAGGGCAATCCACAGCACCCTTGAGTCGACAAACGACACGTGAAGACGCGCCAAAGATCGTTCGTGACTTTTGCCCGTTTTGCGATCTCAAGAGAGTCGCCACTTGAGTGGACAGGCCAACACATGGTGACCAACAAGAGGCCCCGGCCGGCGACGATCCGCCGATCGACGCGCTACCCCCGCTGCAGCCAGGGAGACGGGAGTGGACAACAACCCCGGAGTAGGAGAAGCGACGTCTCGACGACGACCGACGATTGGGCAGGACTTCCGGTTGGCGCGCGTAAGAGTGTGGACGTGTTCGAGTCGCTCTTACAGTTTTCACCAATTTTACTCGTTTTATTGTTGTTTTTCCACTCGAAATTTCCACCCTTCCTTACTTTGCCTTCTTAGCGGCATGCCGCAGCGCGGTTTGGGTGGGCCCGACGATCCGGGAGGAGGCGGTTCGGACATCTCGGAAGAAAGCGATACCGAAGAGGTTATAGTCACGGACTGCGATGTACAAACGCAAGTGGACGATCTCCGTAATGAAGCGCTTAGCTCGCGCAAGAGAACGATCGAAGATTCTGACGAGAAACAGCCCGAGGAGAAGGAAAATTCTGGACATCCTGCGAGGACGACTCACCTTTCGAAGAGGAAACCCCCTCCCTCTCCCCCTCCCGACCAAACTTCACATCCCAACTCTTCGAATGTCTCCCGCCAAGAGTCAGGCCTCCAGAAGTCGAGGATTCCTCCTCAGATTCTAGCGAACCGATACTCAGAGAATATGGGCGGCCCTTTTTTGGTTCTGGTCCAGCCGTACAGCTGGAACGCTGATACGCCGGCGCTAAATGCCATCTCAGTAGGAAAAATCCTGTACCCGAGATTTGAACGAAACGAGGTCCAAGACATCTTCAAGTCAGGTAAGCAACAAGTCACGATTGCCCTAACCTCCGCAGGTGCTGCCAACTTCGTCGTCAGCCTCCCGTCGCTTAAAGAGAAACGCCTTCAGGCGTACATCCCGAACGTTTTCGTCTCGTGCGAAGGACGCATCAGCGGTATCCCGACCGACATCCCCGAGGATGAATTGCTGGAAGAACTGAAGGCCTCGTGTAACATCACGGCGGTCTTTAGACAAAAGCGGAAAGTATCGTCCAATAATGGTACCTCGATGGAGCTCTCTCAAATGGTTCGACTGGTTTTCGAGGGTCGCGTTCGCCCCGATTTTGTCAACCTCTACAATGTCCGTCACCCGGTCGACCCCTGGCACCGGCCGTCGCGCATATGCTTCAAGTGCTTTAAGTTTGGCCACGTTGCGGATCAGTGTAGAGGACAGCAGAAGTGCAAAAGATGTGGCGGTAGCGAGCATCCCGAAGGCGAAACCTGCCCCAATCAAAGTTCCCCTCCCAGTTGTGTCAACTGCAAGGGAAGCCATCTCCCAACCGACCGATCCTGCCCCGCTTACATCCACGAACAGGAGATTAGGTCGATGGCATCCGAACAGGGAATTAGTTTCGTCGAGGCAAGGCGCCTCATGTCGTCGTAGAACGAAAGCCGGCCCTCTTCTCGCCCGTTGAGCGGCAACTTCCCACAGCTTCCTCGTAGGGCACCCGCTCCATCGAGAGCACCTCCAACTTCCCGGGCTCCTTCGTACAGTCAAGCTGTATCATCGCAGCTGTACTCCCAAGCCAATTTTGACGCCGCACCTTATCCGGAACCCTCCACTAGCCCGCCGGACCCTCGTTTTCACACGCGCTCGGCAAGCCCTCATCTTCATTCACGCACCCCGACCTCCCCTCAGCCTCATCGCAAGCTCCGGCATTCAACGACGTCTAACGCCACCCTAGCGACTCGCGCGGCTCATGCGGACATTCTGTTCGCACTGTTCGACATTCAGGTCGGCTCCCCGCTTCTCAAAGTCCCCCGATCGACTCAGAATTCGTAGCCCCTTCAATGTCTGTCCCAAGATTCCCCTTCCCTCAACAATCTAGACCTACGCTCAGAAACCCCGCCAATGCGTCGTTCATGATTCCTAGTCTTCTACAGATCATCAGAGAACAGCTCTCCCCCGCTTTCGCCATGCTAGGGTTGACAAGTTTCATAGATCCGCTAATCCACGCTCTCAACGCTCTCCTGACCTCGCCGAATCTTCTAGCTCATAATGGCCAACAATAGAAATCTTAAAATCCTGCAATGGAATTGTAGAAGCCTTCGCTCAAAAATGGGACTACTATTAGGCATCGCGAACAATTACGACGTTTTAGTACTTTGCGAAACATGGCTGGATGCTGATTTCATTCCATCTATCAATGGGTTCATTGTCATCCATAAATGTAGATTAGTTAATCGTGGAGGAGGCCTAGCTATTTGCTTAAAGAAAGATTTTATTTTTACGGAAGTAACCTCAATCTTCCACGTGGAATGTCGCTTTGAAACCCTTGCCGTTTCTATCTCTACTTCCTTAGGGCCGCTGTTAATCGTCGCGCTCTACAGATGCCCATCTTCCCCCACTCGACCATCCGAATGGCTGTCCTTCCACTCCATCCCCGCTTCCGGTTCAACCCTTATTGCTGGACACTTCAATTCCCAGCATCCGTCGTGGGGTTGTGGGACGAGTTGCCCTTCCGGCAACTCTCTCCACGACACCATACTAACGCAAGACCTTATCTGTCTAAACGATGCTTCCCCGACTTATCGTACTGCTGACCCTTCACATCCGATATCCATAGATTTAACGCTCATCTCCTCGCACCTAGCTCCTCTCGCCTCTTGGTCGGTAATTACCGACACTTTTGGCAGTGATCATTTTCCGATTTCAATCTCCCTTGGCGTTAATTTCCCTACTATTTCTTCTTCCTCTCATCGTTATTCACATAAAAAAATAGATTGGGACATATTTAAATCATCTCTCAAAATTACCGCTCCCACATTACCAGACCCATCTGCGCTCTCACAATATGACAAAATCGTTAGTGCAATTCATAATTCTATTACCTCAGCGAATCCCTCAGATGCCTCGAAAAACAAAAGGAGGCATATCTAAGACAACCATTTGGTGGGATTCTCAATGCGATGCTGCCAACAAAGCACGCAAAAAAGCTTGGGCGGAGTGGAACCAGTCTGGGAGCAACGTACTTTTCGACGAAGCGTTAAGACTTGAAGCCAAAGCCAAGAAGACCTTTCGCAAAGCCAAAGCCAACTCATGGAGACGCTTCACAGAATCAATCAATTTTCGCACCGACGTCAAGGAAGTCTGGCGTAAAGTCAAAAGTTTCAAACATCGGAATGCTCATGACACCTCAACACACCCGAACAACTCTACCACCATTGAAAATATGACCAATCAAATTACGTCTATCTGTCCACCTAGCAATTTCTTTCCCAACTTCCCATCGTCTTTCCAAACCGATCCTCTACTTGAACTTCCCTTCAACGCAGACGAATTAACAGCCGCCATCTGTCGGGCAAAAAAGAACTCTTCACCGGGTATCGATAAAATAGATTCCCTCATCTTATCTCAACTTCCAGCGGAAATAAAATCTTTGCTACTTGTCACATTTAACGACTTCTTTAAAAACGGCCTCTTTCCCGTATCTTGGAAAGAATTCTTGGTTTTTTTCATTCCGAAATCGACGCCTAATAAGTTCCGTTCCATTGCGCTGGCTTCTTGCCTTTTAAAACTGATGGAGAGGCTTGTCCATACGCGATTGGCACAATGGCTCGAATCTAGAGTCGTCCTATCTCCCTCACAATTCGGCTTTCGCAGATCGAGATCTTGTTCTGATAATCTCGCGATTCTCACAACGGAGATCTACAATGGTTTTGCAAAAAAAAGAATTCACCGCCGCATGCTTCTTGGATATCAAAGGGGCTTTCGATAACGTAGATCCGGGCATTTTGGCACATGACCTTCGCGACCTAGATCTACCCTGGTCCTATTGTAAATTTATTTATAATTTAACGTCCCATAGATTCATTTTCTTCAAGATCGCCGGTAACACTCTAGGTCCCTTCTTTACCTTCAAAGGCGTTCCGCAGGGTTGTCTACTCAGTCCACTTCTTTACATCATCTACACTAACAATCTAGACAAACACTTAGACGACAATAGTTCCTGTCTCCAATTCGCTGATGACTTAGTAATATTTTCAAGATCAAACTCGTTAGACAGTTGCCTCTCTTCCCTACAATCCAGCCTGAATAATGTCTCGAAGTTCCTGCACACGAAAGGTCTTTCTGTCGAACTTGGACTTTTGTACGTACGGAACGGACGTTCCTCTCTAGTATCTCATACTTGTATTTCGCATCATATTTTGTTAATCTTCCAATATATTCAAACAGTTTATCTTTCACTCTTGAATATTAAATTCCGAATATTGATTTTCAAACCCGTCCTGCGTTCCCGCGCCTCCGAGCCGAACACTCGAGTGTTCCACGGGCGAATGTGACGAGCGCACGCTCGGCACGTATCTGCCCCCTATAACGCGTTAGCGGAAGCCAATCGAAGAGCGAATTTTAAATATTAACGCAGCAACCAATGTCTCGGACACAACCTTTAAGCTAGCTGTAATTATAGATTATACCGATAGAGTATCACTATTTACATGTACATTTACGTTATATTCAATGTTAGATGACTAAGTCCACTTCCTCTCTCGGGTTTTCCCTGGTTTCCCTGAGAGCTTGGGCAAATGCCGGGAACAATAAATAAGCCCAGAGGCCCAGGGCGAATAAGACACATTCCTCGAACACATGGTAAAAAACTGTAAATGTAAATGCGAATGTCTGCTGGACTACGTGACTCTCGAAGAGGGATTAAAAAGAAGAGACTTTTCTCGACTTTCGCGTTTGCAGAGAAAATTGGAAACCTTTAAGAGCCTCACTCATAGACCCCTCATAAAATCGCAACGCGCTGAGCACTTCACGACCACACGCTGCTAGAAGCTGGTCGCCAAATGTTTTATTGCCACCCGCAGCTCGAGACGAGCTGCGGAGCCTAAGGACCCTTTTTTACCTCGGCTGCTCTATGTCTGGAAAGGCCCCGGTGACGGGCCTCGCGGCCCACCGACAACCAGGCCTGACCACCCCAAGATACGCGTACCACCCTACACCCTTAGAGTTCCACCTCTCTGCCCGACTAGAGCCAATCAACGAAATTTCCGAAAAGAAGGAAACAGAAATGCTGTTTAGTCGCAGCGTCGAGCAGACACTCGCATCACAACCGGCAAACGTATAACATCGGCGAAGGAATCGTCTCTTCGCCACGACCCCGTAGTACTTTCTCAAGTTTTCTGTATTTTCGTTGGACTGACAAACTGCGTGCAGATTAAACTTCCGTTTAATATTAGATTTCTAATGTGTCCAATAAAGTAAAGTGTTTGTGTCAATCGAAAACTAGTGTTGGTGTATTTATTTTATCAATCGTCCATTGGAAATTTAAAAGCTCTGGATATTTCCCGGGTCCCAGGTCGCGAATTTCTATTCGCTAAGCAGCACGACGGACCCTCCAATAGGGATAAAGGAAGGCGAACCAGCAGTCAGAGAACTGCCAGGCTCGTAACACGAAACGTTCCTTCGCGCCATCTCATACATACGCGTTTCGAGAAGCGAATCATAAATTCCCGGAATCCGGAACATCACAGCACTATGCAGAAGCACGTAACACGTACGCTCTACCGAAATGAATAATTGGTCTTTTGGGTCATTTTTGCAATCGTTTAGTCTGTAAAATGGTGCAACAGAATGGACTATCGTACGCTGCTACAGCAGCTGTCGAAATTTTTGCGCGCCAAGTCCCTCCTACGGTGCTGCCAGATCAACGTATTTGTGACTCGCTTCGTTGCCCAGTTTTTTTCCTAAATTATTGACAATAAACTCCCGAGTTCCTACGGCAGTGAAGAGAAGGTTTCGAGTTCGTTGATACCGTTCGGATATGCACTTATTGACATTGTTTTCACGATACACCGAAAGAATTTACGTTAGTTTTATCAAAGTGTTTGTTACATGATGAAAAACTTTGGAAAATGTAGTCAAGCTGAATAAATGAATACAAAAACACGCTACAGTGATGAAAACGGTATAAATAATGTGGAACGTCGACTCCTCTTTGTTTCTGTCAAGTACTCGAATATAGGATGTAAATAAGCGGAAGTCAAGGTACGTGAGTTTGTTAGCAATAAATTACAATTACTTACATTTTTCGCGTTAACAATTGCGCAACACAAACGTTTGTAACATGATACGAGAGGTTTGAGGTTATGTCGCTCGCTTTTTTCGTTTCAATTACATGAGAAAACATTGTAACGAGATTCGAGAAGTTGGAAAGTTTCGAGGTTACGTCGCCCGCTTTTTCTCACAATTACACGAGACAAAAGTTTCTAACAAGATTGTAGAAGTTGGAACGTTTTTTTTTATTCATAACATGTTTTGAGATTATGTAGCTCGCTTTTTCTTACAATTATGAGACAACATTTTGTAAAAAGATTCGAGAAATTCTAATGTTTTTGGGATTACGTAGCTTGATTTTTTGCGGAAAATATTGACTCTTGTCGTTAGAATGGGACGTGTGGACGACGACGAAAGCCAAGCTCTTCTGTCCGAAGCGGAAGAGGAGAAGGACAAGGATAGAGACACTTCCGAGGCTGATGAGGAAAAAGATACGGAAAAAGATGTTTCCGACTTGGATGATTCGGATGGCGATGCGCGGAAAAAATACAAGTGCACTCAGCCAGGATGCAACGCCAGATTTCTGAGGCCGTCGAGGCTTACCTGGCATCTGCGGAAACACAATGACGAGGTACACGCATCTTTTTATGCAGTACTTCAGCATCATTTTCTTTTGTTTTGTTCCTTATATACGGGCTGTGTCCCATTTGTCGCTTCCTTGCACCCACAAATACCAGCCATCGCGCGAGACATTTTTACCAAAACTGTACCAAGAGATTGATGCGAGATGGTGGTACTCATAGTTATGCGCAATGCGACTGTGGCTGACTTAAGGATGTAGGGGCGCCAAGTATTTAATTCACATAAATTCGAGAAAAGTGTGAGAGAATTGCAAACATTTCTCGATGGTCAGAAAATCTGAAGAAAAAAATCCATACACACTAAAGATACTGAAAAGATTAATTTTGCATAATACCAATTTCAAAATGTTATTAACAAATTGGTTAAAAAAATAATTTAACGAATATTTAGTTGAGCCAAGCTTTTTTTTGCATGTAAATGATTCCTTTATTTTCACATATTTTCCCCATAAAAACCGCACAAAATTCAAAGTGAACTCCAAAACCTGAAAAAAATCATACGTATTCAGAAAAACGAAGGAATCATTCTCATGCAAAAATTATGACGTTGAAGTTTGCATCATTCCAACGCAACAAAATTAAATGTTGCAAACTAGAACTTTGCACATTGCTTCGTCATTAATTTCCCTTTTTCACAAAGCCACCTCTATGAAGAAGCTCATTTATTCACTTTGGCTTCCTCATAGAGGAATCTTTGTGAAAAAGGGAAATTAATGAGGAAGCAATGTGCAAAGTTCTACTTTGCGACTTTTAAAAAATTTGAACAAAAGAAAACTCCGTTACAAACACTGTTACATCGCATTTTTATTAAATACAAAGTTTTCACTTACGTCAATAACTTTTTCGTAATAACTTTGCCGTAACAGCGTAAGTTACAGCAAAAATCTATACATTTTCAAAAATGCATAACAGCGTAAAATCCGAACGACTTTACCGATCATTACCAGATTTGATACGTATCAGCGCTGTGTGTCGGTTCATTTGATGAGATTCGACGTGATTTGGAGCAAATTTTTTTTTTTTTTATTCAAACTTCTATCAAACCCGAACCGCTTTACCGATTTCGCTGGAATTCAATACCAAACAACAGTGAACGTGTCTTTATTTATGAAGAACTATTTAGCTAAATTATCGAACTTTTACGAAAGTTGGAGAGATCACGCAATTTTTTTGAAAAATTAAAAATTCCGTAAAATCTGTATAAAAAATAAAAATATATTTAATTTTAAAAATATGTAAATTACACAGGGTTTAATACTCTACTTGCGTGCCAAATTTTAGCTCGATCCACCGCGTCGTTCGTGAGTTATGAACAACTGAATTTTTGGTGCCTGGATCATACATAGACACACTATACCCACATACAGACATATTTTCCAGACCACTTTTCTCGACGTTTTAGGCGATTCTGAGTAAGTTAACATGAAAATCTCGAGAGAAAAAATATGTCACGAAAACAAAGTTTCCTCTATGGGGAAGCAAAAAAACTTGGATCATCGAAACATTTGTTAAACAATTTGTTAATAACATTTTCGAATTACTATTATGCAAAATTAATCTTTTCAGTACCTTTAATGTGCATGAATTGTTTCAGATTTTTATACCATCAAAAAGTGTTTAAAATTCTCTCTCATATTCCTCGAATTTATGCGAAATGAGTATTGGTCGCAAGGACTACCTTAACGACTGCGAGGAATGTTAAACAAACGCGGTCAACAGTGGCTCAACATCATTTTTATGACAACTTATTGCAATTTTGTTTATTGTTTCGCAGAGGCCGTACAAGTGCGACCAGGAAGGATGCACCAGAGCTTACACCAACTCTTCCCACTTGAAACGACACCTGAATACCACTCACAAGCCTGTGACTAAAACTTACGAGTTAGTAGATTCCACTTTCTTTATATCGATAAACCACTCACACCAGATTGTCAAAATTATCTCATCTTTAACTCATCGTGCCAATTTTGTTTATCAACATTTATTTCATACTTTCAACTAGAAGTCGAAGGTTAAAATATTAAAATATTAATATAAGCGCTGGAAATGTGTCATTCTAGAAAGGTACCTCTAGAAAATCTTTTCACGTATCTTATACGCAATATATGGGGCATTCCACGCCGTTTCGACCTGGATTTCACCTCAACCTCTCCGATTTGGCTCATTATTTTGTATAGGCTGAATTGGACCCTCAAATGCACACAAATTTTTTTTCTTAATGACATTCTGAAAAATACTTTGTTCAACAACAATATTATCTAGCTTATAGCCAAAGTGGGGAAAATGTTTCTTCTTACAGTTTTCAAGCTTTTTGTACTTAAAAAATTATAAAAAATCATGATTTTACTATAAGCGATTGGTTAAACGTTTGTTTGTAAACACGGATTTTTCCGAATTTTTCCGATTTTTAGGATTTTTTTCAGATTTTTTCGAACAATGCAAATTTTGTTTAAATATATTTTTAACGTGAAAAACACCATGATTTAAAAATCTGATAAAATTCTGAAAAACACTTTCTTCAATAGCCAAATTATCTAGCTTATAGCCAAAGTGGCGATGACTTTATTTCTTATAGTTTTTAAGAAGATTGATCTTTTTTCCATTTTTTTTAAATCATTTTTTAAATAAAAAAATCTTGATTTCGAGATCGCGGTCGAGGTCAAATCCAGGTCGAAACGGGGTGGAATGCCCACACACACACACACACACACACACACACACACACACACACACACACACACACACACACACACACACACACACACACACACACACACACACACACACACACACACACACGCGCGCACGCACGCACGCACGCACACTGACACACACACACACACACACACACACACACACACACACACACACGCACACACACACACACACACACACACACACACACACACACACACACACACACACACACACACACACGCACACACGCACGCACGCACGCACGCACGCACGCACACACGCACGCATACACACGTACCCACATACAGACATATTTTCTAGACTACTGTTCTCGACGTTTTAAGTGATTCTGAGTGTGTTAACATGAAACTCTCGAAAAATATCACGAAAACGAAGCTTCCTCTATGAGGAAGCAATAAGAAAACCGGGAAACAAAATTATTTTGTTATTTCCATTGCGTGTTATTCCAAACGCATCGAGCATGTCACGGCGTTTTTGAAAGCGCGCGTTTGGGACCGCTGTGTAGTTAGTTAGGTGGCGAACCACAGTCAATCAGAAGACGAGTAAAATGGCTTCACGATTATCTCCAAATTCTACTTCGATTGTCCATGTCTTTCTTAATAAAGGATATTCCCCATTATCCTTGGAAACCTTTTTCTTTTGTGGTAAATTTAATACACTTCAAATGCCTATGGGGGTTGGGTCTCAGTTCATTGATCGAAATAAAATTTGTTATGTAAGTAAATTAGTGAAAACTCGTTACCTACGTTAATGTTCATACAAATATTAACAGTAAGATTTGCAGTAAGTTTGCAGAAAATATGGCAAAACAGCTTCTTTAAGGTAGTACGAGTGGTATAGTCTCGCCAAACGTGAGTTTCAAAGAATATTTCGACCGTTTCTCGATGGAATAAAAGTCTGAAAAATATTAAGCACGTTGAAGGTGCTGAAAAGATTTATTGGGCACAATAATAATTTCAAAATGTTATTAACAAATTAATGAAAAAATGAATTGTTCAACAATTTACCCGGCAACCCAACTTCTTTTTCTGATGATAATTATTGATTCATTTTTGTGAACACGTATGAGTTTCTTCAGAATTTTGTCTACATTTTTTTACATGCAGTTTTCGCCCCTCATTTTTCTCAAAAAAACGCAATTTTGAAAAATTAGACAAAATTCTGAAAAACTTTATGTTTTCAGAAAAATAAATGAATAATTTTCATCAGAAAAAAGTTGGGTTGTCGTGTAAATTGTCGAACAATTCATTTTTACATTTATTTGTTAATAACATTTTGGAACTATTATTAAGCAGAATCAATCTTTTCGGTACCTTCAACGTGCTTGATTTGTTCCAGAGTTTTAACCCATTGAGGAGTGTTCGAAATATTCTCTAAAACTCACGTTTGGCGGGACTGTGCCGCTCGTACTACATTAAAATCTTTCATCGTTACTAATGGGGTACAATGTGCGACTAGAGAACGATGGTATACGGAAAAAATCGACATCTTGAAAACAAACAAATCGTGGGGTTGACTTCGGCATTTTTCGACGGAAAGTTGGATCTATGAAACATTATATCAGAAACGTCGACAAAAAAAGATTCTACGAAAATGAATTGTTTCTCTTTTCTCTTCAGGTGCAAGGAGTGTGGTATGGAGCTCGGAAGTCTCTTCAGTCTGAAGCGTCACAATAAGAAAATTCACGATCCAACGAGGCTTACCTGTAACGAGTGTGGGGCGAAATTTCGCAAAAAACACTGTTACAACGAGCACTTATCGATGCACGCCGGTGTCGCGATGTATAAATGCGACATTTGCAACCAGAGTTTCACGACATTGCGTCTGTATAAGAAGCATCATCGAATACACGAGTCGCTGAAAACTTATCCCTGCACGTCGGCAGGATGTACAGAAATTTTCGACAAGTGGTCCAAGCTGAGCAAACACTTGGAGACTGAGCACGAATTTGGTAAGTTTATTCAAAAAATGTTATTCCCATGTTATTTTAATCACGTGGACATCAAAATCATCGTTGGATTTATTTTCCTTATCCTTCGTTGCCCTTAAAAACGCGATTTATTCATGTGTTTTATTAACTTTTTTTTTTTTTGGAACCTATATTGCAAAAGTCAGGGTGGTGTTCTGAACATTATTTGATTTACAATCGTAAAACTGTCAAACGCAGTCGACGATTGTAGACTTCAATTCCGCTTGATTGAGTCAGATAGATTCCTGGCAAAAATGTTTGGCGTGAGTCATAGATGTTTATGGGGCATTCACCCCATCTCGACCTGGATTTGACCTCGACCTCTCCGATTTGGCTCATTTTTTTATAGGCTTTGTTGGACCCTCAACTGCACAAACATTTTCTTTGTTTTTTTTTACTGCCATTTTCGTTTGTTTAATCAATTTTTAAAATGACATATAAAACCCCATCATTTAAAAATCGGATAAGATGCTGAAAAATATTTTCTTCAATAACAAAATTATCTAGCTTATAGCCAAAGTGGGACAAATTTTCTTCTTACAGTTTTGAAGCTTTTTTTTATTTAAAACATTATAAAAAAATAATGCATCTACTACAGGCGATTGGTCAAATGTTTATTTATGTAAGATCAGATTTTTCAGAATTTTATGCGATTTTTTAAATCTTTTTCAGATTTGTCCGAACTATGCACATTTTATTAAATATATTTTTAACATTACATATAACACACCACAATTTAAAAATCTGATAAAATTCTGAAAAATACTTTGTTCAATAACAGAATTATGTAGCCAAAGTGGAGAAGATCTTTCTTCTCATAGATTTTAAGATTTTTTTATTCAAAAAATTATTAAAAAATGGATAAAAGATCAATCTTCATAAAAACTATAAGAAAAAAGTCATCCCCACTTTGGCTATAAGCTAGATAATTTTGTTATTGTACAATAGTACTTTGCGACACAAGGGCGAGAAAGCGACCATTATACGCAGGTTGGGAAGTTGATTGCACGCGCCCCACGAGTGCGATCAATTTCACAACCGTCGTATGATGGTCGCTGTCTCGCTCTGTATCGCATAATACTTTTCGTAACAAATGCGTGAGAAGTGCTACCGAGTATAATGCCGCGCGCGTGCGACAAGTGCGTGTGAGAAGTGTTTCCAGTGCGAGAAGTGCGTGCGAGAAGTAAAATGACGTCACTGGCTATAAAGTGCCACTTACGCCACGCGCGGCAGGCACGAGAAGTAGCACTTCTCACGCATGCGTTGCAAAAAGTATTTTTCAGAACTTTACCAGATTTTAGAATTATGGTGTTTTATATGTCACGTTAAAAATATATTAAACAAAATTTGTATAGTTCGGAAAAATCTGAAAAAGATCCAACAAATCTGGGAAAATTCTGAAAAATCCGATTTTATACATAAATAAACATTTGATCAATCGCCTGTAGTGGATTAACTATTTTTTATAATTAAAAAAATAAAAAAGCATGATAATTGGAAGACGAAAAAATGTCCCACTTTGGCTATAAGCTAGATAATTTTGTTATTGACCACAGTATTTTTCAGAATTTTATCAGATTTAAAAATTATGGAGCTTTATATGTCACGTTAAAAATTCACAAAACAGACGTAAATGGCAATTAAAAAAAAAAAACAAAAAAGTTTGAGGCTCCAATTAAGCCTATAAAAAATAATGAGACCAATCAGAGAGGTCGAGGTCAAATCCAGGTGAAAGCGGGATGGAATGCCCCTTATATTTTTTATTGCTTTTTCGAATGTGCAGGATGTTTGCAGGATGTATACATTTAAAATCTATAGTCAGTCGATTGAAGTATCACTTTCGAAAGAGCCCTCCGAAGGTCGTGCGGTAGAATTAACTGTGAAACGAAAAGAAAAAATAGATAGTGAGAGCGTGAAATCGTGTGAGCTGCGGAGGGTTACGATACAATCTGTGCGTGGTACCTGCTGTAGTAAATGATTGCTAAGTCGAGTAATAATTTTCAACAGGCAGAGAAAAGCGGCGCACGCACGGATTCATCGAGGGATGGTTCCGTCAAGGCTTGTGGGGTGCATCTATTTCTGACTCGAATCAATCGAATTAATCAAATAAAGTTCACAACAATGAGACGCCTCGAGGTATCTCGTAACTAGAAGCACTCCGTCTTATTCTCATTAATTTATTGTATTAGAATCGACTTAGCGAATAAAGAATATATTATTAGGCATTGAACATAATCAGCTGGAAAGATGGTACATGGATGGTGCAACCGCAACGTTGTAAAATTCGTGCGGCGTAAGATACGAACTGTTTTTTTTATCCCGTCGTGTTTGTATTTTTTGGCTGACAATTGAATTCACAGGGCGTTGCACTGGTTTGCGGGATAAATATGTGTACAATTGGAGGAGATCTATTGCCGCGATTCGTCGGTCTGCGAGCTGAGAGTACTGACACTAAAACTGCTGCGACGGTCGCCAGTGCGAAAATCCACACCCAGTAGGGCTCGAAAGCCAGTCCAGTTCGTCTCAAATCTGGAAAAATCCATAATGACAATTATTACATTTTCAGATCTTCTCAGATGATAAAGTGGAGCCACATCATTTTGCCAGATTGCCGATTTGCCGAAAAACAGATCGCCAAACGTAATTTCTCCGAATCGTCATATTGCCGAATCGCCGTTTTTCCGAAGAAAAAAAAAAAAAAATATCGTATTGCCGAACACTATTTGCCCGAATTATCATATATTGCCGAATCGAAATTTTTCCGAAAAATCAGATCTCCGAAATTAACTTGCCTGAAAAGTGACGTTGCCAAATCTTGCAACTAATCTTTCATAATTTAAGGTATTCCGAGCGCGAAGGAGCGTGTTTTGTGGGTGTCTGGACAGAGCCCCTAATTTTTTCGCGCATGTAATGCTATGCCGCCGTGAAATTATTTTCGAAGCATTTTTAAAGATCGATTTAGCTCCGTGATGCATACAATTTACAGCATTTCAGATTTTCAAATAATTTTCCCATTTTTCAATTTGTCATATGTAACGGCCCTGAGCCCTCATGAACGATCTGTCAACGCTCTTTGTAGTGGACTACAATTGCATTATTAATGTAAATTAGTATCACGACTATGATATCAGATCGATATTAACACCTCAAACAATCACTTTACAATTTCGCGCGAATCGCCGTCTAATCACAGCTGACGATGTACGGCGTTGCTAGATATGACCTCGCGGCCGCCGCCATGATTCTCAAATGATATTGAACTTTTTCTCGCACCTTTAAATAATATTTTCTCGCGAAAGATTCCGGTAAGGCATCTTTTTAAAGCGCGATAATTAATCTCTGAAATTCGCTGAATCTTTTGGATAGTTTGTCTTAGATCTCAAGATGATTGACATGAGAAATCCGCTATTGAAATTCAAATGCAGCTTTTCTGTATAAGAGCCCGCACTAATATTGTATTTTTGAAATTGATAATTTTCTATCAAAAGTTCGGTAACCGAGCCTCAGATTTTTTTAACACGATCTTAGTTGATAACATTAGAATATGTAAAAAATTTGTTAATTTCCGAAGAAGAAGATCTTACGCTCGGAATACCTCAACTTTTATAATAAAATATCGACTGGACAGTCGACTAGAGGGTCGACTGGAGGCGAAGGTGGCATCGATAGGAGTGTTGTAAAAAAACCAGTCCGTTTTTTCTTTTTTCCATCACCGAATTCCTTTCACACATTTTTCTCGAATGCATGTGGTGGGAATGAAATAAAATAAAGATCCGACAAAATGCCGGTCGGCAAAATAACATTCGTCTTTATAAAGTCTCGTTAATGTGACGATTCGGCGAAATGACATTCGGCATTATAATTGTTCGGCAAAGAAACGGTTCGGCAATATGGCTTTCGGCGAAACCATGATTCGGCAAAATGATGTGGCCCCGATAGAGTGCATTATAGGAGCCCGCAAGCTCACTTTTCGGTAGACAGGCAGACATTTTTTCGTGTACATTCGTTGCTTTTTGCAATTTTATCTTCTGACCACAGCACGAATTTTCCAGGAACGAAACCACCGGTCCCGATCTATTGAAAATTAGTCTGACTCCTTCGAAAGCCACCCGACCGAAAACCAGATGTTTGTCCGCCCCCTTTCGAATCGCGAATATGTAGCAGAAAGTCGTTTTTTGCGAATTCTCCGGATGATAACGCCGCATTAAGCTCGGTCCTGAATAGGCTACCGAAAAGACACTGCGGTTACAGTTCCTTGCTGTATTATTGTATAGCAAGGTACTAACCATTTGCTTTCTCTATCGAGTTGCGCAATATTTGTGCACGGAGAATAATAATTGGTTGGCCTTATAAACGTGCATAGGCACCTCGCGATGAAATTGATTATTAGCAGCCAATAAGTTTATTGGTGCAACCAATTGGCTGGATCAACTTTATTGATTCATTAAACTGCTTGCTTAATTAAATCGTTTTTTAACCATTTATTTGTTCGTTTATTTAAGGGGAGAGGGTATGGACTTGAAACTTTATTTTTTCCATAAAAAAATTATTAATGCTCAACATCTCAAGAAAGTTGTATCACATTTTTAAAGCAATCAGAGCAAAACTGACGCAGCAGACATGAAATTTTAACCATCCGAGGCTCTGTGTCGTTTCGTATATAAATATTCACTTTAAAGCGATTTTCCCACACTTCATGTTTTAAAAGTCGGTAACGGTTGTAGCGTAAAATCTATTGCACCAATCCTTTTCAAACTTGGTACACTCTTTCTCTGTATAATTCATCAGGTAACGCTGTCGAGTTTTTTTTATTTTTTTTATTTGTTCTTATTTTTTTACAATAACAATTTTGCCGATTTTTTAGGCGAAAATCGCGTTTTTTACTTTCGAGCGTTACCAAAAATCGAAAAAAACTCGACAGCGTTACCTGGGGAAACTCATAAACTAATGAAATCAATTTGATTTTTTGATTTGAGATAATCGAGTGACGAGTTATGACCGTCACCGCAAAAAAACTTTTTCGGAGGCGTCTCCAGAAATTTCTCGTCAACGGCCTAGTCCTCTGTTAAAAAAGACATGGACAATCGAAGTCGAAGTTCGAGATAATCGTGAAGCCATTTTATTCGTTTCCTTATTGGCTATGGTTCCACGCCTAACTGCACGCCAGTGCCAAGCGCGCGCGCGTTCATACATGCCGCGATGTGATAATATGACGTGGATTATGTATTTGAACTAACAAAATAATGTCGTTACCCGATTTTCGTATTTTCTTCGCATTCATCGCGGTAAAAAAACGGGATTGAAATTACAATTTTTGGTTTGCTTAGACCCATATTTGTCGTGGCAACCGATGCCGGAACCTCGACCGGTTGGTTTTCTCGACAATTCAAATTGGTTACGATGAGGATGTGTATCCCTGTTGTATATCCCGTACGAAATGATTCGACATTTTTTTTAATGTCGACAACAATACATTTTATTGTTGAAATAAGAACGTTTTGTCGAATGAACCTTTTTTTCGTTGTTGTGACAACGAATTTTTTTTTAACTCGGTCAGGAGCGCGAACGAACCGAGTGCGTTGTTGCTAGTTATTAATCATTTTCGCTCAACTTTTCGCAAAATGTTCTTGAAATGTTCCTCTACAATACTGTAATCATTCAATTTAAAATACACTGCCCGTATCTTGTAAAAAAAAAATGGGCAAAAAAGGGTGATTTTTTCACCGAACAGACCATAAGGGCGACTTCTACCTTGGAGAAACATCATTCACTTTATTTTTTTTTGTAGAAAAACGAATATTAGTAGACGACTGCGGTTTTTTTTCTACTTGTTATTTACGGTTGATAGTACACAATGGAATTATTAAAGTTAGTAATTGTCGACGTTCGAAGTCCTCTAACACGGTCATCCAAATAAATGGCTATCACTCTCCTGACCACTGTAATTATGCGATCGGCCTGAAATTGTGCATACATACTCGAGAAACATGTCATGTAATTTTTCGATTTTTTATTGATGTTTTTGAACAAAAAATATAGGGAATTTTTTTTTTTCTTTTTTCTTTTTCTTCAAATTGCCGTAATTTTCTTAATTTTGCCGTAATCGAAAAAAACCTTCGTCATTCCATGAAGGCATGTTTCTCGAGTATGTATTCAATTTTTAACTTAAAACAAAAAAATGCCATTGTATACTTTAAAACGTAAATAACAAGTAGAAAAAAACCGCGGTCGTGTATATTTATTCGTTTCCCCACAAAAAGAATAAAATGAAAAACGGTGCTCCAGGAAGCATTATACGCGTTACTCTCACGCGTAACAGACGGTTGAAAAGTAGGTTTAATTCATAGTCCACACACATTCTGGTGGAACACTGATTAGCGACGGAGTCAGTATCAATTTTTTGGTTGATCATGTTCATTAACTGCTGTCGGAACTACTTTAATGAATTTAAAGTTGTTCCCAACAGGCTCCGCCCGTTCGTTTTTCACAGGGATTGGCTGACCTTCGAACTTGAGCTCCTTGCGATTTCTGAAGACGTGCATGTTTAAACATATTAATTGATCAACCAATGTGATCGCCTGAATCTTATCGAACCAATTATTTTTCTCCGTGTATCTATAGACGTTCTTACAAACTTCGAATGCTTCGTCTTCGTTCGTGAAGAATCCAATCGTAAAATCAGGGAAATCGGCCCAATGCACGGGGCTTTCGTAGCAAGAATGCGTTTCACTTTCCCATATTCTCATTGCTGTCGGAAAATCGTATTTGTCGGTATAGGCGAGGATCTCGCGCATATATCTTCGATATAATGTAAAGGGGAGATAGATGCCTGTGAGACGAAACAAAAAGAGCATTGAGAATCGACGGATATGGATAAGAGATCACGATTAATAAAAAAATATTAATTATTCAATTCATTAGTACAAAAATTAAAAAAGCTTCCGACTGAAAAAGAAGCTTAATTAATAATCAAATTGGGTAAGTAAACAATTGTGAAATAATGAAACAACTGTTCGCGTATCATAGTCGAGAGATTTTTTTCGTCGTTATAGGTGTGAAAATCTCCCGAACAGTTATTTCATTACTTCACAATTGTTTGCTTACCCAATTTGTTTATTAATTAAACTTCTTTTTCAGACGGGAGTTTCTTCATTTTTCGAAAATTATTTTTATTTCATCCTTCTCAAAGTGATTCAAACAATCAGCCATATGCGCTATGAAGTGAGTTACAGAATACGCATCAATGGCCATCTTGCGATATTTCGATGTTTACAAATAGGCTATTTGCAAAGTTCATTTTTCTATACAAATTGACTACTTATCGGTTTAATTTGGTTACAAAATTTGGTTAAGTAATTTTTTACCGTTTTTGAGAACGTTGGCGACAAAGAAATTGCTCAAATTAGCTGATCGCCGTGAAACGCATAACTCCCGTCTTTTTATCCCCAGAGGGGCAGTCGGGAGTTAAAAATATGGATAAACGATCACAATACATGAATAACTCAAATTTTCATGATTGATTCAATTTTTTCATGATTCAGATTTTGATGAACGATTCCATTTTTTTCATGAATAACTCAGTTTTCACATATTACATCAATATTACCCCCCCCCCCCCCCCCCCCCCCCCCCCTACAGTGACATTGACGCAGTAGTATGCACATTTTTGTGGTATTCGGCACACAACAACATTTTTCCCGCCGCTGAAGGGGTTAATTGTCTCGTGATATCGCGTGTCTCTTCGCGCTACGCAAATTGGGATGATAAATGCCCTTCGAAAAGAATGTGGCGGTACGAATCAGATAGTAGAAGTACCACCCATATAACGCTCTTATTTGTAGTAGATTAAAACTATACTAAAACGTTTGAAACCATCGTCGAATCTAACAGCGTTTTTTTATGGCGCGGAAAAAGTGATATGAATCTTCCCAAACCTAATATCTCAATAAGTTATGATAAATTCAACTATAAATTTGATGAGAATAATTCATGATTGTTTGAACAATTGATAAAAATTTGAATAATACATGAATACTTGAACAATTCATCAAAGTCTGAACGATTGATGAATATTTGAATAATTCATAAATGTTTGAATAATTCAGTTTCTGTTTATTAATCAAATCAAATGTTGAATTTAATATGAATATTGAAATGAAATCTGTTGAAGTACTATTCGCACATTTTTAACTATAACGCCGACACTCCTCACCTGGTACAGTGTTATCGAATATTGCTCCGCGAACGTTCAGCTCTTCGCACGTTCCCAAGGATGTACCGTTCACCGTGAGCGATTTCACGACAACCATGAATAAATATGGATCGATTACGCTCGCGTCTTGTATGACGGAACGATCGAACGCGCGTTCGTCGTTGTAACGCACGTGCATGTAGCCGACGGATAACATATCGCTTCTCAGGTGGTTACCGCAGAGCATAAACTCGTAACTCACGGAAATGTTTTCCTTCTTGTTTCGCAGACTCGTTGAGAAACTTGAGTATCCGTTGTTTGTCGGCGGCTCCAGTAGACCGATAAAATTAACAGTCTCCTCGGTTACCTTCTCCAGTAAAACGATATCAACCCTGAGATCACGGAGTTCGTGGGTTACGTTTCTCGGGACGGTAATCCAATCGGAGATCAATTGGCCCTCGTAACGATTGTCTGGCAGCATTGTTTGTTATTTCAACAAATAAAATAAAACGAGGAATGTTATGATTAAATAAATGTTGAGAATTCCTATATTGGGTTTGAACTTTCATCGAAATCTTTTCTAACGAACGCGAAGTATCATTTTGCTTCCTCATAGAGGAAGCTTTGTTTTCATGAATTTATTTTTATTTTTTTCATTTTCATGTCAGGACTCTCAGAATGGTCCAAAACGTCGAGAAAAGTGGTTTAGAAAAATTGTCCATATTTATTCGTGCGTACGTGCGTGGGTTCCGAAAACGCAAGCCTCTTATTCAGTAACCGAGCGATCGGGCGGAAATTTTCGTTTTTAACAAATCTTCGTCTTTGAGAAAGCCAACATTGATAAACAAGCCGCTTCGCAGAGGTAGCTTTGTGAAAAACGAACATTAATGAGGAAGTAATGTGCAAAGTTCTACTTTGCAATTTTTTTTTACGTTTTATTCAAACCACATTTTTCTTATGCGCGAAGTTTGAGTCTCCTCTTAAGGAGGTAGTCTCGGTACAGTCCCGCCAAATGTGAGTTTCGGGGGAAATTTCGAACCCTTCTCGATGAGATAATAATCTGAAAAAAATCAAGCATGTAGAAGGTACTGAACAGATTGATTTTGTGTAATAGTAATTCCAAAACGTTATTAACAAATTAGTGAAAAAATGAATTGTACAATTTACCCGGCACCCAACTTTTTTTTCTCACGCAAATTATTCATTCAGAAAACTGAATGAATATTTTTTTCTTCTTAAATTTCTTCTTAAATTCTTTCTTTCATCTTAAATGATTCATTCAATTTTCTGAATTCGTATGATTTCTTTCAGAATTTTTTTTCATTTTCAAAATTGCGTTTTTTTTGTTTTTTTTTCAAGAAAAATGAGGGGCAAAAAACGCATTTAAAAAATGTATCCAAAATTCTGAAAAAATTCATGCGTATTCAGAAAAATAAATGAATAATTTTCATCGGAACAAAAAGTTGGGTTGCCGGGTAAATTGTTGAACAAATCATTTTTTCATTGATATGTTAATAACATTTTGAAACTATTATTATGCCAAATAAATCTTTTCAGCAGCTTCAACGTGCTTGCTTTTTTCACATTTTTGGAATCATCGACAAGTGTTCGAAATATTCTTTGAAACTCACGTTTGGCTGGACTGTACCGCTCGTACTACCTTAAGCAAGTAACAACATTTCTCAGTCCCTTTTCACCTTTATTGCGTACAGAAGCTACTCTGGAGGTTGCAAAGACCGTCGATGACTCCCTGTAATCGTATCCCCATCCGTCCAACGATGTCTCGTCTTCCCGTTGCACCACACCAATCTTATGGGTTTCCATGCTATACTCAGTCATAGCACGTTGCGACGGCAACCCATATTTGACTTCCACACGATAATCCTCTATCCAAGACTTGGCGTACATCCAATGACGTCGCGCATGAGATTGTAACAATTGTAGCAGGAAAAGGCTCAGGTACACGGATCGTGGACGGATCATTCCTCTGGAAATCGAACGTGAAATCAATACAATCATTCTATAAAAATGTCTCCTTGTCGTTTTCGAAAACTGCAATTGACAACGCGTGTTTTTCACCCATTAGAATCGATCGTTTGAAGAGAGAAAAAAGAACAAATTGAACCAAAGTCACATTAATTCAATAATATTTATTAGGGCTGTGCGAATAGCATTTGATTTGAGTTGAATTGAATAATGATATTCAATTCAAATTTTGAATTGAATATTCATGAATACCTAATACAAATATTCATAAATATTCGACGTATATATAAATCTATGAATATTTGTATGCACATTTGTATGAAATCAACGTTGATAAAAAAATGTAGTGATTGAAGTTTAGATATATTCCGAATAAATACGATTCAGAAGTCGTATGAAATAAAATTGTGTTGTACATTCTATACGAATTGTACGACTTGACACGGTTATGCTGGTTTGTTTATTCTGATTTCTGGTTATTCATGAATATTCGTAAATTATTCATGACTAGCAACAACGCACTCGCTTCGCTCGCGCTCCTGACCGCACTCAGATAAAAAACTTTGTTGTCACGACAACCAAAAAAGGATCATTTAACAAAATGATCTTATCACAACAACGAAATGTATATTGTCGAAATTGAAAAAAGAATGTTGAAGCATTTCGTACGGGATACAACAGTGATGGGGCCACATCATTTTGCCGAAAAATCATTCTCCCGAATCGTGGTTTCGCCGAAAGCCATACGACTGAATTGATCTTTGGCATCGCGGAAAAAAAAGAAAGGATATATCTTTGGCGCGCGGACTCGTATAAACTCAATTTTGGTCGCAATCAACGGCCCGTAAAAAAAACAATTTACATGTACCTAAAAAGAATATTTATTGTCTATAAATTTAAAGAATACGAAAAAAAAGTTTTTGAAGGATACCGAAAACAAGTTGTTTCGAGTATAAGAGTCTTGTCGCGTCTCGTCGTGGTCGTCGGTGAAGTCGGTCGTTTTCGGTAAAAAGGGTAAATGTACTTGTCTCGAGACGCTACCCCGTCTCTTGATCTCTTGATAAAAACATTGTAATTCCAGTCGAGCTTTTTTTTCCGTGATGAATGCGAAGAAAATAAGAAAACCGGGTAAAAAAATTACTTTGTTATTTCAATTACATGTTATTCCGAACACATCGAGCATGTCACGGCCTGTTTGAACGCTCGCGCTTGGAAATTGCGTGTAGTTAGGTGGCAAAGCAGCGCCAATCAAGAGACGAATAAAATGGCTTCAAGATTATCTCGAACTTCGACTTGGATTGTCCATGTCGTTTTTTAATAGAGGAACATTCGTAAATGTTTGATTATTCATGAATATTCGTAAATTTCTGAGTTACTCGATTGACTCGAATATTCAATTGAAAATGTGATTTGAATGATTCATATTAAATACGGAACGATTTATTCGAGTTTTTAAGTATTCGCACATCCGTAACATTAACGATATGCTTTAATCCTTTGCTTGTAGATCACAAGTGCGAGAAATGCAACAAACAGTTCAAGCACAAGAGGCAGTTGCGGGCCCATTCAGCTGCCCACACGAGGGAAGGCATTGTGGTGACATGCCCGTATAAAAATTGTCCACGATTCTACTTTCACACGAGGAATCTCGACGAGCACATATTGTCCGTTCACTTGGGACGCAGATTCATCTGCGACACGTGCAACCACCCTTTTCACTTCAAGTCGGCTATCGCGCGACACATACAGGTCGCGCACGAGAGAGAAGAGAAGCGGACGTTGACGCGAAAACGTTTAAGACGGAGAAAAGACGCCGGGGTCTATAAGAAAAGTATGGTTTCGAAACTTGTCGGTTTGGAGCTGCCGACTGAGCTGGAAAAACGTATTCTTCTCAGAGAGCCTAAAGTTGTTTTGGAAAGAATAGCGGTGGAATCCTCTGATAAATCCAATGGCAAAGACAAAGCTGATTGGTCGTTGTTGTCGACGAATGCTCAAGTAACCAGCGGAATGAATATCACTTCGGAAAAACTGAGGGAAGAGTTTTTCCCGTCGACCGAGAGAAAGAACCAAAAAGCCTTTTCATCGACTACGGGATTGGGAATGACGAATAACGCGAATGAGGCGGTGATTCCGAACGATGATATACGAGAATCCGCTAATATTGACGAGAAAAAGAAAAACGTGATGCAAAACGAGACGTCTCTAATGCTGGAAGACATCGTAGCAAAAGTGTGCGGTACAGCCGAAAAATATAACGAGGCGGTAACGATCGATGTATCGCGTAACGAGCCGTCGCTGGTTTCGGCAGCCAATGGGACAGACGCGGCGATAACATCGGCGGTTGTTCTAGGGATTCTACACGATTGGCCTTGAACATTTTTGACAATAAAGAGACGAACATATTTTCAATGCTTCGAACGACGTACTTATCTTCGTATTATCCCGCTGGCTTTTCAAAACATCCGTAAGGATGTGGGAGCGCGAAGTGTTCAATTCGCATAAATTCGAGAGAATTGCAAACACTTCTCGATGGTCTGAAAATTTGAAAAAATTCATGCACACTAAAGGTACTGACAAGATTAATTTTGCATAATAATAATTCCATAATGTTATTATCAAATTGGTTTTAAAAAATGATTTAACAAATATGTCGCTGACCCAAGTTTTTTTTTCATGAAAATGATTCCTTTATTTTTCTGTATACGTATGATTTTTTTTTCAGATTTTTATCTAATCTTTGAAATGTGTGTTTTCTGTATGGAAAATATGTACAAATTTCAAAGATTAGATAAAAATATGAAAAAATACATACGTGTACAGAAAAACAAAGGAATCATTTTCATGCAAAAAAACTTGGGTCATCGAAATATTTGTTAAACAATTGTTTTTTAAATCAACGTGTTAACAACATTTTGAAATTATTATTATGCAAAATTAATCTTGTCAGTACCTTTAGTGTGCATGGATTTTTTCAGATTTTTAGACCATCGAGAAGTGTTTGCAATTCTCTCGCACTTTTCGCGAATTTATGCGAATTGAATACTTCGCGCTCTTACATCCTTAAGAATTCCCGACACTCAGAGATTCCTATTGTACGATACGAATACTCCAAGCGAATTTACGGCTTATCAATAAACTCGTCCGTTTTTTGCCGAGCTGATTGGCTATTAGCTAATCACAACGATAATCGTTGATCGAATTCTCGGCGTCGTTGAGTAGTCGATGAACTCGTCAGCGTTGTTTTTTTTTTATTTAATCCAGCGATCACGCTTGGTTCACGTGTGCGTTTTTTCAGCTTGCTCGATGTGTACACTGAAGTTCCGTTACGCTCTTCGACATCGACGATTTATGCGTTACGAAAAGGCGCTGTAGTAACAAGGCACCTTCGCGAACTGATCCTACCATTACTTTGGTACGATTTCGGTTGGATCTTAGAAGAATTCAGGTAGGATCGAAAAAAGGTTGACTTTCGGTTGATTTATGGTGGGTTTTGTAGGTGAATAACTGAATATCTACCTACTTGCCAACTGGTTGGCGTGTCTGGTGCAAAAAGTCAACCCATAATCAGAATTGTAAATCCCTACATCTTCTCGAAATAAATGTAATTTATTTCGACAATTGGTACAATTGGTTTTGTAATTGACAATTAATAATCGCAACATGGAGCAATTATAACATAATGTGTACATTTTTTGTACACTGTAAACTGCATTGTAATTTTCTTGAAAAAGTTGAGAAATGCGGTTATAATCTATCTTTTAAAAAGTTGATGACGAGTAACACGGAAAGCGTTGTTGTCATTCTATTCGAGCTGTGATTTGTTGCCAGGAAAGTCCGTGGTAAACAAAATCTGATTAATGTCGAATTTGACATAAGACGACTCGAGCGGCAGCACCCGTAACCTTTTATATGAGCGCAGCTTCGTGCGTAATGGAAGTAATGGTGAACCGTGCTCTTACATATTTTTCGCAGTTGCTCACCATCTTTTTAATTGAAAATAATGTATCTATGTGGCTATGTAGAAGTTCACATATCATTTTATAATCGCTACCGGTTATTATTATTAAATTGCACCCGACCAACAATAGTGGGCGTGCCATCGGTGCATGGCTTCGACGACCTCCTATGTTAAGTAAGTAGTCTCGGTACAGCCCCGTCACATGTGAGTTTCGAGGGCAATTTCCAACTCTTCTCGATGAGATAATAATCTGAAAAAATCAAGCATGTAGAAGGGGTACCGAAAAGATTGATTTTGTATAATAATAATTCCAAATTGTTATTAACAAATTAATGAAAAAATGAATCGTTCAACAATTTACCCGGCAACCCAACGTTTTTCTGATGAAAATTATTCATTTATTTTTCTGAATACGTATACATGTTTATGGATTATTGTCGAATTTTTTATTGCATTTTTTAAGCAAAATAGGCGGCGAAAACCGCAATTTTTAAAAATTAGACAAAATACTGAAAAAATGTCTACGTGCTTTCTACATGCTTGATTTTTTTCTGATTATTATCTCATCGAGAAAGGTTCGACATTTTTATCGAAACTCTCATGTGACGGGTCTGTACCGAGACTACCTCCTTAAGCAGCTCGACTCGCGGTTGGTATTTGGATGGGTGACCGCTTAGCCATGCACTAATTTGCGCGTCAACCGTTGAGCAGGAGGGAGTTTTTCTGACCTTCTGATGTATTCTCATACTGACGACACTCGGTAAAATATCGCCACCTGTACCGGCACAGGTTTTCCGCAGTGTCCCTCTGCCCTCGTGCAAATGCAATACAGTAGTGCATTAGAAAGGAGTGGCTGCGGGTAACACTCTGGGGTGAACTGAATGAAGGAAAGGTGAACAAGGGTTGTGTGGGGAAAAACGTAAAAGCCTGAAGAAGGCGTACGTAGGAATCAATATGGGTAATTTCACAGCAAAAAACCGGACCGACTTCAATATTCTCCTAATTTTTTATTGTTGATCATGTCAAACGAAGCATCTGATAATTTTTTTAGGATGTTACGAGATATTTGTTCGATCCATAAAATAAAAAACGTGCAAAGTAGAACCTTGCAAATTGCTTCCTCAATATTTTACACTTTTAACGAAGCCACCTCTATGAGGAAGTATGTTGATCAATTTTGGCTTCCTCATAGAGGAAGCTTCGTTAAAAGTGTAAAATACTGAAGAAGCAATTTGGAAGGTTCTACTTTGCAGGTTTTTTCCGTTGTTTTTAAAAATTCATCAAATTGTTATAAAATGTTAACCATTCCACCGATTTGCCTCAAATTTATACTCAAGCTTTCTGTCATGGTAGTCGATGTGGGGGTTAAATTAGAACGCCGTATCTCGTATTCACAGGAGCCAGCGCGAGAACGAGATTTTTAAAAATATTTAAAACGTTGGTCCATGGTTGTCTACATGTGAACTAAATTTGAGATAATTCTGCAAACAAATTATCCCCATTTTTTCGTGTCGGCTTTTTTTGTTTTTCTTGCCTCAAAATCGAAATTTATCCACATAATGACCGTTTCCTTGACGAAATTCATCATGGATAATTCGTCAAGGAAACAGCCATTATGCCGGTAAATTTCGATTTTGCGGTATGAAAAACAAAAAAAGCCGTCACGAAAAAAAAAAAAAAAATGTTTAAACATTTTTAGCAAAATTATCTCAATTTTGGTTCACATATGGACAACCGTGAACCAAGTTTTGAGTACAAATTTGACAGTTTAGTATTTTCAAAAATATCGTTCTCACTCTGGCTCGTGCAAATTATAACGGGTTCTAATGTGGTCCCCACATTGACTATCATGAAACAAGGTTTGGGTGCAAACTTGAGACAAATCGGTTCGGCGGTTAAAATCTTACATTTTTTTTATTTAAAAAAACAGCCGAAAAAACCTACAAAGTAGAACCTTGCAAATTACCTCCTCAGTATTTTACACTTTTGACGATGCTTCCTCTATGAGGTATCCAAAATTGATCAACATACTTCCTCATAGAGGTAGCTTCGTTAAAAGTGTAAAATACTGAGGAAGCAATTTGCAAGGTTCTACTTGGCAGTTTTTTTTAAATTGAAATTGAAGGGGTCCGAATTAGTGAAATAGTACCGTTTTTAAGTAAAAGGCGTAAATAAAATACAAAAAAAATTTAAATGGAAAAAATTGGTATATTTTTACGGTGAACTATGAAAATATTCACCTAGTTATTTTTGTCGATATAATTTTTCCACTGAACGTCAGCTTATTCTTCATTTTTTCATTTTTTATTTTATGGATCGAACACATCTCAATAAAATTCGAAAAAAATTCTTAGATGCTTCGTTTTACATGGTCAACGATATAAAAAAATGAGGAGAAGATTGGACTCGGGCGGGTTTTTTGCTGTGTGAAATACTATGGTATGACCCATATAAAAATGTTTAATTCCTTACAACAATTAATATAAAATAAGAGTTGCATTTTTCATATAAAAATAAACAAAAAACAGTTACTTATGATGCTGGTCGAAAGAAAAGAATTATAAAAAGTACGGTCTCATAATTTATCTTAGTCAACCTATGCCGTAAGGAACTTTTTTGTTTATTTTTATATGACAAATTAACTATTGAATGACTATTGAATGAACTATTTTTGTATGAATGAACTGATATTAATTATTTCAAGGAAATTTGAATTTTTACTCTGGCAGGTGTGAAATCTCCATCTTGAAATAGGGTCTCAAAAATTTGTCAATATTGATAAGAATTTTGTGTGTTTTTTTTTTTTTTTTTTTTTTCAAGCCAAAAACCGCTTTTTTTACTTCAGAAATTTTTATCTGAAAAGAATTGCGTTGGAAAATGCCAAAAAATATCGCTTTTTTCGACAAGAACTTTTATAGAAAAAAAATGATGGCACCAATCTGGTTCATCGCCGCCAGATCCACGGTCTAGTCAGATCTTTATCGAGATGTCACGGAACGCCTTATTTACAGATTTTCCATTTAAAATGGCAGCATACGCGTGAAAAAAATGTGATTACTGTTTTTATTACCGACCGCGGCATTTAATCCCTTTCGCCCGCGCGCGTCACGGTCTCAATCGGTATCAAAAACTGTAATCAACTTGTTTTACACATAATGGTATTTACAGCTTCAAGAAGAGTTTCAGCGAACTTAAATATTCCATGGCCATCCCCGCCAAAGACAGCCAAGACACTCATAGAAGTGACACCGAGCGTTACTGGTGGCTAAAGTAAACCTATATTTTATAATAATTAATTTTAGACTAACATTTAATACGACCAAGTTCCTACTCCAGCCAAGACTGAATACATCTATTAGACTAACTAGAATTACAAAAATGTACATATTGTATATATCCTTATCTTTTTTATCTAGATTTTAAGTGTTTTTGTTAATTAGAAACAAAAAATAGCCCGCATCGCGAGGTCCAATACTTGACCGCCAGTTTTTACTGCATTTTTCTGGAGCTCAACAAAAATATTATATAATTTCGCGCCAAAAACTCCAACGGTACAGAAGCTCTACATATTGGCTATGTTTTTCAACCGACGAGAGCCCGAATAGGGCCATTTGGTTTATTCACCTTTCTTTCTTTTGGTTTTGTATTCGTTTGTGTTTCCAACTACACTCCGTAATTTTGTTTACCTGCTCGAAATAAACGACTAATAAAAAAAAAAAGAAGAGTTTCAGCGCTGGTGATAATTATCACCAGAGCATTCGATGAAACTCTTCTTGTACTCTGTAAAATGCCCCAGTATACGTGGAAAAAGTTGATTACAGTTTTTATTACCGACTGCGGTATTCCTTTTGCCCGAAGAACGCGATTGGTTCATGGCTCGTTTCCAACAATTAATCCAAAGTCAACCTTTAGAAAGTTGGAGTAGCAATTGCGGTTTGATGCGGCAATTGACCGGTTGGTCTTTATAGGTCGCGGGAGGAACGCGGGGATACCGATGGAATTTGGTTGGAGAGTAGTTGGTCAAGTTCGTCAGGGCGTATTATCACGATTATCGATGTGAAATAAGTAGATAAAAATAATATAACAAATACTATTGTACTGCGATGTACAAATTACACTACAGGATCGTAAAAATACTGAAGACGTTTTACCTGACATACCAAAATACATGAAACGAATTCACAAAATCGTCAGCTGCAGAAAATCGTCAGGTAACATAAATACAAAAATACTAACCTCTGTGTGCGCGACTGCCGATATGACTCGATCATGTGATGCTTGACCGCGTAAAATGACCAACTGTCGCGCAAATCATTTATCACGCAAAGCTGCCCTAGCAGCAAAAAAAAGACCATTGAAAAGAGAAAAATGTCGGAAAAATGACCAAAAACGACCATCGAAATTATTGTTGGTTGGTCATGTTTACCCGAATGACGCCAAATGATCAGGAAAATGAACATGAAACGTTTTCGGTTGATCGTTATCTTGGTCATTTAACGCTTTCAAAGGCTTTTTTCTTGTGTTTAACGAGCCGTCATTCTTTCGGTCGTTCACGGTCGTTTAAGGAGGTAGTCTCGGTACAGTCCCGTCACAGGTGAGTTTCGAGGGAAATGTCGAACCCTTCTCGATGAGATAATAAACTGAACAAAAAAAAAATCAAGCATGTAGAAGATACTGAAGAGATTGATTTTGTACAATAATAATTCCAAAATGTTATTGACAAATTAGTGAAAAAATGAATTGTTCCAAAATTTACCCGGCAACCCAACTTTTTTTTTCTAATTAATGAAAATTATTCATTAATTTTTCTGAATACGTATGCATTTTTTTGGAATTTTGTCTAATTTTTTTAAATTGCGATTTTGGCCGCCCATTTTTGTTTAAAAAAATGCAATTTAAAAAAATTAGACAAAAATCTTTAAAAAATCATACGTATTCAGAAAAATGAATGAATAATTTTCATCAGAAAAAAAAAGTTGGGTTGCTGGGTACATTGTTGAACAATTCATTTTTTCATTCATTTGTTGATATCATTTTGGAATTATTATTATAGAAAATCAATCTTTTCAGTACCTTCTACATGCTTCATATTTTGTATTTTTTATTATTATCTCATCGAGAAGGGCTGGAAATTTTCCTCGAAAGTCACATGTGACGGGACTGTACCGAGACTACCCCCTTAACAGTCGTTTTCGAGATCGCATGGATCGCATGATAGGGTGATTATGATAGTCACGTGACAACAACACACGTGCGACATTGTTTTTGCGGGAGTTTTGAAAAAGCTGACGGAAGGTCGGCTTCGGCGAGTCGGGAGGCCAAGATTACATGTTATTTGTAGATCGAGGGGGGTTATTTTGAATTTTCGGAAAGATGGAAATGTCTGCGAAGCGGCGCTTCGTGGGCTGCGCAGGCGGGACGCGAGTGACGGCGACGGGCGAGCCGGCACCTCCGCCGCGGCGGCGTGACACGGGGACGGGAGCGACGGGAGTTTGGCTGGTCGCGAGCGAGGTCCCTTTTTACTCTAGTCAGCAGTCGCGCGATGCTCACTCACCGCAATTGACGTTAGAAGACTCGCCGCCGCTCATCTTTCGCAATACGTTTCACACGCTGCGGTTGTCACTTTGTGTGACGTGTTTTTTTGTTTGTCTCTGATCGTGAGCCGTGGCGATCGTCATCATCGCGTGTCGATAGTGGGACACAGAGAGCGGCGGCGGAATGGCTGCGATGGACATGAAGAGTCTCAGCGACGTCGAGCTCGACAAATTCATCGACTCGTTTGACACGGTTCTCACCGATTGCGACGGTAAGTCGAGCGTTAACGGGTTGACTCTCGGTGCGCGACGATCGCCTCTCTCTCGGGCGCTCATCACTCCACCTCGGCTTTTCAGGGGTCCTCTGGTTTCACACGAGCGCGTTGCCCAACGCCGCCGATGTCATGAACACCTTTCGCGATCTTGGCAAAAAAGTCTTCTACGTCACCAACAACAGCACCAAGACTCGCGAGGAGTTTGGCGAAAAGTGCGAAGTTCTCAATTTTGTCGCCACACCCGAGGATATTCTCTGCACCGCCTACCTCACTGCGTGCTACCTGCGCGACATGGGCTTTGACAAAAAAGCCTACGTCATTGGCTCTACCGGTAAGCATCTCGTACTTACAATTTCTCCCATTTCGGATAGTCCTTTCGTCGTACCATGAAAACCTGCGTCAAATTCACTTAACATTTTCACTATTTTCATGGAAGAAAAATCTGGAAAAGTCAAGTATATAAAAGGCGCTTCCAACATTCATCCTGCATAATAATAATTACAAAATGTTATAAACAAATTAGTGAAAAAATATATTGTTCAACAAATTACCCGGTAACGTAACTTTTTTTATGTTAGTTAAAAAAATTAAGTTTGTTCAAAATGTTTAGGCTCTATATGCGAATTTACTCGATCAATCGTCCGGAATCTTCTTGAGTGCAATGGGTGGGTTCGTACCAAACACATATCCAAAATTCGTTCATTTTAACACATTTTTCAAAGTTAAAAAACTTTAAAAAAAACCCAGTTTTTTTAATTTACATAAAAATATAACAAAAATCATTCGTATTCAGAAAAATTAATACATTATTTTCATGCAGAAACAAAGTTACGTTGGCGGGTAATTTGTTGAACTATAGATTTTTTCATTAATTTGTTTATAACGTTTTGTAATTTTTGTTATGCAGAATCAATCTTTGAAGCACCTTTCGTATGCTCAATGTTTTTCAGATTTTTCTTCCATCAAAATACTTCAAATTTTGACTGAATTTCACACAGGTTTCTACTATACCACCGAAGGACCACCTTACGGAGGCATCCGCGGTACAGTCACTTCCTTGACGTGTTTAATTTGAAAAATTATTTATACGTACTTTCAATGGAAAACTAATGTTAATAAAGATAGATCTGAATTAAATAGATCCTACTAAAAGTTGAAAATTTTTTATAGAAATAGAATCATAGAAAACTAACTCAGTTTGTGCTAATAATCAATAGGGTATATAATGCGCGGTTTTTTCGAAGCAAAATATGTCATTTTATTTTTGACGAGCGATGGCTCATTTCGCGCGTTGAAGAACGTTCGGCAAATTCACCGAGTTATTTTCTTCAGTTTATTTATCAATTAGGACATAAATTTGTTTATTTCGTCACTTTTTCTTTTTCTCCCATAAACAAACAGCTGTTATTTGTAACCAACGAATATCATCGCAAATGTTCATCGGTAAATATATACATTATCTATCAAGAAACAAAATGAGCCATCGCTCGACAAGAACGAACTAAAATCACAAATTCGACTTCCGAATAACTGCGTTTAATCCATCCCATTAGTTATTACCGTAAACTGAGTTATTATTCGGTGCATTTTTTGCTATCCATTTTTCTATACATTATGTTGAAATAATTTTTCAAATCTTAGTTCACGATTGACATGACTGTGCCGCCCATGCCTCCTTAATTCATGACTTTTTTAACAACAACAAAAATCCATCCATACACATTTACTTATAATAGTTTAGTGTTTAATAGTTATTGTAATTGTTGCTCGTTTTCACTAGATTTCATCACAGCGAATATTAACAATAATTATAGGAAGTGACGATGAAAGAAAAATTGCAGAATTGTACGGGGAAACATCTCGTAACTGTCCTGTCGTGTTTGTGTTGAGATTTTATCGAAATTTCTTATTTTTCTAAAAAATTGCGTGAGCGCTCTATCTTTCGTTCAAGTTGATCGACACAATGTTGTTCGGTATTGAATGTTGACAAAGACTTAAAGCCGTTCACTGCGAATGACATCGAATTTCAGCAAACAAACTAAAACGATCTACGGACGAAAGTAAGATACACGAATGCTATGCACCGAACGCAAGTTGCATGGAGAAAAAAATACAATATTACCAATTATATTTGCCAAAATTACCAAGAATATTCACAACAGAGATGGGCAACGTTCGTTAATTTCAAACACATCGTTTTTGGTTATTGTGTAATTTGATTATTATTATTATTAAACGTTTAGCACAAGCCAATGAATTTTGGCATGAATTTCATGAAAGAGATGGTAACAGTAAAATATAACGAAAAAAAGTAACAATCGATATTTTCATCGTTTCTCGTCACTCGTTTCATTATCTTCTTACAGATTTTCATTAAATTCATTGCCAAAAATTTGTTTCTTGTTTCTTGCTATGTGTCGTGTAAGCGACTTTTACTAAACGTTTAATAATATAAACCAAATGTTTGAGGATAAACAAACAAAAAGTGTGTGGTTAAAAGTAACGAACACTGCCTATCTCCGATTCATAAATGGTGCACACCGTGATATAAGTAAGTTCATTTTTTCATTTTATCTTGCGTGCATATAATACTAGCAACACCGTGCTCGCTTCGCTCGCACTATTTGCTTTTCATTTATCTTTTCTTGTGACCAATACAGATTTGCAGATTGACAATTGCAAACACTTCTCAATGGTCTGAAAATATGAAAAAATTCATGCGCACTTAAGGTAGTCCCCCTGCTTGCGTTCAATTTCGCATAAATTCGAGAAAATTGAGAGAGAATTGCAAGCACTTCTCGATGGTCTAAAAATCTGAAAAAATTCATGCACATTAAAGGTACTGAAAATATTAATTTGACATAATAATAATTGTAAAATGTTATTAACAAATTGATGAAAAAAAAATTGTTTAACAAATATTTCGGTGACCCAAGTTTTTTTTTCGATGAAATTGATTCTTTCGTTTTTCTGAATATGCACGAATTTTTTCAGATTTTTAAGTAATCTTTGAATTTTGGTGTTTTGCTTCCTCAAGAAGCTTTGTTTTAGTGAAAAAAGTTTTTTTCGAGATTTTGATGTCAACGTGTTCAGAATGTTCCAAAACGTCGAGAAAACACATTTTGAAAAAATGTCTGGATGTATGTGTGTGTGTGTGTGTGTGTCTGTGTGTGCACATGATTGAACCTTAATAACTCGAGAACGGTTTGAGATATCGAGCTGAAATTTATACCACATATTGGGTGGTCACTGCCTCTTCTTGGGTGCAAATTTTAGCAAAATCTATGCAGTCTTTTGTTTTTTAGGGCACTTTTAATTTTTCAAAAATTCTCTGTACGCTCTGTCTCTTCCATATTTTTTTAGATATCGGGTTGAAATTTGGTAAAAAGTTGAACTATTACAAACTAAAGACCGCTATTGAATTTGGGAAGAATCGACCAAACCGTTCAAATTTTATGGCAGTTTCAATTTTTTGAAAAAAACTCGATTTTACTCCTATTTTCGTAATTTCTGAGATATCGAGTTGAAATTTGGTTTACAAGTATATTATCACCAGACTAAGTTTGTGTATAAATTTGGAGTTGATCCGTGCAGAGGGCGTGATTTTATGGCATTTTGAATTTTTCGAAAGAATGTTGATCGTTCTTGAAACAAAACAAAGCTTCTTGAGGAAGCCAAAAATTAAAAATGTTGTCCACCCTACAAACTGAGCGGGGTAGACTGTGATTATAGGCGGAGAGGAAGCATTATGACAACGATCTAGTTGTCAGCTTTTTTATATGGAAAATTCCAAAATTCAAAGATTACTTAAAAATCGGAAAAAATGTATACGTATTCAGAAACATGAAAGAATCATTTTCATCGAAAAAAAAACTTGGGTCACCGAAATATTTGTTAAACAATTTTTTTTCATCAATTTGTTAATAACATTTTAGAATTATTATTATGCCAAATTAATCTTTTCAGTACCTTTAATGTGCATGAATTTTTTCAGATTTTTAGACCATCGAGAAGTGTTTGCAATTGTCAATCTGCAAATCTGTATTGGTCACAAGAAAAGATAAATGAAAAGCAAATAGTGCGAGCGAAGCGAGCACGGTGTAAAGACGCTGGTACTTTACTCGGCGTTCGCTCTTTTTCGTCTGCTGGAAAATTCTGATTTGAACTGTCAGAAACAACACGTCGCGGATGCGAAATATATCAGCTTCAATAATTTTGTTTGCTTCTTTTTCGAATGAGACCTATTGCAATTAAATCGGTTGTCGCAATGCTAATATCTGGCCAGTTTTAATTTTGATTCTGTCAAAAAGTTTACATTTCCTTTTTCGCACGAATCTAATTATTGTGAGGGATTCCTGAGAAATATCTGTAAATGACAGCCGCGGATGCGAATAATCTCAGGCAAGGCCCCTTGAAAATACCTCGCCAACCTCACAAATCTATTTATGGGTAAGACTTATAATATAGTTTCGGGGATTAATTAAATTGGGTGTCCTTTCTTATTGATCTCGATATTATTTTATTCTGACTTTCAAAAAGATGTGAAATAAACCAAAAAAGGTTTCTTCATAACAAAAATGTTACGCCAAGTGTTAAAATCATAGCCATCCTGTAAACAAAATTCTTTGAGAATAAATATTCCATGATAAACAAAATTTCTCGCAAAAATATTAAAACGAGTACGAAATATTAGCCAAGTGATACTCATCAGTAGATATTTTGCAAGGCATTTTTTTATCGTGGAACTTTTAATTTAATGTACACAGGATTTTCCTACGGCATGGCTACACTTTTATTACTTGGCGTAACGTTTTTGTTTTGATTTCATATTACCCGCTGTTCCGCGATGTGAATGTAACTGGTTTTTTACAGTAATTTGTTATTAGAATACCAGTGATCTATGCTTTTTGTTTTTTTATAGAGCGAGCAGAAAATGTCTCTCAAGATAACTAGGGCCTGTTGTATATTATAAGAAACAAGCGTGAACAAATTTCCACGGTAAAATTACCGTGGATCAGAAATGATGCCTTGTGTTTTGAATCGCTATTTGTTGCCAAGAGACTATTTTCCAGCTTGACTCCAATCTTTAATAATATTTTTTCACAGATGTCTTTTTCCAATTTTAGTTTAATATAGTGCAAAGGTGAATTTTTCGTTGCATATCAATAATGTGGGTAATTCTGACAATCATTGACAAACGTATGTACCTCACCTCACCAATGTAGCTGTAACTTTGCCAATGTCGAAAATAACGTGACAGATAGTTGATTCAATTTTTGCTTCCTCATAGAGGAAGCATTGTTTTCGTGAATTTTTTTTTTTCGACATTTTCATGTCAGTACACTCAGAATGGTCCAAAACGTCGAGAAAAGTGGTTTGTACGAAATGTCTGTATGTGTGTGTGCGTGTGTCTGTATGTGCACGTTTTTTTGTTTACACGATAACTGCCGTAATTTTTGAAGAATATTCTTCAAATTTGGCACGCACGTTCGCTATCATAGAATACTGTATGGGATTGTAGTTGACGCGAATCGGTTAGGAAATTCAGATATTACAGCATTTTGAAAATTTGGCGAAAATCGGTAAAGCAGTTCTCATGTTATTGCAATTTCATTATTTTTTCAAATGTCTGTAAGTACTATAGCTCCTGTAAATTATGAGATATCCGATTGCAATTTCGAACATGTCATTACGTTCATTGATTATTAACGATGAGTTTCGTCAAGGAAACTGCCATTATGTCGGTAAATTTCGATTTTGCTGCATGAAAAACAAAATAAAGCCGGCACGAAAAAAAATGAGAAAAAAATGTTTGCAGAATTTTCTCAAATTTGGTTCACGTATGGACAACCATGGATCACGTTTTGAGTACAGATTTGACGCGGATCTGAAAAGCCGTTCAAATTTCATGGCATTTAGAATATTTTGAAAAATCTCGTTGTCACGCTGGATCACGCAAATTACACGGTACCGGGTTCTAATTTGGTCCACACATTGACTATCATGAACCAAGGGTTGGGTACAAATTTGAGGGAAATCGGTTCGGTGGTTAAAATCTTACTTTTTTTTATTTAAAAAAAAACAGCCGAAAAAACCTGCAAAGTAGAACCTTGCAAATTGCTTCCTCAGTATTTTACACTTTTGACGATGCTTCCTCTATGAGGAAGCCAAAATTGATCAACATACTTCCTCATAGAGGTAGCTTCGTTAAAAGTGTAAAATACTGAGGAAGCAGTTTGCAAGGTTCTACTCTGCAGGTTTTTTAGATTTTTGTCTAGATTGTTTAGATTGTTCTGATTTTTTGATTACCTTCTTTAAATTGTTTTAATGTAGGATTAATGTTCTCTAAAAAAAAAGTCAAGACGCATTCCTACGTAAAAAAGGCTCAGCGTAAAAAAAATAGCATTCCAATCCGAAAATGATGAAGCAATGGAAGTCAACAAACACCTTTTCTAAGTTATTCGTTGATTTCCACCCGTTTCTTTTTTAAGGGTTCTCATCTCTCAGTTGTTTATCGTCAATAAATATATTATTAATTTTCAGTGGGCCATCAATGCGTTAACTAGGTATACATATTTTTTCTATTTTTCGACGAATAATTTAAAAACCGATTTTTTACGTTGGTTTGATAGCCGACTTTTTGTGCATTTTTTGAGTATCATGAAAAAAGTCTTTTCAACAAAAAGAAAAGATTATTACGGTGGAAGGAATCATCATATGAACCACACATTAAGTCGTAAACCAAGCGTTGTTCAATGGCAGTCTAAGTATGGTCGAAATTTGAGCCCAATGTCTTAAGAATTGCAATCGCTATCGTGTTAATAAGATCCGAACATACGCTGCAAAGTAGAACATTGCAACAAAGCTTCCATTACGGAGAAGCAAAGTGCATTTCTTTAAAAAGATTTAGCTTAAATTTGGTCCACATATGGACTACCATTAGACAAAGTTTATGTTCCAAATTCATGCGCATCGGTGGAGCGGTTCAGAATTTACGACAATTTGAATTTTTCGAAAAATATTTTTCGAGTACAAACGCCTGCAAACAAGAACCTTGCACATCGTTTATTCTACAAAGCTTCTTCTGTGAGGAAGCCAACATAGATAATCATATTTCCCTATAGAGGTAGCTCTGTAGAAGAGAACATTTGCAATGTTCTTCTTTGCAGCCGTTTTATCTTTTGTATCTCCAAGCATTGAGAGATTCTACAACAGTCTGGGTTAAAACAAAAGATACGGAGAGCTGAGAGGTTGGAGAGGGTGGAAAAATGAGAAAGTGAAACTGAGGCTTAGCGATAAAGGGTACGATTGCATCGACATCCGTTGCCGGGTACTCGGTAACGCTGGGGTACATTAGAAACGATCGCGTCAACGAATACCGAAAGACTAATAAGGGGCCGAGGCTGCGGTGGCACGAGTCTAGCGACTCCACGATATCGCCGTGCGAGCGTAGCATTAACGGCGACGGTTTTTAAGTTATTGATCGATTTCCACTGCTTTAAAGGGACCTTCTACCCTGGAGCACCATTTTTCATGTTATTTTTTGGTGGGAAAGCTAATAACAGTAGATGACTGCGATTTTTTTCTACTTGTTATTTACGTTCTATTATGTACAATGGAATTTTTTAAGTTAAAAATTCTCGGCGTCCAAGGTCTTCAAACATGGTCATCCAAAATAAATGGTTACCACTCTCCTGACCACTGTAATTATACGATCGGCCTGAAATTTTGCATATATACTCGGAAAACATGTCTTCATAGAATGACGAAGTTTTTTTATATCTTAATTTTTCGATTTTTTATTAATGCTTTTATACGAAAAACATAGGGGAAAATGCATTTTTTTTTTTGTTAAACGCCGTCATTTTCTTAATTTTGCAGTAATCGAAAAATCTCCGTCATTCCATGAAGACATGTTTCTCGGGTATGTATGCACAATTTCACTCCGATCGCATGATTACAATGGTCAGGAGAGTGGTAGCCATATATTTTGAATGACCGTGTTTGAGGACCTGGGACGCCGACAATGTTTAACTAAAAAAAAATAACTAAATAACAAGTAGAAAAAAACCGCAGTCGTCTACATTTATACGTTTCTCCACAAAAAATAAAATGAAAAACGGTGTTCCAGGGTAGAAGTCCCCCTTGACACTTTCGGATTCGAACGACAGTATTTGTTTAAAGCTAAGCCGTTTTTACGTAGGGATACGTCTTTTTTTCGACTTCATTTCCTGTATTAAAATCATTTCAAAACGGTCATCGGAAAATCGCAATAATTTGGTACGCTCGGTGAACCTTTGGGACAATCCGAAAAGAATCGGAAGAAATTCAAGCAATTATCTTTCACGTTGTATTCAACACTGGCAAAGTTACAGCCAAACCGGCGAGGTGAGATACAAACGCTTGTCAATAATTGGCAGAATGACTCCTACATACAAATACATTAGTTTGCTCGCTTATCGCTTTTTCAGGTACCCAAAAACGCAATCGTCAGTTTTTTATTTTTATTAATTAAATCTCATTATTAGTTGGATTTCATTTCTTTGACTGCATATAATCATAAAGCAACCATTAACATGTTCACGTAAAATGTATTACCCAGTCACTAACGTATTTGATGAAATTATTACCATTGTAAATCATTCATAAATGGTTTTCAAACACCCGAAAACTTTACATTAATACAAAGAAACACCTGGGGAACAGTTATTCTCAAATTTGTTTTACTCGTTAAAATTAATGAAGTTAATGAAATGTTCAGTAAACAAATAAATGTGAATTATCGAAAAAAAAAAAAAAAAAAATGGAATTCGCAGGTATTACGAAAGAACTAGATCGCGTGGGAATCCGTCACATAGGAGTTGGTCCAGACCCAGTGCTGAACAATTCGCCGTACGAGGCTTTTGAGATGGATCCTGAAGTAGAGGCAGTTATCGTGGGCTTCGACGAGCACTTCAGCTACCGTAAGATGATGAAGGCGGCCTCGTACTTGAAGGACAAGAAGGTTCACTTCATAGCGACGAATACGGATGAGAGGTTTCCCACGTCCGGCAGCCTAGTCATTCCAGGTAATTCAAAATCGTCGCGCGATGCACTGAGAAAAGAGTTTATTCGTTACAACAAAATATATTTAGCTGAGCTGTTTCTTAAAATATTTTTTAACAGTTACAACATTTATCATCAGCAAATAAAAATTGAGTTTTCTCATGAGAAACTCTTACTCTGACTCTCTTACACGTCATTTCCGTGAAATGGACGACTTGCTTACACAATTTTTTTGACACAAGTCGTTCGATGTTTACTATAAATACAGAACGACGATTTGAGGCAGCAAGATTAAAAGATCTTTATTTGATGCTGAAATAAATGTAATGACAGTTGTTAACAATTTCTGTAAATTCAAAGCCAATGCAATATTCAGTCTACTGAATGTTCGTTGGACATTAATAAGGGAACTTTCCATTCCAACCGAAATGTATTAACTATTAGAGGGTTATGTGGCTCCCGCGCTGGCATTGCCGTGTGTACGCCATGGTATGGTTCCCATGGTAACGGTTGTCATAGTAACGATTGCCATGGACCTCTTGAGTGTGTCATTTGACCCCGGCTAGTCCCGATTGTTGTCTTTTTCATTTTATAGATAACAAATCTTTTCATAATATAGACGGATAAATCAATCATCATTTGTGTGAACTTGAGAGTTCAAATATACAATTGCTAACCGTTAACCCTTCGTGGTCGCTCTGGGTCGATTCGACCCGAGATCGATCTTTCGGCGCGAAAACGAAATAGTTCCCTGTGGCCAAAGGGACTTTGTGCGGAATAAATACCTTTTTCGTCGCGGGCACTAGGATAATATTTTTTCATCAAAAGTACTATATTTAGAGAGTATATCAGGTTAATATTTGAGTTAAATCGATTCTTTATTTACGGAATCATGATTTTTTCAGTGAAAAAACTTCTTTTTTTTTCGATCTTTCACCTTCATTAACTTTTTAAAATATGTTGCAATTTAATATTGGGAAATGTCTTTTATTGTAAATTATCTACCGAGTTTAAAGTATATTCTGTAATTTTTTTATATTTTTCAAGTCAGTAGTTTGGTCGTAATACGCGGTCAAATGTGGTCCGGGTGAAATCGGCCCAAAGTGACCACAGCGATCGGTGGGAGAAGTGTGGCCGCGAAGGGTTAATAATGATAAACCATAATTTGTGTCAATTGAAAGGTTCAAAAAGGAGCGATTTGTTAATTATAACAAAACATTAATTTCACCATATTTAACATTGCTATTTGTTACACAGCTAAGAAATCCTGGTATCCGCAAATGAGCTCTTTCTCAGTGTGAACGAAGAGTAAGGCCTTACTCTCATCATTAACGTTTCAATTGTTAGGCACTGGAAGTCTGGTTCGATGCATAGAAACATGCGCGGAGCGCAAAGCGGTCGTGATGGGAAAACCAGAGACTTACGTGGCGGACATGCTGACGAAGCATCACAAAATCGAGCCGAAGCGAACGCTGATGATTGGCGATCGAGCCAACACGGATATTCTTCTCGGCACACGTTGCGGCTTTCAGACGCTCCTCGTGCTGTCCGGTGTGACGAGTCTCGAAGAAATTGAGCACTGGCGGCAGTCGGAACTTCGCGAGCACCGGGAATTTCTGCCGACTTACTACACCGACGAATTGGGCGATCTTCTGCCTGCGCTTCAGCGATACAAGCTCAATCGGCAAAAATCGTGATTCCCTAGTCAATGTGTTTCTCCTATAGGATTAATCCCGTGTATTTATTTATGTGTGCTCAGTCGACTGGCTCGTGTATTACGGCGTAATGAGGCCCATGACTCTCGCGAACTTCGTGCGAACAATCGATTGTCCCTTCCTGTCGCTCGTCAGCAGCTAAATTCTCGCACTTTATCAATGTTTGCATGAATCTTATAAAAATTGCCGTCATTGCGCGATCAAGTTGCTCATAACGAAATAACAAAATCATTTATTCAATCGAACTGGCAATTGACACGGTAAACATTTTAATTTCGCAAATTCTGCATTGAATTATTATTTAACCTTTGGACTGAGTAAATGAGAAACTGCATCTTTGAAAATATTCGTATTTCTTATTTATCTGTTTTCACTGGTCGACTATAGTCAACGTCTGACGTTAATAATAATAATGACGGAAATCTCACGACCAATATTTTACAAATGTCCGATAAAACGTGAGCGTAAACGTATTTGTATTGAGGTAAATAAGAGTGGCGGTAGCGTCGCGTTCAAGAGAAACGTCGTCGTCGGGAGGCCGAATTAAATTCGTTTTTTATAATTGGCGCCGAGACGCTGCCGCGTCCCTTGATGAAGAAACAGCATTGAATAATCTAGCCATCGAGCCCCTAACGTTCGCCCGTCATAGTCTCCGACGCACGCCCGAGTTTATACATTCCGCAGTTCTATTTGTGTACATAGACGTCAGAATATCGATTTTAAGTTTAGTTTCGATTCTAGATCAAGTGGTCGCGTTCTCTCGTATGTAATATTCAAAGCACAATCGTCCTCCTCAACGATAGACTCAATAATCGATATGGCGAGAGTACTCGGCGACAGATTCATGCCCAAAGCACGTGGTACGTTACCGATAAGCAGCTTTTTAATGAGAGCCTTTTGCTGCATACATCTGCCTTCCTAACGGCTACAAATGTATGTATGACACGGAGAATCGAGTTGCTCCGTGTGCGTGTATCAGCCCAATAAAACTATACATGTGTAACACGTGGTGTATGATTTCAGTGGCTAATCCATCGTTTATGCGTCAACAATAGAGAGATGCCTATAGGCGATGAAAAAATTCTTGATATTCATGATTTTTTTTACAGGAAAGATTTCTTTAACGTTTTAAGCCTTCAAGTATGCTTTATAACTATTTTTCTTTCTTTCTTTGGGATTTCTTTTAATAATTTTAAAAAATGGCGGAGTCATGGCACGATCTTCTTAAGATAGTCCCTTCGACAGTATTCATTTCGCATAAATTCGAGCAAAAGTTAGAGACAATTGCAAACACTTCTCGATGGTATAAAAATCTGAAAAAATGCGTGCACATTAAAGGTACTGAAAAGATTAATTTTGCATAATAATAAATCGAAAATGTTATTGACAAATTGATGAAAAAAAAAAAAAAAAAAAAAAAAAAATTGTTTAACAAATATTTCGATGACCCAAGTTTTTTCGTGGATGAAAACGATTCGTTTATCTTTCTGAATACGTATGCACTATTTCAGATTTTAGAGTTAACTTTGTGAAAAACACAAATTTCAAAGGTTACTTAAAAATCGGAAAAAATCATACGTATTCAGAAAAACGAAGGAATCAATTTCATCCACAAAAAAACTTGGGTCACTGAAATATTTGTTACAACTATTTTTTAAAATCATTTTGGAATTATTATTAATCAAAATTCATTTTTTTAGTACCTTTAATGTGCATTAATTTTTTCAGATTGTTATAGCATCAAAAAGTGTTTGCAATTCTGTCTAACATTTGCTCGAATTTATGCGAAATGAATACTAACGAAAGGACCACCTAACGGGTTGCGGTGGACGTTGTCAGACGGCGGACACCGTAGCGTTAGTAGGATTAATGTGAAAAAAAAAACCAACGAAAATTCTTTCTTTCATTAACACTCATACGCGGAATATGAACCAAGAAAAAGTGAAAAATGTTGAAAATTGATGAAATGGTATGCTTTGAAACAAAAAGATTGAATTTTCCCCAAGAAAATGGTTACATGTTGCAGTAAAAAAATACTTTTTTGTAATTTTCGTAATTTTTTTAGCTGGGGCATTCCTTGCCGATTCCTTGTGATTTTTTCTGTTATTGCCCCAACTCTAAAAAGAGCTAAACATTTTTTTACGATTTCCTTTTTTCATTTCTATTAGATACAATTTTCCAAAATGAAAATATTGTTAGCCAGGATTTAAGAATGTGGAACAATTCTCAAAAATCACTATTTAATTTGCTTTTATTTTTTCGGATTTTTTTCTCGACGAAAAGAAATAAAAAAATAAAAAGCTCCGAAAAAAATAGAAGCAACTCTCAGCCCACTCTCAGCTCTCAACTGGGTTAGGCATAACATTTGTTACATCTGATACGGGTTTTTTCAGAATTTTTTTCAAATTTTTAAACACGGGCTACAAAATATTTTCGTTATTACATTCATTACATTTTTTAGCCCGCATGAGAGTGCCAACTATACAACTGAAAAATGCATTTTCAAAACTTGCGTACCGTACTTCGACCCTCGTAAGGATTAAAAAGTATATTATGCAACAACCAAAAGTAACAATAAATCATCATACCCTAAGTGTTGAAAGTGTTGAAAAAATCTTTCCTTTAAAAGAGAAATCATGAAAAAGAGGAATTTTGTTCACCGCCTAGACGTATCCTTCATTCTCCGGCACACGTAGAATCGCTGGACTACGTAAATTTCCGCAGTTTTAATCGCACCACGCGATCGCCGCTTTTTCAGCAGTCAAACAGAATCGTGTTTCTCTCTGTAGCACGAGTTGCGAGTCTCGAGCGTTGCGTAACATTGCATAAGCAAGGTCGCGGCGGTTCGCTCTACGAAGTGGCAAAGAGCCAGAGAGGAGCGCATGACGCGTTTCGAATTGCCCGCTTTAATTCTTTCGAAAACTCATTGATACCGAGTGGACGAAGCGTGTTCGCTCACTGCAAGCCGCTCACTGCTGATTATTCCGTACTCGAGTTCACAGCTTATTCCACCATGGCCGCGAAAAGCTTGAAGTCTCTCTCGAAAAACGAGCTCAAGGACTTTGTCGACACGTTGGATGTCGTCCTATCCGACTGCGATGGTGAGATATATCGAACCGTTTTTTTATTCTATAATGACAAAGGTCTGCTGCAATCAAAGCTCGTGTTAATATATTTTTTTTTAATACAAACCGGTAAAGATTTTTATAAGAAGAAGCGGAATGAGTCACGAGCAACGGAACATTTTGAGTGTTTGCTTAACGAGTTTTTGGTCGGAGAGGAAAAATACATCTGAAACGAGCCTCAAGTAAAGACAAAAAAACATCTTTGTCCGTGAAAAAACATTAACTAGAATTTATGTAAATGTTTATTTCCAATAGCTGTAACTCTGTATCCGTTCTGATGGCGACATTCCTTTAAACAGTTTGAAGAAAAAAAAAAACACGTTGCGAAAAGCTTTCATATTCGTAGTCAGCGGAAAATATCCGAACTGCAGGCCTTAACAATCGTGAAAAGCGAGATAAAATGATTTGCTAAACAGTTGGGGAAGTTACGGCGATTGTGTGACTCATCTCGGAAATGGCAAATTATAAAGTGTAGATATAATTATTCAAGAGGTAACGAAAAAATGCAGATGATTCACGGCTGTTTTTATTGTGAAATCAAGGTGTGCTCTGGCGAGAAACGGAAGTTGTACCTGGGTCACCCGAGGCTGTGGAAAAACTGAAGAAGACTGGCAAAAAGTTCTTTTACGTTACTAATAATAACGGTAAAACCAGGAAGGAACTCGTGGAAAAGTGCAGAGGACTTAGCTTTAATCCCACAGTGGTATGATGAATCGCTGAGTTGTGAATACAACCGCTTGGTATAGCTACCAAGAGAATTTTAATGCACTTTTTCCCCTCCACAGGAAGAAATAGTCTGCACGAGTTATATCGCTGCGATGTATCTGAAAGAAAGGGACTTCAAAAAAAAAGTCTATCTCGTCGGTAATTCTGGGCTATCTCAGGAATTGGACAACGTTGGGATATCCTACACAGGCGTCGGAGTACGGATTGACAATTTTCCCGCATTCTCATTTCTCACCGGTACCAGACATGTCAATCGACATTTTTATTCTGCAGCCCGATAAAATGGAAGGAGACGCGATGGATGTGGTGGATAATTTTAAGCCGGATCCGGATGTGGGCGCCGTCGTTGTTGGCTTCGATACCGATTTTAGTTATCCGAAACTTGTGAAAGCCGCTACTTACGCTGCCGATCCCGAAGTGATTTTTATCGGGACGAATCCGGATACCGATAGGCCTTCGCCGAATACTAATAAATTTCCTGGTGAGATTCTGCATAAATTGATTATTAAGCTAGTTTCAGCGGTACAGACGCGGAAATGCGAGTTACAGGTAAAATTTCGAACACTCCTTGAACGAAAAACAATCTGAAAAAATCAAGCGTATTAAAGGGGAAGAAAGAAAAGTGTTGATTTCGTGTAATTTGCACACAAAAATTTGCATTAAAAAATTGTTAATGTAGATGATTTGTCTATTTTGTTTTTTTTTCGAAATGTACGAGTTTTTACCAAATTTTGTATAATTTTTAATAATTATGTTAAATTTGTTTTGTTTTGATTTCTGGATATGCGTCCGTCATAAAACCAGCCATGATACCTAACCGAAGTGTCCGGACACTTGATCGAGTAGATTCGTAAATGTAGCTCAAAGATAAAGAATGCAGTATTCAAAAATTAGAAAAAATGCCGAAAAAATTCCCACGTGGTAAAAGAAAAAATGGACAAATCATTTTTATTTGAAAAAAAGTTAGATTCCCGGGTGAATTGTTAATCAATTTTGTTTTCAGTAATTCGTTGATAACATTTGCGAATTATCGTTGAGCGAAATCAATCTTTTCAGCACCTTGAATATGCTTGATTTCTCTCATTTTTATCAACCATCGTTAAAAAGAATTGATTACGCCATAAAATGCATATTACCTGTGAGTTAGTGAATTGAAAAATTGACAATAGGAGCCGGATGCCTGATAAGAGCGGTTGAAGCGGCAGCCGGACGAAATGCAGTCGTCGTCGGCAAGCCGGAGCCATACATAAGTCAACACGTTATCAGGACTTACGGTTTGGATCCTACGCGCACGCTAATGATCGGTGATAAGTAAGACTTTAAAGGTGTTATAGCGCTATAAGATGTAGCACTCTCAAAGATAAGATAGAATTTGACTCAGCACAATTGTTCTATTAGTTTTTCTAACCAGCAACGCGGTGCTTTTCAACCTTCCTATTTATATCGTTCCAGTTGTAAAACTGATATCTTACTGGGCAAACGATGCGGCTTCAAAACTTTGCTCGTGCTCACTGGAGTTACAACAGAATCGGAGGTCATCGCTCTTAGTAGAAATGCCACGTCCGAGGATAGGAACATCGTTCCCGACTATTACACCGATCAGCTATCAGACATTTTCCGATTGTTAGAGAATTAATTGTATTATTAGAAAAACAATTTTTAAAAGTTTTGATGTTCAGTATTCACCGTATCTTTACGTCTGCATAATGTTTAAGAACGTAATTTAATGTTAAAAAATGTTCTGCATTTTCGCACTCGCTAAATTTGTCGTTTAGAAGTGTGTTATATTCCTATTAATTTTGCCGTTTACACAATGGATTTCACATCCTTTTTTCGACGATTTTTAGTGACAAGTCTCCGTAATTTTGTAATATACTTTTGGAGGAGTTAATTTGTCGATATGATCCTAGCACCATAGCCGATGTTCTTGCCAACGAGTTTAAGAAATAATTTAATAAACGTAATTAATTCATATCGTAAAAAATTGTACTGTATTATCATATTTGAAAAACTTGTTCTGCACGAGGTCGGCGGTACAGTCAAGTTGATTGCGTATTAGATTTGAAACATTATTTCTACATACTTTTCAAGGGCAACTAGTGTCCATAAAGGAAGCATTCTCTGTTGATTCAATCACTGTTTCCGACCCTCATCGATCTGCCCGATAATTGGATATATCAAAGTACACGAATTTTTTCAGTTTTTTCATCCAACATTTTAGAAAATACCGTTATTTGCTATAACTGAACATATCTCGGAAACTTAAAGTTACTGAAAAAATGTCTCACATAAAAGTTGTTTTTTGTAAGCCTTCGAGCGGAATTTATAAAAGAATTTTCACGCTCCGGTAACACGGATTTTTTTACCGAAAAACGGATAAATAATTTTGTTATACAAAAACGATTTTTTGCTGACAAAATTACAGAGTTTTCTTGCATGATTGCGAATGTTGTAAAAAAATCGCCAAGGTGGCACGGATCGAGGTTCCGGTGTAAAAAAATGTATTTGTGTGGAAAGGACGTCGCTGAAACCGTCATTGGACAGTTATCAAACCGTCGTCGGGAACAACAGGGTATATATGAGTTTATATATGGTCAGCTGTTCAAAGGTACTTGAGGAGATATGATCTGATATGAATTAGAGATGCGATATCAGATATCATCATATATGACTGTATACAATCTGATATAATCTGATATGATCATATATGACTGTATACAAACTGATATAATCTGATATGATACATATATGAACATATTTCATGCATATATGAACATATACAATCATACCTGAAATTTTTTTCCCAGGTACTGAAATGATCAATTCCACAACGTTCTTAGGCATTCCTGTGTTGTAAAAAAAACACACACACACAAAATGCCTATTGAATTTGGTGTACAGTGTCTAAATTAACCTTTTATGGGAATTATATTATTATCTGTATTATCCCATTTGTTTTTACAGCACATTCTTGAAACATGATATAGACATTCTTGGAGTAACAGAATACAGGAATTTAATTATTGAGTATTTTTAATGTTGAGACAAGATCTCGTGTTGCCCGGATGTGCGAACACTCAGATTTTGGTATTGATTATACTGAATAAGATAAGCGCACAAAGCACAACAGAACATAAATCCGATGCCCTTCAAACCGACATCTATACAGAGCGCAAAGCGCGACCTTACGGAGCGCGACGTCCAAGTGAGTGTTTTAAAAATGGCCTAAGGGTCATTTTTCGGGGGGTTTGGGAGAGCGGAGCCCCCCCATTGGGGGTTCGGAGGGCAAAGCCCCCAACAGGCAACAACAGGAAAAACTCTGTTGCTTTTTTTACGGGCCGTATCCCGTTTGTTGCTTCCGTTGCATCCACAATACCAGGCATCACGCGCAAGAGTTTTCACCAGAAGTATACGAAGAGAGTTGATGCGCGATGGTGGCATACGTACTTATGTGACATATTTTGCGCTATTAGTTATAGAATTCCCTTGAATATTGAAGGCTGCGATAGAAAAATAATTTAGGAGTCATACAGGAAGATTCCTCTAATTGGTACCCAACCCTTGGTTCATGATAGTCAATGTGTGGACCAAATTAGAACGCCGTATCTCGTAAGTTGCACGAGTTATCGGGAGAACGAGATTTCTCAAAAAATGTTACATGCCATCAAATTTGGACGGCTTGACAGATCTGCGTCAAATTTATACTCAAAACTTGGTCCATGATTATCCATACGTGAACAAAATTTGAGATATTTCTGCAAACATTAACAATTTTTTTTTTTTTTTCGTTACGCCATTTTCATGCAGCATAATCGAAATGTACCGACATAATGGCAGTTTCCTTGATGAAATTCATCACGGATAATCAATAAATGTAATGACACGTTAAAAATTGCGGTCGGATGGCTCAAAATTTCCAGGAGATGAAGTACTTCCAGAGATCCGAAAAAAATTGAAATTGAAGTAACATGAGAACTGCTTTACCGATTTTCGCCTAATTTGGTACAGATCATGGTTTGATGGTGGTCTATTGACGTACAAAAATTCATCCCGATATCTCTCAATTTACGGAAGTTACAGCGTGAAAACAGTTTTCGGCAAATTTTCAAAATCGCGCCAACTATAATCCCAAACAGTTTTGCATGATAGCCCACTCACATGCCAAATTTGAAGAACATTCATCGAAAATTGCGACAGTTATCGTGTAGACAACGAAACGTGCACACACACGCACGCACGCACGCACGCACGCACGCACGCACACACACGCCCACGCACACACATACAGACATTTCGCACAAACCACTTTTCTCGACGTTTTGGGCCATTCTGAGTGTACTGACATGAAAATCCCGAAAAAAAAAATTTCCCGAAAACAAGGCTTGCTCTATGAGGAAGCAAAATCCAGGGTTTTTTTTAGCGAAATTGGTATGCCTCATATTAGACGCGGAAAAATCGAGTTGAATGTACTACATGACATTCATTGCCAGACCAGCAGAATAAACCGAGTTTACTTTACGAGTTTACGAGTGGCCAGAAAATTCTCACCGCGTAGATATACGTCTTCTGTTGTAGAAAAGTGCTGATAAAAAGTATAGATTTCTCGTTCTAAAACTAAATATCAGAATCTCGAATTTGACGGAAACGTGATTTTGATGTATTGTAAAATTTATTCGTTAGGTAAAAATCGCAGTTTGCTTCGCCGGATAAATTAGTGGTAAGAAGAAGTAAAACGTTTAACAGTTACAGAATTGGTTGTTATCGGGAGCGATAACTGCCGTGGCCAATAATTGAAAAATACTTAGCTAGAAATGTTTGCTTAGTAAAGCTAACAAAAAAGTAATTGATAAATGCGAGCGACAACGAGACTGATTTCAATTAGAACGTCGTTACCTGCACGTACACAATTTACGTAAGTCTATTGAGGCGCGAATTTTCCGCAGCTCACTGTAATAGGATTATCAAAAAATTATCGGTCAATGGATAGATGATCGTGTATTTAATAATTATACACATCATACATTTCCGTTGCTATGTAGTTTGTAATGAAACGGTGCGTTTTTTACTGTTTTGTATCACCGTACACCCGTCGATGATCCTGCATGCGATGAGAGATGCAATATATCTTAACTTATGTACACGTGTCCTTCTTAGCTATAATTACTCTGGCAGTCGTCAACTAACCCATTTTATGGTCATAAAACGTGGCGATTTTGGCACACAAAAACCAAACGCTAAGAGATTTTAAAAACCTCATTCGTAGATCATGATATTGTAATTATCTAATCTAAATACACAAATAATACCATTTTTTTTCTCTAGTAGTTTTATTACTAAGGTTTAGAGGGTAAAATCTACTGATCGAATATTAATTTATAAACAATCTATGGAATAAATATATTATTTTTTTAAATTAAACGTAAAACTGATATCTGAAATGTTGAAAAAATGCAATACATTTAATACGTTTTCAGTATTCGTGTCTGGTCATTTCTCTCGTAGTGAAGTTCTGCGATGATGTAATTGTGTGTGTCTGTATGATTTTTTGTTGCCTTTGGGAGTGATTCGCTGTCGCTTAATAATAATCGACATGCCCAACAACGAGGCCTCACAATCGCGAGCTAATTAGCACTTTATAATGTTTCGAATTACGTATGTTTAATATACCCTTTATGTACAATGATAATTGTAAAATTGGTCGGCTAGTTACTCAGACGGATTTCTCTGATATCTAATCTCTCGATACTTTTCTCTCGCAGCACCCTCTTGAATTTCTTCTCAACGATGAGTTTTCTATGCTCGCCTTGAACTACGAGATACGCTCGCTTCTCGACAAGTACGACCACCAATAGAATACGTTAATGGTGAGAAAGAAGAGGGGAAAAACGACGCGACTGGCGCGATCGATTTTTGATACCGAATTGTATCGCGGCGCTCTTCCGCGTCGTCTACGCGTCGACACGCGTTGTTGAGGCGGCGATGGTTGTGGCGGTGGTGGACTGCAGGGAACACAGGACAGTTGCCATTGGCTTCCGGAGATTCTTCTCTCGGGATCCGGGAGCGCGGATAGTGGTATCACCTCGATAATGCCTTCGCCGTTCATTGCGAAATTTCGACTTCCGGAACTTCGGCCCGATGAGTTTATAGACGATCTTCTTCGGATCTGACCAAGAGATAGCTCTGAGATGGACAATTTCTTCTATCCCTCGCGAACCTCCCAACCGCTAACTTTTACCCTTGAATTTTCCGGTCTTTTTCCCACGAACGACCTCAGATTAACCGGTCTTTTTCACCGGGTTTGTTTTTCGAATTTATGCGAAATGGATTGTATGCCCAAGAATTACGTTAACCACTGTCATTCTCAGCTTAACGTCGGAATTAAGGTTGGTTTATAATATCCAACCGTGAGTCAACTTTTGATTTTGAAAAATGGTTGGTTTACTGTTGATTTTCTAAAACCAAATTCAAAACCAAATTCAAACTTTAGAAGGTTTTAATAGTGGTTGGTTTGGTGCACCAATTGACCGGTTGGTTTTTAAGTTGTTTTCAGGTTGGGCGGAACGCGAGGACTAGCGGCGAGATTATAATTGGAGAGGGAAGAAAGTCACAAACCGTTTCTCGTTTACGTGGTCGACGTGCTGCTGCTGCTGCTGCTGCTGCTGCTATGTCCTCGTCGCTCGAACTCTCGTCGTCACTGAGATCCGAACTGAAGTAGCACTCACCCGATCCGTACTTCGTGAAGTAATGCACCACGGCGAACTGGATTATCGTCGCGAAGATGAAGGCGAACGAGAGAAACACGAAAAAGTCCAGAGCTGTGGGATAAGGAACTTTTGGCAAATCCGTACGTGCCTCCAGGCCCAGAAACGTCATCGTTAAGACCGTCGTTATACCTTAAATTATTAAATAATATTATACTTCAGATTTACCCACTGTTACAGAAAATTTTATATTTCACGGTAGCTCCAGCGGTACAATCCCGTCAAACGTGAGTTTCAGAGAAACTTTCGATTACTCTTCGATGAAATAAAAATTTTACAAAAATTAGGCATATTCACGGCGCTGAAAAGATCTATTTGGCATATTAACAATTTCGAAATGTTTAACTAATCATCCGTCAACACGACTTTTTTTCAAGTGAAAATGATTTCTCCATTTTGCTTCCTTATAGAGGAAGCTTTGTTTTAATGACATTTTTTTTCGAGATTTTCATGCCAGTATGCTTAGAATCACCTAAAACGTCGAAAAAAGTGGTTTCGAAAAAATGTCCGTATGTGCGTGCGTGCGGTAACCGTTTGAGCGATCAGGCTCTAATTTCACACGCAAGTAGAGTCGTTGCCCCTCTTTGAATGGCGCGATTTTTGAAAAAATATATACAGCAATTAAGATTTTATGTAGTTTTTAATTTGTTGAAAAAAGGGCGTGGTCACTCTAACTTTCGTTCGACGATTTGATTTTTCGAATTTTAAATTTTTCGAAAAAAAAAAAACATTTTGCTCTAAATTAAGTTGAATCTCAACAAATGAACCGAAATGTTCTACAGTCGAGGAATAAACATGCAGCGCTGCTAGGTACGAAATTTGGTGATGATCGGTAAAGTCGTTCGAATTTTACACCATTCTGAACTTTTGAAAAAATGTAGATTTCCTCTATAACTTCCACAAAAGTTAAGAAAGTGAGACAAAAATGTGTATCTAATCAAAATTAAATGTAACGATGTTTGTAACTTTACTCTACGTTTTGGATCGTTTTTGCTCGGATTTCGTGCGTCGACTCTACGACCAATGTCTTTTTCCATACATTTATTTGCTAAGTTATCAATTCGCGTGGGTAAATGAATTTTACAAATAACCTATTTGAATATATCGAAATATCTCAATATGGCCGCCATTGATGCGTACAGTGGACTCTCCGATAAGTTAAGTTCCGAAAAGTTAAGGATTAACGCTCTAGTATGACAAGATCGACCCTTTTCTGAGCTCTTGCTACCTGCTAGCGGGGAAGCGAATTACCCTTTCTATTTCACACTACCTGCGGTCGAACGCATATTGTGACAGAGAAGTAACGCGGCAGCTAGTTTCGTGCGAGGCATGGACCAATGAAAGACCCCCGCTGCACTTTTTCCCCCTCTAGTAGTGGGGATCTTAACTTATCAGAATGACCTAATCGGCTTTCGGTCCTGCGACCTTAACTTATCAGAGAGTCCACTGTATTATGCAACTCACTCCATAGCGCATATGGCAGACTGTTTGAATTACTTTAAAAATAATGTAATAAAAACAATTTTACAAAAATTTAAAAAATCCCGACTAAAGAATGCTTAATTAATAAACAAATTGGGTAAGTAAAAAATTGCGAAATAATTAAATAACCATTCTTGTCTAGTCGGGAGATTTTCACATCTAATAACGAAAAAATCTCCCGGCTATATACGAATGGTTATTTAATTATTTCACAATTTATTACTTATCTGATTTGTTTATTTATCAATTAAGCTTTTTTCAGCCGGGAGTTTTTAAATTTATTTGAAATTAAATTCAGAGTAATTTATTGTAAATTTAAGGGCTAGTGCCCATTTACAAGGGGTGTGCGCATAATTTTTATACATATCATTACAACAGAATAAATACATAAAATAAGATTACGATATGGTTGTAGATATCTAACTATATACAAGCTTAAATCTAGTGTTTAAATTAATTATAAGTTTAGGGAAAATGCCCGAATTTTCAACGCGTTTACACAGTAAAGGAAAGTTTTATTTGCGCTTTCTAGTGTGCCTATATTAAGTATTTCTACCAACGAATTTTTTCCCTCTAAGTATTGGATTCTTGGGCCCTCGGTTGCCGGGCAGCTAATTATGAAATGTTCTAGGGAGTCGCATTGCCCTGCCTTACATATTTGGCACAAGCTTTCCGAGTCGAAGTAATATTTTATCCCGTTCCAATAGATACTTGCTTTGTTTTGCGCTGAGATTCTAAGCTGGCTGATTAACCTTAGTTTATGTATATGCAATTCGTATGTCAAGTACTTGTTATGTGCTAAGATGTTATTGAAAACCGTGGAATACGTTGAGTTTTGCGCTCTTGATATATCCTGTACGTAACACTGCTGTGTGTGAGCCCTTCGGATGTTTAGAGCCTCCCTTTTGGCCAGTGCGCTATTCTGGCTCGTGAAGACGTGCCGGTAGCCAAGCTCTGCTAGTTTGGATTCTAGGGATGTGACCCAGTTAGATCTATTATCTATGTGTTCTAGGGAGTTTAGTTGATACATTTTGCGGTAACATTTCTTGGGTAATCTCTCTTCTGACATTTCCAGTATCTTTATCCACCAACTTAGAATCTTACTGAACACAATTACATCTAGTTTTGGTTTGCCTATTTCGAGACGCACCATATAATTCGGAGTGTTACGTGGCCAATGCAGTATAGATTTGTAGTATTTCATTTGCACAGCTTCTATTTCGTTTAAGTATTGAGCTCCCCAGACCTCTGATCCATACAAAAGCGTCGCTGATACGATCGAATCGAATAGTTTATCCGCCGGGTTAACTGACTTACATCTCGCTTTTATGAGAGTCTGTTTAGCTGCGCCTATGGCGATGTTCGCTTTCGATATGCGCTCTTGTGCGGCTGTTTTGAATTTACCTGAGCTGGCGAATACGATCCCAAGGTATGTGTAAGATTTGACAGTCTCAATTACTTCCTTCCCGAAGTAAAATTTCGGAAATTTTACACACTTGGGGCTCTTATGGAAAGGTAGTATTTTGGTTTTTGACGTGTTCACTTCCAGGCAATTTTGGTCGCAATAATTTTTTAGCGCTTTTAGTTTTCGGTTAACGTCTATTTGAGATTCTGCCAAAATAACAATATCGTCTGCGAAAGCTAACATTAATATTTCTCGATCTCCCCCCAGTCCCTGCCCCGATAGTCCGGACGCTCTGAAATAATTCTCAATGTCACTTATAAATAGTAGGAACAATAGAGGGCTGAGAGTCTCGCCCTGAGGGGTCCCTTTATTTATTTGTAGTTCTGGCGAGTATGAACCATTTATGAAATAGCGCATACGCAGGGATTGATAGATGTTTACCACTACTCTCAACAGGTTACTATTTAGATTTAACGCAATTAGTTTCTCCCATAATTTGGAGTGCTTTACGGAGTCAAATGCTTGCTTAAAGTCCACAAAAATTGCGAACAAGTATTGGCCTTTTTTTCTAATTGTGCATTGAATTGCAGTATTTAGACAGAATAAATTATCTGTGCAGCTCCTATTTTTCCTAAAGCCACTTTGGCTTTCGGCTATGAGATGCTCGCTTTCTGCCCAGACTTGCAGTCTTTTCGCTAATATTTGTGTGAATATTTTCGCTTCGTTATTAAATAGGGAAATGTGTCTGTAATTTTTCGGGTCTTCTTTATCTCCTTTTTTGTGAATGACTATGGTTTTCACCTCTCCCCACTCCTTGGGTACCTGACCAGACTGCAGAATTTCGTTTAAAAGAGTTGAGAAGAAGATTCGCCAGTTTGGTGTTAGGGCTTTAAAAAATTCGTTCGTGACTCCGTCGGGTCCGGGTGCCTTCCCGTTTTTTAAGTGTCTCGTGCATTCTTCTAGCTCTGTTAACGTTATTTCCCTGTCGAGAAAGAGGTGTGGGGTTGTTTGTGGGATCGTGTAACTCTGCGTTTGTTCTTGTTCTCCGTTTGTTAGATAGTATTGGACCCAACTTTCGAGTGTTATTGGGCAGGGTGGGTGGGTCTTTCTATTGCATTTATTTATTGCGCACCAGAAGGTTTTGGAGTCTTTGGTGTTTGACGCTTTTCTAACCTCCGATTCATAGTACGTTTTTTCTTTCTGGGTGAGTAGGCTTTCATAATTTTTCTTTGCATCGATATAATTAGTTAGCTCCGGTTCTTTATATTCTGCCTCTTTGGCAAGTGTGTATGTGAGTTTCATAAGTGATTTTACTTGTTGTATTTCAGTGTCTATCCAGGGTTTTTTTGGTGAGTGAGTTATTGACCAAGAGTGGTTAATTTTACACATGCCGCAAATTGATGCCGCTACTTTAATGGTTATCATCATCTTATTGTTTTGTAGGTCTACGGTTTGATCAGATGCATAGGCGAAAGTAGAGGCGCCAATGCACGATCGGTATAGCTCTGTTCGTTCGGCGTTCCATATAATTTTTTCGTGTAGACTTGTGGGCCCTGGCGTTTTTTTGTTTTCCAATTCATTCTGCCTTTTTGATTTTAATATTATTTGCTGTATGAGGTGGTCCGATTTTTCGGTGTGGTGTAATATTTTACTATCGACACACAGTTCGAGAGCCGCCGCATTTGCCCAGGCTAGATCGATCGTGCTCTTGCCCATCGGCCCGATAAAAGTGAATTGTGCTGGGTTATCCGAAGGTGTTCTTCCGTTAATTAGTACAAAACCAGCTGGTTCAAATTCTCCTACGAGTAGCCTACCCCTACGATTAATTTTCTCATCCAGGTTGGACCGATTTTCTGTTATGTTAGTATTTAATATGGATTCCGCTTCAAGTTGATTTAAGTTCCCTATTCTCGCATTGAAGTCTCCTCCTATAATAATTGGCGTATTCACGTTATTTCGCGTAATTTCTTCTAAAGTTTCCGCGAGCATATTTATTATTGTGTCCGTGTCTATATTTGGTTTAAAGTATACTAGTCCTACGATTAAAAACGTGTCGTTCAGTCTCAATTTGATAAAAATCCACATATTAGATATTTCGATAACGCTTACTATATTTATGTTTTTTATGACGAAGATTATAAGGCCTCCGCTGGCCCTTCCCGTGCTATGCTCTCTGACTGCTGGACTTTGTATTATTTGGTAATGGTTCAGGTATACAGGAGCGCTTACAATTGTTGATGTTCTCCATGTTTCGGTGAAGCCCAGTACGGAGTGCGATACCAGTATCCTTTGAGTTTCTTGATTAGCTGATGCGACGTTCTCGTACCCGTTGACGTTCCAGAAGGCGATCTTCGTGTTGTCTGACTTTGTTGTTCTCGATATTGCCTCCAGTTTATCCTTGCTGCGATGGTTTCCTCGGTTGGTATCTCTGCTTTGAGTATGGCTCGGTGTAGCTGCAGTTGCCGTTATTGAGCTGTGATGACTCGGCGGGACGAAAATACTCGTCTATTTGTTTGTTCTCCTTCATCCGTTTTTGCTGTTGCGTGTGGGTGTTTCCTTGTAGTTGCTCTGTTGGATGCTGGGTTTCGTGTTCGCCTTCTATGGAGTCGCCGCGTCGATTCCGTTTTCTTGAGCCTTGGTTCAATTTGATGAGGTTTTTTGCGCCTTCCGGGCTGTAGATTTTCCCCTCTACGACGATGTTGTCCCTCCCGAAGTGTGCTCGGTGGCCCGCTTCCCTCAGCTCTTTAATCAGAGGCTGTAGTGTTCTTCGTTTTTCTACCGTATCCTTGTTGAGGTCGCTCGATATATATATATTTGATCCTTTCAAGGCGTGGGAGTTTCTTAAAATTTCCATTTTTCTGTCGAATGTTGTTAGTGCCACTACAATTGGTCTGGCTCGTCCGCTGCTGTTCTCTCTTCCGAGTTTGTGTGTATAGTTTATTTCGCGGTCATCGAGTGCGACTCGCAATTTGTTTTCCATAAACGCCGTAATTGATTGCTTCAGTTTTTGTTTGTCATCTGGCGCCTCGAGACCGAAGATCACAATATTATTTCTTTTTCCTTGGCTTTCGCTGTGTTTTTTCTGCTCGTGGAGTTGCTGAAATAGTTGTTTGTTTTGTTCCTTAAGCGTGCTAATCTCCTCGTTGCATTTTGATATTTTGTCATTTACCGGTGACAATTCCTTGGCTACCGCTTCTTTGATTTGTGTTGTGATTTGATTTAATATAGATGTGGAGATCTCCTTTTTCCAGTCGCAGAGCATGTTTTTGAATTCGGTAATAGACAACGTGGCTAAGGTGTTATTGCCTGTCCCGTCGTCGTGTGCCATGATCGCCAGTCGTCTCGTGTTTACGTGAATTTGACTTCGGTTCGCAGTGCGTTATGTTGTGACGGCGTTGGACTCGTCAGTGCCGGAGTGGTGGTGTAGTGGTGCGCACAGTTTGTCCGTTGCTGCCGATTGTGTGGCTTCGCGAGTTGACTTTCGTGGTATCTTTCGATTATTTTCCGGGCTTATTGCACTGCTCACATCCCGTACCTTGTAGGTTTTTATAGCTTAATATATTCACTCGGACACCAGGAATATAACTTAACTATTTATCACTTTTTGTTGAACATTTTGCACCCCTTAATAACAGTTTTAGTGCGGAGCAACTATAAACACGTCTGTCGTGACCAGTGGCCAGTGGCGCCCCCAATTTATTTGAAATTATTATTCCATTATCGACAAGAAGGGTACTTCAATTGTTTAAACGGTAACAAAGGCCGCTTAAGAATCGTAAGCGATTTATATTCTAAATAATTCGGGTGCGCTGCCGCGTGCCACCATTTGATAATTTGCCGCAGAGCTGACAAATCCGTTTCGAACGTTCAATTTCAGATAACCGTGTTTCACTTGAAGAAACAAATAAACGATATTTGACTAAACAGTGAAAGTTGCCAAGGTTTGAGAGTTTTCGGTTTGAGAGTCTCGGCCAATCATAGCACGAATACAGCGGTGACAGTGACTGCGATATTTCGAGATTTTCAAGATATCTCGCGCTTTCAACTTTTTTCAAGGGGCTAAACGGTGTTAAGATTATTTTTTTCAATTACCAGTTTCGAGCGTAATAATTTCAGATGTTTCATTTTTATTCTCTTTTTGAAATGTTTCAGTAATAATGTTGTACTGATATTAGGATTGACTATTACAAATAAATAAAACATGCTTTTTTACATGAAGTCTGTAGACATTTCAGAAATTTCCTGGAATCATTTTTTTTAAACCTCACTTTAATCATCCAAAACGGTCACGTAAACAAAATAGGATATCATTTTTTTTTTTACAAATTCATAGAAATCGTCCTATTAGCCTTTTAAGGTAGTCCTAAAAAAATAATCTTCTAAAAAAATGCATGCACATTATAGGTACTGAAAAGATTAATTTTGCATAATAATAATTCGAAAATGTTATTAACAAATTGATGAAAAAAAATGGTTCAAGAAATATTTCGATGACCCAAGTTTTTTTTTCATGCAAACGATTCCTTCGTTTTTCTGAATACGTATGAATTTTTTCAGATTTTACAATTCACTTTGAATGTTCACATATTTTCCCCAGAAAAAACGCACATTCTAAAATCTGAAAAAAATTCATCCGTATTCAGATGAACGAAGGAATCATTTTCATGAAAAAAAAACTTGGATCATCGAAATATTTGTTAAACCATTTTTTTCTCATGAATTCGTTAATAATACTTTCCACTTATTATTATGCAAAATTAATCTTTTCAGTATTTTTAATGTGTATGAATTTTTTCAGATTTTTATACAATTGAGAAGTGTTTGCAATTCTCTCTCATATTCCTGGAATTTATGCGAAATGAATATTGGTCGCAAGGACTACCTTAAACGATACATTTTCTTTAACCTACCCATAGAGGTAGGTAACATATGGATAAACGTATTTAAAAAATCTTCTTACCTAGCGATTAACGATACATTTTTATAAACGATACATTTTTTTTAACCTACCCAGAGAGACCATATGGATAAACATATAAAGAAAATCTTCTTACCTAGTGATACTCGGTCAGCTGTAGCTTCTCGATTAAGCCAAAACGAGACCCAGGACAGAACGACAAGAAGCACGCAAGGTCCATAAACTTGAATGAGAAAGTTCCCCATATGCCTCTGCAGATGGAATGACACGAGAAGCATGCTGTACTCAGCTGTGAAAAATAAGACAAAAACATCATAGACCCTGCCCTTCACCAAAGCGGCAACATTCTTGGTTCGCTGGATCTGTTGAACGCATTTCTACAGTATAATTTTATACAGTTCTGTGCTACATAGTTGCGATGCTTAGTCGATTTTTCCATTCGTTTTGCTTCCACTTGAAGGAAGGTTGGTTTTCATGAAAAAAATGGTTTTCGAGATATTCATGTCATGACAAGTGTCTGATTTTTAAATTTTGTTTGGCACCCCCCTGGAAGTCTTTATCTTGGTAGAACTAGACAATTTTTTTTTCAGAACTTGGAAAAAATATTTAGAGATAAGTATTCGGCGGAAAAGTTAGCTATTGGAAATATAATGATTTAAAAATCTGAAAAAATCCACCTACATACCTTTCGGTTCTATAAACAACATATTTTATATCGATAAAAAAGAAAGATTTTTTACCACTATCGATTTTTTAGATCGGGCAAAAAAACTATCGACAGTCGAAGTCCTGCGGACACAAAATTCGTTAGAGTTCAAAAGGGATAGAAACATTCTAAGTCCTGCGGACACGAAATTCGTTAAAGTCCAAAAGGGATAGAAAAATCCTAAGTTCTGCGGACACGAAATTCGTTAGAGTCCAAAAGGGATAGAAAAATCCTAAGTTCTGCGGACACGAAATTCGTTAGAGTCCAAAAGGGATAGAAAAATTCTATGTCCGGCGGACACGAAATTCGTTAGAGTCCAACAGGGATAGAAAAATTCTAAGTCCTGCGGACACGAAATTCGTTAAAGTCCAAAAGGGATAGAAAAATTCAAAGTCCTGCGGACGCGAAAATTGAATAATACTAATACTTCTATTTGCTACTAATACTAATGAATACTGGGATAGTCTATTTAATACTAATACTTATACTTCGGTTTGGTCCTAATACGGATTAATACACGGATAGTCTATTTAATACTAATACTAATACGTATATTTTATTCTAATACTGATTAATACTAACGCTTCTAATTGGAGATGCTCGAATAATCTATTTAATACTTGCTTCATACTTAATACCATGACATTTAATACTCTCTTTAATACTTCATATTATACGTGCAACTGACATAGTAGTGCACTTAGTATTATTTGTCCAATACGACGTACTTTAAATACTTCCGATTTTCATATCATTTTAATACTTTTTTAAAACTTTTTTCATACTTTCTTTTTTGCGCGGATTGGTTTGTGCCTGCTATACATCGTTGTTTTACAATGCCCGCTCAACATCGCTGTTTGATAGGTAGGCTGCATCGCTCACAGCGATCTAATTTTTGTAGCATTACTTCAATGTTCCGTGCCGATACTTTTTTATTTGTGGGTGTACATATTTATTCATCTAGAATTTACCAATTTTATACTAATTGGTAAATTCTAGATGTATTGGGTCTCAATTATTACAATTTTTTCAGAGTAATTCGTCGATCCCAGGGGCGTCTGAAAAGACGCGTACTGGGCCTTAATTATTGTCCTTTATTTCAGAGTAATTAGTCGATCCCAGGGACGTCCGAAAGGACTTGTACTGGGCCTTAATTATTCTCCTTTATTTCAGAGTAATTAGTCGATTCCAGGGACGTCCGAAAAGACGCGTACTGGGCCTTAATAATTGTATTTTACTTTCAGCAAATAACATATCTGAATACATCGGGCAGTTAATTTATCGAAGACCGAAAAGCACAAAATTTCAAAGTTGTATGGGTAGAAAAATTGTGAAAGTCCCCTGGAAAATAAATATTTTCGAGTCCTACGAACACGCAATATTGCCAAGCGCGAAAAACAGCAAAATATTATTTAAGTTCTGCGGACACGAAATTCGTTAAAGTCCAAAAGGGATAGAAAAATTCTAAATCTTGCGGACACGAAATTCGTTAAAGTCCAAAAGGGATAGAAAAATTCTAAGTCCTGCGGACGCGAAAATTGAATAATCTATTTAATACTAACACTAATTAATACTTTGATAGTCTATTTAATACTAATACTTATACTTCAGTTTGGTCCTAATACTGATTAATACTCGGATAGTCTATTTAATACTAATACTAATACGTATATTTGATTCTAATCCTGATTAAGACTCTGCTAATTCTGATTAATACTAATGCTTCTAATTGGAGATGCTCGAATAATCTATTTAATACTTGCTTCATACTTAATACCGTGACATTTAATACTCTCTTTAATACTTCATATTATTCGTGCGACTCACATAGTATTGCACTTAGTATTATTTGTCCAATACGACATACTTTAAATACTTCCGATTCTCATATCATCTTAATACTTTTTTTTTTACTTTTTTCATACTTTCTTTTTTGCGCAGGGAGGTAAAGTGGGGGAATGATTGCTGTACTCACTTTGCGAGAGTGATGCGGCGTTGGATTGATTCGCCGTTGGATTTGCGACAAGGTCGAACTGCGACAGCTTCATGTCCTCGGCTATCGCTACCTGCCTCGCACTGTTCCACTTGTACACCACATCTCTTGTTGTGTAGCCGACTGTAAATAGAATCAACGAATTGTTGGTTGTATAAATATATGTTGTGCGGAATTTATCGAATGCATCGAATATATCGAACGTATCGAAGGTATTGCTCCATATCCCGCGCAAAAATCGAAGTATTAAAATAGTATTTCTGCAGTATTAACCGTCGAAGTATCGAAGTATTTCGTATTGGCCTCAAAAATACTTCATTTATACTAAAAAAATTGAATCCTCAAAGACAGGAGGATGTTTTTAGGGTACAATTGGCGACTAGTAACGGAATCTGAGGACAAAAACTGAACATTTTTAAAAACTTAGGCTAGACGTTTCGCCAATTGTAGGTTTTTGAAAATTTTCTGTGTTTCAGTGATTGCAGCCCTCGCTTCGCTCGGGCAGCAAACCTCACACTCGCCGCAATTGCCAACTTTCGACCCTTGTTGCACAATATACTATTTTGTAACACGTGCACGAATCGCGGCACTTTCCATGGCAGTCTTGCGAGCCGAAAGTGGCCGTTTGCCTGTCAGTCTCGAACCTGTGGTGAAATGACAGAGTCGCGCACGCGCAGTTCGCATTTCCTTCACTTTCGTCCCTTGGGAGTTTCTATCGTTCACTTTCGTCCCTTGAATCATAACCTCACTTTACAGTGTTCGTCTCGCGCGACTGCAATTCCAAGTGCCGCAAATTCGTGCACTCGTTACAAAAAGTATGATGTGCAACACGGGTCGAATTGGCAATTGCGACTTGTGTGATTGCAGCCCTCGCTTCGCTCGGTCAGCAAACCTCACACTCGTCGCAATCGCCAACTTTCGACCCTTGTTGCACAATGTACTATTGCTCTAAATCACGTCGAATATAAACAAATGAACCAAAATATTCAACAGTCAAAAATAACATACAGCCCTGCTATGTACGAAATTTAGTGAGCAATGTGCAAAGTAGAACTTTGCACATTACTTCCGCCTTCAGCTATTCTTTCCATTGTAGTTTTCTTTCGAACGCAAGAAGAACAAGCAAGTCGGTCGCCCCTTCAGGGCGCCGACTTGCTTGTTCTTGCAGTGACAAATGACACGGCGGCATAAATGTCTCTTCGGGACATTTTCCCCTGGTGTCATTTGAAGACACCCACGCGGCCGCCCTGCTTAAAATGTCTGATAGAGAACGAAAAAAAGTCTTTCTTTTTCATTCGTGTTTCTGATTCCTGATTTTCGTAAGTTGGGTTGGATTAGTATTAAACTAATCTTATCGGAGATTGAATTGTTCATCATGTAGACATTCAATCAGAATTATTAGCTGACAAATAATACCAACCAATGTTAGTTCCGATTGATGTTCCGTATAAGTTGCGCATGAAAGTGAATCGTTTGTATGTGCAGATTTATTGCACCGATATTTTCTTAGAACTGAGAACTGATGAATGAACTGACAAACTCTATGAAGTTGAATGTGGTGCTTGTTATATAGTGAATGTAAAATTTGATAGTACTGTATTTGCCATATGCCTTTTTGTAGCTATCGTTGGCATTGTCAATTATCGTAAATGTTAATATGATTGGTAACATACAATGCACATTTTACTGCCTCGATAAGAACCAATGGTTTTCGACGTTGCCATTGTCATATAATTGCGTTGTATGCAGCCTAATATCGCTCACAATATATATGCCAAATGTCTGCGGCAGGTTATCGTATTCTTCATACACGCGTATATGAAGAATATGATAATGTAACAAGTCCCTGTCGACTACCTATTTTTTCCTTTTCCCACCGACTCTCCGTACCTCTGGCCCACGGGCCTGCATTCCTAATTTATCGCTTCCTGACCTGCGGTCCGGCTCGACGCGACGCACTACGTCTCCATAGGTCCCCTAAACGCAGCTATTATCGCCTGCATCATAATACCGGTACTCGCGTGGCCTACGTGACTTTTCCCGAATCCCTTTTTATCGCTAGTTTCCCATGCACGCTGCACCTATCTAAACAACCGCCTTTTCCCGGAATCCAGTCACACAAGTGTCCGTCTCCCGCCGAAGCTTCCAGACTCCTCTCAAATTCTTACCCACGTCCCTTTTTATCGCCTATTTCCCACGCACGCCTCGCCTAATAAGCTATGCGCCTTTCCAGGAAAACAGCCACACGTGCGCCCTTTTCCCGCCGAACTTTCTGGACTCTTCTCCCAAAATTCCTCCCCACTATTACCATTTTCCCACAGTTCGATCCCATATAAGCGCCTCCCGCGTTATTTCGTTAGTCAGTAAGCCCGAAACTCTGCGCGACCAAACTTGTACCAGAGATCTACAATAAACGTCCCTTTGGATTCGTAACGTGTCAACCGCGTCTTTCCATCCCATAACCGCGTTTCGTAGCCGAGTTGGCTATTCCTCGCCATCAAAAATTACCCGACATCACAATAACATATTACCTATTGCTTAAAGTAGTATCCATCACGTATTAATGATTCTCTATGTAGAACTGGTTATTGCGGATCCCTGTCGTTCCCGACGACGGTTTGATAACTGCAAAATGACGGTTTCAGCGACGTCGTTCTGGGCCACTCCATTATTTGGTCGAACGACGTCACTCGTCTAAATTATGAAACTGTCCGACGACGTTATCGTCAATCGTCGTGACGACTGTTCTGCGACGTTTCTCTGAATTTTCCATTGTTTGGTCGTGGTGAGCGTTTTGCATTGTCGAACAAATGTTGCAAAAAATCTTGTCAAAACGAAAATTTTGAAAAATCGATGAAACGTCGCTGATCAGTCGCCACGACGATTACGATTTTCCAAAAACGATTGAAACGTCGTGAGACAGTTTCTGGACGTAGCTGAGCGACGTCGCACAACCAAATATTCGAATGGCCCAGAACGACGTCGCCGAAAGGGTCGTTCGACCGTTTTCGGGAACGACAGGGATATTGTTCAATTGTATTTGCTAGAAAAGTATTGTTGTGAATATAAAAATTAGAATAAACATATGATTTTTATCGTATCCTATGATATTTTTATACTCATGACGATGTATAACCGTACGTTGGTGGGACAATGGCGTCCTTGCGTTAGCCGCGTCCCCGAAAACGTGTGAAGAGAAGAAATGGCGATTTCCAACGTTGATGGCCCGCCGACTCGATCCTTCTCCTCAAATTACACTTGCAGGTTTTTCTTAATTAATTATAATTTTATCTTTTTTCGCCGCGTACCAATAGCATTGGACTGCTTCCGGTCGCCAGGTGTTTTGACCAATAAATAAACACCAAGGTTTGAAGATAAAAAAACGAACAATTGTTTTTTATTCATTTTCACGTACACCAATTCATTCGAGAAATTGATTCAACAATTAATTCACTGGTTATTAAAGTACTGGATTTGACACTCTCGTAGTCGCACGGGTTTCGTGTTACGCGTTATAATTCTCGCGGCCGAATATCGCGGATTTTGTAGCTGCGACGCGATCTTTTTTCCGAGCGGAGAACCCCTGGAGCTCGCGGCAGGGCGAGTGCGCGGCTGATAGCGGGAGCGAAGTGAATCTTGGGGCTCCGTGCTCCGCACCTTATATACCCGCCAATGACCCCCCCCCCCCTCTCCATCGTTGTTATCTCGTTAACTAACAATGGGATTTTAATGATTTTTTTAATAAAACCTAGGTCTTTAGTCGGAGAGCTCATTTTTATCGTTTTTCCTCAATTATTTACATTGGACAAAAACTTTTTTGTTAACAAAAAATTTATAATAATTTTTTTTTTTCTAATAATTTCTTTCATTATAATCTTTTGATTCATAAATTTTCGTGACGAAATTTTTGTTTTTCAAAAGTTTTTGTTTAAACAAATGAAATTGTTTAATTTTTTAATAAATTAGTTTGAGACGTTATTTTAACAATTTGTGCAAATTTTCATTTAGTTTTGCACATAGACAAAAAAGTTTTTGTTTAAACAAATTAAGGTGCCCAATGAAGGGTGCTGACTTTTCAAGATATTTAATAAGAATTTTTGAGCCGGTTATTACCGCTCTCCTATTTTCTGGTACGTCAGGAAAATTATTTTCAGTGTGTCATCAGGTTTCCAATGAGATTAAACAACTTTTACAGGTAAGTAATATTACATAGGTTAGTGGCAACGACCCGGCCGGTCAGGTAATTTGTGTTATAGCTATTATTATATTTTCAGGTTTGTAGAAATTATCTGATCTCCCTGAAACATTAATATTTCTTCCTTTCTTTTTCAGGTATCCGCCCTTTTCCCCTGGTTGTGATGTGAAACGCCATTTTGGCGTTTCCGAATCATTACAACGATACTAGCAAATATAAATGTACAAATACCGCAATATATAGTATTACATAGAGAATTATTAGTACTCGTAATAGATACTAATAGGTAATACATTGCACCTTATAGTATTGTTTACATTGAGGATATCAGGCAGCAAACAAGGCGATTAAATATTGCAAAACGCGTTTCATGTTCGTTACGGCGAATCGTCCTTTAAGGGGAGGCTAAACACATATGAGCGCGAGAGAGACAGAGATAAAACTTCGTAACCATTTTTCGCGATAACGATTCTATAAATTGAAAAAGTAATTGCTTGTCGGACTGCGTAGTATTTCATTCACACATTGCGCTCTGCAGTTGGTTATTCATCTTATAAAACCATTTTCGAGAAAAATGATTTCGAAATATTTTGAGGTTATGTTGATCTTCAGCCTCACCTTAATCTCTGTTCGTACATTTAACACGTGTCGGTTACCCCGCAGACAGGACCGGCCATTAGAGGTATCGGCTGACGTCGGCTATACGTATGCGAATGAACAGTTTTGGCCCTTTGAACGCTATAAGCTGCCTGTTCCCGGCACTCCAATATATCCGTAATATATAATTATGATAGAGTGAAAAGTCAAATTATTGTTGGAGAATAATTTGAAATAACTTTACACATATTATATAAAACTGTATAGACCGACAGCAGTGGGCGTGCGGTCGGTGCATGGCTTCGGCGATCTCCCATGTTAAGCAGCTCGACTCACGGTCGCTACTTGGATGGGTGACCGCTTAGCCATGCACTGATTTGCACGTCAACTGTTGAGCGGGAGGCAGTTTTTCTGAGTTTCTGATGTAATCTCATGCAACAGACACTCAGAAAAATATAGCCGCCTGTATCGGCACAGGTTTTCCGCAGTTTCCCTGTGCCCTCGTGCAAATGCGATACAGTAGTGCATTAGGAAAGAGTGGCTGCGGGTAACACTCTGGGGGGGGGGGGAACTCAATAAATGACACGGAGGGGAAGACAATTAATGAAAGGGGATCAAGGGGAGTGGGGAGAAAAGACGTAAAAACCTGAAGAAGGTATACGTAGGAATCAAATTTAAAAAAATATATATATAAAACTGTATAGGTTTTTGTGGCATGTTACAATCACACACTGTACATCTTTACATACAGCTTCCCATAAAAGACACAGTGTCTATAAAAAAATCGATCGAAACACATTGTCTTTTAAAATAGAAATATAGTGCCCTATATAACATAATTCGTATAGAAAAATATTCTATCGATAGGAAATCATAAAAAAAACTTCTATCGGTGGTAATATGAATCATATAGGTACATATAGATCACCATATAGATACCATATAGAAGTCTTAGGAGTTATTGTAGCATCGATAAAATTCACAGAAAACGATAGCACCTATGCCGTACCTGCATTATTGAAAGTAATAGTAGTAGTCGTCTTGTCTTAAAGAAATTATAATTTACGATCCTGTATAATAAGACAGCGTAGAAGAAATGTCGTTGATACGATCAATGGAAAGTGAAACGTACAAATATATCGTATTTACGATTTGTTCGGATACATTTTTCATTTCATGCATCTTAGGCGATTTACCGGCTAAACCGAAAATATGATTGAATTTCATTGACCTACGAGGCATAGTAAACGATGTTGCCGTTGACGTATATGTATTATATAAGAAGCTAATAATACGACTTGCAATGAAACAGGGCCGAATGATTAACATTGACATTATCAATGAATATAAAATCATAAAAAAATATGACCTATCTACTAATTTTTTTTTCGATCATCGGCGGCAGCGAGCGTCACCTCACTCTATTGTCACAATTCCTACCGCACAAACGTGCTTATTTCCTTAGCCTAACTACGCTCATAGTATGGTACACGGCACTGCCTCCGCCTACCACGCTATCTCTGAGCATAGCCCAGGCCCATCTGGTTCATGTAGCGTTCAGGCCTTGATACTGCTTCGACAACTGTACGGTAGACGTCCTTTGTTTATTGTAATTAAGTTTTTGTAAATATTTCCTTGAGACGGCCCAGCTCACTTAATTACAACTGTAAAATGTCTACCGTGACCTTTTTCCTTCCTCAAAATATCCCTATTCGGTGATGATAAATTCAAACGGACTCGAAGGTCGGAGGGAATTAATTTTCTTATTCCGAAGATCGAGCCGAATTACTTCTGAAAACGCTCCAAAACACAATAGAATTATCGTCAGGTCCAGCACATGATACTTGTCGCTTCCCAATAGGGGAAATCACTTGGAATTTAGGATTTCAAGTATCCTAAATCGCGATTTCTATCAAATTAAATTTGATAGAAATCGCGAAACATTTCAGTACGCTTATTGACAGTACGCGATTGACAGTCTAAATTACGTTGTTATCCAACTCAGAAATTGATAACTTTAACTGGATTATTCCAGTTAAAGTTAAGAAATTTTAATTTCTTATGAAAGATTTTCTTAAGAAATCTTTCTTTCTTAAGAAATTTTCTTAAGAAAAGAAAAGATTTTAATTTTTAAATTTCTTTCTTTAATTAAGAAAGTCTAAGAAATTTTGTATATTCTAGGTTTTAAACGTTTTCGAGGAATCAGGTACGTACGTAGTATCCATAATCCATAATATGAATATTGGTTATAATTCATGATAGCATCGTTAACATTTTTTTTAGCCACGTTTTTGACATACGAGTAATAGGCGAACCTCCTTAACAAACCTTGAGACCTCGCACGCCCTCCGAACTTTTAAAATACATACGATTGAAACTCCTCGTTGTTTAGCAACGAGTTGCAGGCAATACGACACCCAAACAGAGAACGAATAACCCGACAAGAATACTTATCTCGAAAATCCGAGATATTTGACGCACTGATTTTTTCGAGCGAAAAACTCAATCCGATTTTCAGGTGAGAACAGCGACAGCTGATTTGTTCATTTTTTTAACTATCCAAAATCCAAGTGTTTCAGACAACCAACCGACCAGCGGTTAGTTTATGGTTGGTTTTGAAGAATAAACCTAAAGTCAACCATCGCCATTCTCGGGTTACAGCCGGAATTAAAGTTAGTTTATAATATCCAACAGTGAACCAACGTTTGATTCTATCTGAAAAATGGTTTCTTTATGGTTGGTTTTGAAAAAGCAACCGAAAGTTAACCTTTTTTAGGTTAGTTTTAGGTTGGGTGGGATACAAGGGGAATAAGCAGTTTTTAATAAGCAGTTCGGCTTAAAAAAATGGCTAATACGGTTATCACAAGATGTTAAAATTACGTTGTTACGACTATGTGCCGACTATATGAAGTACATCGAATACAACGAAACTACTTACAACTCCCAAATTTGAGTGGACATCGTTGGGTGTCCATCGGAAAGTCCTCGAGATTCATGGGACATCCGGCTTTGATCGTCAGTCTGTAAGAAAATTGTAGAGCAAACGAAAATGGATTAGAGGGAGGGAGAGATTTGTATCCGTTCCGAGTCTCGAAGCTGATGCCTTTAATTCCCTATCACATTGCTGGTTGGTTTCGTTAAACCGCCGTCGTATGTTTCGATGGGAATTTCAGCGAGCGGATTCTCAGAGGGTGCTACTGCTTCCTCATACATTTACCCTTTGACTATTAGCTGGATCCGTCCGTCGTCTCAATGGATGCCCCTACCCTCTACCGCATTTCCTCTTATCACGCGTCCCTAACGCAGTTATAGACATGTAACGCACCACCGAGATGCGCTTAACTCCGCCACTTCGGCACGTACCCAATGTATGTATGATCGTCGAATGTCTATCTACGTGTATGCATCGCCTTGAGTTTGATCAAGTTAGGCGTTTATGCAACCTGCAATCTCGTGCGGTTTACCCGGGAGTTGATGGTTACGGGGCGCCAGAGAGTCAGCCCGATTTAGGGCTGGAACTGCCTCTAACCAATCGAATCCATCATCCCCTCGATATTCGCCGCTATACCCACTTCCGACGTTACCACTGCTCCCCGTATATGCTAACTCGTATATAGGTCCTCCGCAATTGGCCTCCAATGTTATTATCAAAGATGAATTGCTCGGTTTTGAGCACGTCGTATACGAAGTCGTCGTGAATACCCGAGTGGAGTAAAGAGCTTATCGATTCACCGCGCGACTCGTATAAAGGTATAGAAATTTGTAGACGCAGCACAAATCTAGGCCAATGGATAATGGAAATAGCTCGCGATATTAAAAAAAAATGTTGGGGGATAAACGGAATTAATTGGGAATATTTCTAGAATTTTGTTGACACCTCGGGGCAAGTTTCAGTATAAAACGGATATCAGCATGCCTTCAGTATCGCCTGTTTGGAACGACATTATGATTGCATAAATAAGTCCCTAGTAAAAATCTGAAAATATCCATGGTCTTTTATGCAGAATAATATATGTTTTGTATCATAATTTTTTTCTCGGGTCAGAGAGATTTCTTGACATGATTCAGATTCTTGCGAATAATCCATCGTAGGAATTTCTAGAATATTTTTCAATAACAAATAAATTTGTTCTTTAAATACAGACAAGCAACCAGGCTCCTCTTCGGGGTGTCGGGTTTCCTGTTGGGGCTTCGCCCCCCAAACCTTCAATTGGGAGGCTCCGTCCTCCAACCCCCCGAAAAATGGGAACCCGGGAAAACCCGAGAAAATGGCCCTTCGAGACATTTTCCCAGGGACATTTTTCTCTTGGGTCATTTTAAGGCATTCACTTGGACGTCGCGTTTCACTGTCGGTACGGTTTGGACGTTGTCTTTCGCGTTCCGTACGGACGTCGGTTTGAAGGTGGGCTTTGTGCTCTATTGTGATTTGTGCGGTTATCTTTGTGCTCTGTTGTGATTTGTGCGGTTATCTCGTTCAGTCTATTCTATACAAAGCTACTGAGGGTTCGCACGTTCGGGCAACACAAGATTTTGTCTTGACATTAAAAATTCTCAATAATTAAATTCCTGTATTCTGTTACATCAAGAATATCTAGGGGAGAGCGGGGCGATACGGGCCCCGGGGGCGAGACGGGCCCCCCAATTCTGAGGTAGCAACGGGGCGTGATGGGCTACCAAAATTTTTGATGAAAATTTAATTTTTTAAAACGAGCTCGGATAGTGAAAAGAAGGACGTGGAACCTTCAACACCCAAATTTCAGAATGCAACATTCAGGCAACAAATGAAAAATGTACGCTCTTAGAAACATTAAATTCGGCGTTGATTGTTTATTTCAGCAAGAAACGTGATTGACAGCACAAAACACTGCCGCGATTTGAATTGACTCCACGAATTGAGCTGTCCGTTTCAGAGTGAAGTAAGAAATACCTAACAAATGTAAAGGATACGGCATTGGGCAGTTGCAAAGAGAAAAAAAGTGACATTTTTGTGGGGCCCATCTCGCCCCACAAATTTTTTTTTCGCGGACGCACTCTAAAAACCGTTGGAACATTATTTTTGGGTTACAAATAGTTCATTTACGCTATTTTTAATTCCCTATCACCGTTTTTTCCTTAAGGGGCCCATATCGCCCCGCTCTCCCCTACACGGGTCCAGAATGTGAATTTCTCAAAAGAGCATTTTGCCAAACGCATAGACAGTAAAATGTAAATTGTAGAAAGTCGAGACATCCTTAGTTTCACGTACAAGGGAGTCCTGTCGCCAGACACACTCTAAAGGGCCTACCGTCCTTCGACGGTGGGCCATGTGGTGTCCAACTTGAAACCATCAGGGAACAATAGCAACTTTCGAACTCGGGGATGACGCTGACGCTCGACGCAAGCGTCTTGCACGCTCGCGCGTGGGAGCGAACGCTCGCGTCGAATCGAGGGTTGATTGGCTAAGGGTGGGTCCTTTGGGGCGTAACTCCTGGCCCACCAGCAGACCGCGAAGCCCGAGGACTTAGAGTCAACGAGAAGAGCAGGCAGATTCTTGAGACTAGTCGAGCGCGTCCGAAATGTCTTCGAGAAAATGGTCTTAATTATACTTGCATTGACATAATTCTAAGTCACAAATTCCTTTGAATAAATAGAGTGTTTGAGATCGTGTTTAATTTTGACTTACAATTGTTTCATTAAAGAATTCCTACAATAAATCGCTCGCGCAGAAAAAAAAGTATGGGAAAAGAATCTCTGAAAGAGACTATCAAAGTGTCTCAGAAAGAGTCTCGAATAGGAGCCGATCCGAGACTTTTTATTCGAGCTCGAAACAGTTTTTTGTGAACGGTGAGGCGTCTCTCCGAGATTCTTTTCGAGACTCTTTTTAATATTTCATTGAAATCCACCGACCTTCTGTGGCGAAATCGACATATTTCACCGAGATTGTTTTCAATGGCTGTCGAATCACTCCGAGACTTTTAAATAGCTTACGAATCTGTACAGGTCCTTACAATACATGCACACACAACGCGCCCGCTCACGCAATTAAAAATAAAAACAGCTTCTCAAAAAGCAAAATGACGAAATGGCAGTGGCAAAATATTCAATATTCAATTTAATGGAATAGCAAGGTATACATTTTAAGAGTGAGCTACGTTTGTATTAGTTATTAATAATACCCTAACGTTACTATGAACTGTTCATGTCGTGTGTTCGACATCTTCGCCTTTTGGTTTTTCCTTGGGAGTTCGTAGCGTATTAATATGCAAGTTTATTGCTCAGACGTATGCAGGTTTTGATAAGGAGATGGATCCTTTCTTGTTTACTCAATCTGAAATAACGAACGGATTTGGGATTAGGATTTTTTTTGAGTGACGGAAAAGTTCGTATTACATAATATGACGCTTCTTACGAAATACGGAATCAAAATTTTCTTTAGGGATGCCTTGTCCCTGAACGCCGTTTCGTTTTGCACCCTTCGCCGTCATTGTCTTTAACTTTTCGTGTCCAATCAAATTCTTTAAAAGACGCCTGACCATTTCCTTCGGCGTATCCCGGAACACTTGAATAAGTTTCAATGTGGCGTAGTTTATGTATACTCCTGAGTTTCGCTGAAGTTCAACCTGTAGTATAGGATATATCACAATTGTTAATATACACAGGTGTGATGTGAACTTCATTGGTAGTATCCTAAACACCTTATAACAGTAATTATATCTTAATCCCATTTTAATACGCGGTGTCTGCAAGCTAGCTGAGGAAGCAATGTGCACAATTCACCTTTGAATACTATTTAGATTCGAAGATGTGTTATTTGACTCTTGATCGTACTTCTCCACGTTTTTTGCGTGAAGACTTCTTCTTCAACCCTGGCGATTGAGAGTGTGGCGTTTGGGTATCAGGCGATTCTCCACGTGCTGTGGTTCGTGTGTGTGGAGATTTTGAATTATTTGGCGTTCGGGATCGTCGTGGTTGTGCTGTCCCTGTCCCTGTCCCTGTCCCTCTCCCTGTCCCTCTCCCTCTCTCTCTCTCTCTCTGACGCGCTGTGAGTATAGCTGGACGCGTGTTTATCGTGCTCCTGTTTTTCGACTATTTACTGCTGCCGCTTGCCTTCGGGCCACTTTGCTTCCAGATATTCAGTCGCGCAATAAACTGAACCATCGGTACGAGCACCGGGAGAGTTATTATCTCTTGTGTACGGTGGTTGCTGGGCTGTTTTCGTTTTCGTCTGTCATCGTCGCTGCGGGGGACATATTGTTTGGTCGCGGACGTCGTACTGCGTCGCGGTGCTGTTGTGGACGGTTGCTCGGCTGCTGAAACTGCTGGCGCCATCTCTTGGGCCTTGGGGGCCACACGATGACCCGAGGCCCGGTCGGTGCGGAGGTGCCGGACGTGTGGATCGACGAGGCTGGTGAAGATGAGCGGTTTTCGCCGGTGAGTCGTCGGAGGAGGGCGGTCTCGCCGCACTGTTCGAAGGTTGGTGGGGATGGAAGCGACGCGGAATCTCTGTACGAGGAAGCCAAGGGGAATTCGGTGTTCTCTCCGCCGTTCAGCGCGGATGACGTCACGACCATGAAGCCGACGTTGAAAAGCGCGGCGGCTACGCTAACGGGCGAATTATTTTCGGCGAAAAATAGTATGGAGAGGAGGCAGGTGACGATGGAGGTTTTGCAAGAGCATGTGGACTCGTTTAACGCGATTGCGTCAGCATACTTGCAGGTCGTCGCGGCACTTAGTACGTTGGCGGGTGTAATGAAAGCGGTGAAAACGGCAGTGAAATCGGAATTGCGGGATGTAGCCAAGGCGAGAGAAGTCGGTGCGCAGCCGGCGCGGGGGGTTTCTCGGAGGGAAGGGGGGAAGCCGACGTTCGCGAAGGCGGCGGCAACTGGCCCATCGAAGGTTGCGACTAGGGTTCGGGTAGCGGGGGGGGGGGGGGGGGGGGAGAACTCTGCCGATTGTGGAAAATAGGAACGTTTACATTGGCCCGATCGATGCGGGATCGGAAGCATTTGCGAACTCGGAGGCTACTAAGGCGGCGGTGATGAAGGCGATTAATCCGGCGAAAGGATTTTCTCGACGTTTTGGACCATTCTGAATGTACTGACATCAAAATCTCGAAAAAAAATGTATTCACGAAAACTAAGCTTTCTCTATGAGGAACCAAAAAGTAATGAGTGATGGATGTGAGTTCCATTACTCATTAATAAACTAATGGGTGATTGATCCGGAATCCATTATCCAATTTTGAAGTAATGAGTGATGAATCCAAAATCCATTGTGCATTTTTAAGCAATGAGTAATGGATTTGAAACCCTATATCCATTTTTTAAGTAATGGGTAACGGATCCGAAATCCATTATCAATTTTTTAAGTAATGGGCAAAAAAAGAATAATACATTGAAGAAATTATCCATTGTTCCGAACTCTAATGAGGTTTTGCCGTTGATACAGTTGGTATGGATTGCCCCACACATGTAAATGTTAATATACCCCGGTACATTCTAAATTTGACACAATATAGTCCAGTAAATTTCATGTCCCCTGTATGCATAAACTTCATATCCAAAATATGAATTTCCAAACAAAATTTGTAACAGTGTTAGTACTTGGATGGGTGACACGGTACACGAAAGGAAAGCCCGAGAGTAGACGTTGCGCCTATTTTCATCCGATGCCCACGACGTAGCTACTCCGATGAACAAAGTATTAATCAACCGACGTTCCAGAGACAGAGAATCAAGGAACAGAGCAAGCGGGAGAAATAGAAACAAAAGCGAAGCGACAGAGGCTGCTATAGTAATGCCCGAAGTTTGGCTTCGTTAAGGCCGGAAGCGGCAAACGGTCGAGTGTCGCACGAGCCTTGATGCCTCTTGAAAAATATTCGTTGCTGAGCCATACTCGGAGCGGAGGACAGAAGTGTATATACTCGGTACTCGCCTTTGGAGATGGCGATAAAATAGGGTGGAATAAGAACCGAGAAGCAGTGAGGGTATGTCGAGTGAAAGTAGAGCGAATGAAGAGCACCAGGAGAATATATATGGGTCCCCCGATGCTACTGCTTCAATTGCGCGAAACGAGAAGACCCCCATACTCTGCATGCACGCCACACGAAGCACCTCGTTAGACGACAATTGTTCACGAGTAATTGGAGCTAACAATTTCGTGATAGGGACATATTGATAGCCCGATGAGATTCGCGCGCACTTGCCTTCTTGTGCATACATGTACAAACTGCAGATCAGAATGGTTTCTTATTATTGTTCCTTCTTCATACAGGAAATTTTGTTTTCATCATGTATGGAAAATTGCAGTTGGATGTTTAAGAATTTACAGGAGCTGAAGTAATTACAGACATTACGAAAAACATTGAAATTGTAATAACATTATAACTACTCTGCTGATTCGCGCTATATTTCTGTCATATTTAATGTTTTTAATGTCAGCCCGTTATCTCTTAACTTGCGACAGTTATAGCGTAAAAACGATTTTTTCAAAATGTTCAAAGTGCTATAATATCTGAATTTCCCAACCGATTCACGTCAACTACAAACCCAAACATGACCCTGAAAATATCTGCATCTGACACTTTTTTATGTTTGGCACGCCATAACTCCCGTATTTTTCATCGTACAGACTTCACTCCGGAAGCGTTTTTCTTCGTTTTTACATTCTCTAGGTGAGCATATTCTTTGTTTATTTTTTGTTGTTTTCCTTAAGGGTGTGCATTTCCATCTGACACGTTTTAATCTTTGGCACGCCATAACTTCCGTGTTTTTCATCGTACAGACTTCACTCCGGAAGCGTTTTTCTTCGTTTTTACATTCTCTAGGTGAGCATATTTTTTGTTTATTTTTTTGTTGTTTTCCTGAAGGGGGTGCATCTACATCTGGCACTTTTTAATCTTTGGCACGCCATAACTTCTGTATTTTTAATCATACAGACTTCACTCCGGAAGCGTTTTTCTTCGTTTTTACATTCCCTAGGTGAGCATATTTTTTATTTTTTTTTATCCCTTAAGGGGGTGCATTGACAATTGACACTTTTTAATCTTTGGCACGCCATAACTTCCGTATTTTTCATTTAAACATCCTTGCGAATTCTATAATTGTCAGCATTAGTTTGCTATTTTTCATGTTTCGTGGATATTTTAATATATCGCTATTTATCCCCAGTAAACACGGTAATGTTACGGCAATGTAACGGCTATGTAACTCAATGTAACAAATAACATCACGTGTAACTTGCATGTGACTTACGTGGAACTTACTATTTCCCACTCAGCAATGTTACCATGTTATATAACATGCGTTACGTAACTGTTACAATTGAGTTATGTTGCCCATACGTTGCGTAATGTAACTGATATGTAACAAGTAACATTTATATGTTATATAACCTGTGTTGCATAATCGTTGCGACCTCGTAACGTTGCTGGTGTGTTGCACGATGTAACCGCAACGTAACAGCAATTTAACCAAAAGATACATGTATCGTTGTCTCTAAGTTACATGTAAGTTATTATTTCCCACTCAGTAAAGTTATCGTGTTATGTAAGGTGTGCTATGTAACATGTGCTATGTGACATGAATTAAACAGCTGTGTTACTGTTTACTTATATTGTCAAAATGTAGTCATATTGACAATACATTGACTTTTCTTTTGTGGACTGAAAGTCCACAAAAGAATGTCAAGGGTTGCTAAATCGCTACCCTTGGGAATGAAAAAAATGAGCGTTTACTATTAAAAGTAGAACAAGCTTTAGGCAAATGATGCCAACCGGTTGACACCTCCGAAGAGTATCACTCCAGTGCGTATATGAAGGTGCACCGTTGCGCTGACTTATATACGTTAGCGACACGTATCGCTTGCGAGAAACGTTCGAGTCGTAGGCCATCTAGCGGACATCACATCGTTATACACATGTTACGTAGCAATAACACATTTGTTACATGACTGTAACGGAACTACGAAATATAATAGTTATATAAGATGGATGTTGTGAATGCTACATAACCACTGTGATATGCATGTTACGTGAACGTTACATATTTGTGCAACGTTCTAGCAATGTTACCACATTACGTAACTGTTACATGACCGGGCTATTGTTGCAGTTACATTACAGTCGTTACATACATGTTACATACTTTTTGCAACATACTTGTTATATTGCCACGTTACATCACTACAACATTGCGTTCCTGTCACGAAAGTGATGTCCCAATTGTTACTTGCACATTGCGTTGCGGTTTCATAACTTTTGTTATGCAACTGCAACGAAAATATGTCACATAACGGTAACATTACCTGCACATAACAAATGCAACATCACAAGTTACTCCTATGTTACATATCCTCGACATATCACAAGGGTAACATTGTTACAATCACATGTAACTTCCAGGTTACATTGCTGTTCAGAAACGTGTTTACTGGGTCATCTTAAAAACATCCATATTTTGAATTTCATAGTTTTCCTCGAATCGTTAACAATTTTCGTTCATTTTATTCTTTTATTTATTGATTAACGAATCTATTTGGGTTTTCGAGAAAAGCGGAAGAATGATTTCATTGCTGACAATTTCAGCGGAACAGAGGGCATCTTCATGGCGTCCACGTATTCTTTTTAAACGCAGGGCCAAGTAGATTTCGTTTACTTATCTAGTGACACCTGACGGTTTTCCGCTGCAACGGGTGATCGAGAATCGATAGGAGGCGTGGTAACGTGCGGGCCGCGGGCTGACGGTCGATAATCGATGCGCCCAATTGCTTCTAGTTTCATCTATCGCCGTACGCTGGAGTGGCGTTGGTGACATTTCTAGAGACGCCAGTGATTCGAGAAATTGGGAACTGTTGTACCATTGTCCGCACTCTTTTACTTCGAGTAACCCACCGATATCCGTTAACAGATACTGTAATTCCGGGATCTGCCGGGACCGTTGCATCTATACTTTCCTGCCGAATGCTCTTCTCTGCTTGAAATTTCGAGGAGTCTATGACTGAACTATTGACTCGTCCGCTCAAATAAAACGAAGTTACGGCCTGACATAACAATACACATTTTTTTAGTACAATTTTTTTAAATTAAACTTTTGTTTACACACCGTACTGTTTACATTGCATAAGATCTGTGCAACAAAGTAGCCATTCATTCTGGACTCAATGTAGCAAGCATAGCCATCATCGGTTAAGCACATTTGGCTAACATAACTTATACTTATACAACATTTATACCTACATATTAAGTTACTTTTAAGCCATCGAGGAACAAGGTCTTATCGTAATCATTTTTCCCTGCTATCAACGCTATTACCATTGTCTATAATCCCCATGATTTTATAATAAACAGTTCGACTGCTACGTATTTATAGACCCAGGGCGGGTGATCGCATAAAATCGTTTGTTACACAAACATTGTACACGCAACTAAAGAAAATATGCTTCGTCAATAATCAATAATGACAAATTGATTATTGGCGCAAACTATCAGTCGAGACAGAAACCGCTTTTCGAAATGAGTGACATCGTTTCAATAAACCGAAAAACTTGCAGCCATTCGTAGATCCAATGTTTTACAATGCTTTACCAAAATTGAGTTACTGTCAAGCGGTATCGGTAAGCGAAAAAGCATTCACCATCCTCATCGCGACTTTGCTCTTAAAATTGCAGACTAGGTCTATACGGGCCGAGATATACTGACTGCCATGAAGAGAGAATGCCCTAGCGAGGAGCTGGAGAGTGCACGCATGGCTGGAAACGACGATCGTGAGGAGGTTGAGAGGGTCTCGGACGTGGAGAATATGTCAAGAACCGAGTTCGCTTCCACTGTTCCGCCTCCGCACGTGAAACCTGACGTTCTCGCCGTTTGCCGCTTCAGGATGAAGATCTACCCGGTTGGCTTCGTGGAGCATCAGCTCGAGCGTTAAGCCCCGCTTCACATATCTGCTCGCATAGTGTAAGCGGCGCAGTTATTGACGGGTCCTATAGCCGGTTACGGGAATAGCCTATTCTTCGTATATCTGGAATATGATACGCGGGACAATAGCTGCGATATGGCCAACGATTGTACTGCTCTCGTAATTTACCCATGCTGTCGGTGGAAACGCGCATATTTTTGCTTCATCATCCTTTTCCACGCAGCAATGACACTGAATCTTTAGCTTAGGTTGGATGGGATTTGAAATAATTTTGGTGGATATTCAATGTATTTAATATTGAACGGGGGGGGGGGGGGGGTGAGTGCAAAAGAAGTATATAGTATTTTTAAATGAGTTAACCACAGTATTCTACATATGTTGCTTTCTTTCAGATTAAGCTTTGATTTAGTGATTTTCTTTTCGCGATTTTCATGTTAGGATTTTTTTTTAACAGATTTAGCTTAAACATGATTGACATGTGATTTGACGCAGATCTGTAGAGCCATTAAAATTATATGGTGTTTTAATTTTTCGGGACTGAGAATAAATATGTATCAGATCTGTCCAACCGTTCAAATTTTATGATGATTTCAACTTTAGCAGAAACAGGTTTTGGACGTGATTACTTTTTGTGTTATCCACCAATAACTTGTACTTCATAGGATGAATGTAAAAAAATTGCAAAGAAGAATTTTGCACATTGCTTCCTCTTTCATTTTCGTTATTCACAAAGCTTCCTTTATGAGGAGGACAAAATCGATAATTAAACTTCTTCAAAAAGATGACTTTGTGAAAAACAAATAGGAGAAGGCAGCAAGCTTGCACTGCCTTTTCCTCGATTCATTCTTGCTCCATTTGCCTTGGCTTCGGCACTCCGCTACCTCGCCCTTTCCATCACCGTTCTTACTCACCTGTTCTTCCTCGCTCCTCTCATTGCCGACCTGCTCCGCACTAAGCACGTGCTCTCATCTTTCCGGCTTGCTGCATGTTTTTTGTCTCTTTTAAGCGTTCGGTTTTTCCCACACGTGCTCTTCGTTCTTTTCTTTCTCCATCTCAGGGCCCTACCCCACTCCCGACACTCCTCCACACCCCTGCCTCCTTAATTTCCTACATGTCTATCCGACATATTTCCACGTCCTACACAACACCTTAGCATCTCGACCATTTGTCCAAGCCCCCTCCAATCTCTGTCCAAAAAGATCCTCCAAATATCTCTTGCCGGAATTCTTTAAGAATTTTTGAAACTCTCTCGCGCTACCAACTTCGCTTAACCATCCGTCCGTTATCGGTTCCACCTGTCTCCCGTATAATGTCGCGTTTATACTTCATTGCTCATACTTCTGCTTCCTCATAGAGGAAGCTTTGTTTTCGTGAAATTGTTTTTTTCGAGATTTTGATGTCAGTACACTCAGAATGGCCCAAAACGTCGAGAAAAGTGGTTTGCACGAAATGTGTGTGTGTGCGTGTGCGTGAGTGCGTGCATTTTTTTGTTTATACGATAACTGCCGTAATTTTTGAAGAACGTTCTTCGAATTTGGCACGCACGTTCGCGATCATAGAATACTGTATGGGATTGTAGTTGACGCGAATCGGTTAAGAAATTCAGATTTTACAGCTTTTTGAAAATTTGGAAAAAATCGTTTTCGCGCTATAACTTCCGCAAATTGAGAGATATCCAACTGCAATTTTGTACAGAAATGGAATACCATCAAAGCATGATCTGTACCAAGTTTGGCGAGAATCGGTAAAGTGATAAAGCGAAGCGATGTTATCCGGCACATCGTGGAAGCACAACAGAAGATCCTTGCTTCGCAGAATTTCGAATTGCTTATCGTTTCTAATGATTTATGTCAGGTTTGACGCGCCGTTGATTTTGCGTCATATGAAGAAATTCGAACTGCTTGAAGAATTTCAGACCGTGGTGAAGGGTTTCGAAGATACGTTGCTTCTGTTTCGCAACCTTCTTCCGGATCGAAAAAAAACAGAAGAAAAGTTACACTCAAACAGCTCTGGCGGAAGATCTCCTAGGATCTGAGTCAGCAGCCGGAGCTCATAATGCTGTTACAGATGTTTCAATACTTCAAAAATTAGTAGGCAGCAGCGGAATCATTGAAGATATGATCAGGGCAGCAATAAAATCGACCGGAGAAATCTTATATGCAGAGAATAGCGCAGTCATCCATGCACATAATAAAGCATCTCTGGAAAACTTGGAAGGCGTTTCGGCGGGCATGAGAACCAAAATGGCAAAAGTTGGTATCACAATGCAAACTTTAGAGCAAACGTTTGGAGATTTTGCTTCGGAGGGGATTCGAATGCTGTTGTGCGAAGACGTCCGAGGCAAGCCTCGAGTTACAAAAAGAAAACAAGTAATCGAGGCGATTGTGCAACAGCTCGAGCAGCTCAAAGTTCAAAACAATAATTGAACAGAAATATTGTAAAATATAGAAACAACGAAAAAAAATGTATGTACATATGCGTTACACGAATAAATAGTATATGTAAAACAATTGCACACAATTTTCGTATTTAAAAAATGTATTTTGCGGTATTCATTTCTTATCTTCATTTTTCAATTGCAAAAGTACATTTTCTTTACTAAATAGGATAAATGTAGTAAAAAAATAAACATAACCAAGGAAATTGACGAAACAGTGCAAAGAGCATTTTTTTACAGTAATCTCGTATATTCGTATAATGGAATATATGGTATCGATATGGAAGTGCAGAACAGCTGAGCACTACACCGTTGCCAAGTTTGTCGTGCCGCCATGACAGTAAGAAAAAGATTCGTGGATTGGATTTTGTTGTTATTCAATTGCAGATATCACAGCGAAATATTCGGTAGACCCTTGTTTAAAAAATATCTACTTATTCTAGAAATTTCATTGAGAATGTTGATATATTGGGTTGCATAAGATCAAATCGCTAAGTATCTAAATTTTTACCGAAAATGCGTCAGAAGCGAGATTCTCATAAGAACAATGCTAAAATTCCTGAATTTTAATTTTGATTGCGTTTCGTAAAGTCCCGGTAATCAAAAATGTCCTTTCGTGTATGTGCTGTTCAATACTGTATGTTCAACATATTTTAAATTCACGTTCCAATCTAATAATTTTTCTCGCGAAAGGACTACCTTAACGAACTCAAGTTCACAAATTCATGGTTTCAATTTTCTAAGTCGATCTGACGGATAATTCGGTGACAAAAATGATTTGATTCGGGTCCGGAATATGAATGAACTCCATCGCCTTTTGCGGCTCATTATATAACCTCCTTGCTATTTCCCCGCTGTCGCCTTGAGGAAGGGGTGACGATCGAGCGGTGCGATACGCGTCTTACCGCCCCTCACGCCTCATACGTAGCAGCCGACTCTTATAGCGCTCTCTCTCTCTCTCATGCGTGTCATTTACTTCTTTCATGTTACCCTAATTCCTTTTTATTAAGTTATTATTATCATTGATAATCATTTATTATATTTCTGTTAATAATAGATATTCAACAATATTCATCGATAAATTAAAACGGCAAGGGGAGGAAGTCGTGCGATTCTTTGACGATGTTCCCCGCGCTTACTCCAGGCTTCTTCTTCTTCTCCAATAGTGATGGTGCTGTGGTCATAATTTCTCCTCGTTTGGACCAGAGAGATTGTTGCTTGGTGCGTCAATTTCCTTTGTCGTCCATTCTTCTTGGGTGGTGTTTCTGCGTTGTGGATTGGAATTTTTCTACATCGGATGGTGTGTTGTTTCATACCACCGACGATAAGTCACACATCGCTATTCACGGAAAAAATTACGGTTAAATGTACCAATTTTGTATTAGTTAATCAAAATTGGTCGTTGTAACCACTATATTCATAGATTGAATGTCGCACACTTGGTTCCCTCACCAGCGGCAATTTGGTTAATACTTTAATGCGTATGACCAACAAAAATAGTTGTTATTACCAAGAAATAGTACTTACATAGTTAATCACGAGAATTGGTTCCCGTGACTAGTGGTATTATCATATTTTTGGTAGAATGGAAGATTAACAATTTTATTGGTCGATACATCCAACTATTTTGGTGAGCCCATCAATCACCGCCATTAGTCGCGTAAGCACATGAGGAAGAACAACGAGGCGTAGTGTTGCGTTACGAGTTGGGAGCGTGTTAATCAGTTCGCGATTGTTTAAACATTGTGAAAGTTGGAAGACGAGAACGTCTCATAATGGAGGTCGAGAACATCTTGGCGTCCCTCCTGGAGACTTGGAGGCAGAGGGATCTCATCCAAAAATCTATCGGTGGGTTCAATTCGCTGTCAATAACACAATCATCACAGTCGTCGCAGTCATGTCAGTGTCACTCCATAAATACAGTCGAAGCTGACTGGCGGCTGGTCAAATGATTTACTTATTGAGTTCTTCAGTTAAAAAACCTTAACAGTACGCAAGGGTACTGAACATTTTTCTATCGGTGGGTTGAATTCGCTGCCGGTGACTCAGTCATCACAGTCATCGCAGTCAGTCAAATTGGTTGTTTCAACTAAGAAAATTGGTTGATCCAGCCAAGAAAATTTGGTTATTCTAACCAAGTAACATTGGTTAAAACGACCCAGTGAAATGGTTGCTCCAACCAAGTACATTGGTTGTTCCAATGATTTAATCGTGTTTGGCCCGACCAATGACTTGGTTGCTGCAACTAATCTAATCTTACTAAGTTCCATTGGTTGACACAACCGGAAAATCGTCTGGAGCATATATAATCAAGGCAATTTGTTGGAAGTAACCAATTTTTTTTTGTCACACCAACCAAGTCGTTTTTCCGTGCCTCTCTTTGGTTTCTAAAATCGATATTACCATTTATACCGGGTGTTTAACATTTGGGTAATTAAGATTTAATATTCATTTATTACAAATATTTCTTGTTATTTTCTGTTCGTTTATTTGTTATTCTCATGATTTTCCTCTACTCAACTGTCCCGACTTGACCCGTCGATTTTTAATTAATACATAAACTCAATTCATCTATAATATTATTTGCAACTCTTTCTCCACTAATTCACCATGAAATCACAAATCACGGCAATATAAAGAAAGGCACCACAAATATAATTTGTTTAGGTCAGTGGAGTATGTAAATGAGTGGAGATTACGAAAATCATATAATTCACTCATTTTTGGCCACCCGGTAGACGCGGCGCGAATCCCCGCGAAGAGTCACTGGAACGAACTGTCTTTCGGTTACTCGGTCGGGACAATACCTGATCCATTCGATATGATAAAACTCACGATGTACGTCCGACTCCTTATACCCGCGATCTCCGGTGCCACACAACGCACGTCATGTATGTGTGTCGACCTACGGCCGCTACTCACTCTCTCTCTCTCTCTCTCTCTCTCTCTCTCTCTCTCTCTCTCTCTCTCTCTCTCTCTCTCTCTCTCTCTCTCCTTGCCTTATTTATTATATATGAGAAGAATATATTACCGTAATTGAATTTTATTAAAAAACGTGTAGTTCCGAACAATCACGGGACGTAACATAAGGGTTACGTTTTTCCTCACCTCTTAACAAATTTATGATACTTCTACTCTTTTAGGATCGCTGCGAACGATTTTTTATCAGTGGACCCACCAGTTGGGTCAACCGGTTACTTGGAATTCAGAATTATGGGTTTTACTTCTGCGTGTACTTCAGAGAAAACCAACCATAGGATTGGTCTCCGCTAGGGCTCATACACTTCGCAATTGAGTTCTCATTCGATGTCCGAGTGGTACGAACGTGTTTTTCGGTGCGGTCGCGAGGTGTTTACGTTTCCTACTTCTGTGCCTAACGCAAGTAAATACACAGCCATTATACGAGACCGACAGACAAGTGAATAACCATCGGCGCGGGCAATCCACGCGTTCTCTAGATTTCCCTTAGGTATCTCTCTGAGTACAGAGAGATATCCTACGATCGATACCCAGCTATGCAAACGTAGCGAGAACACAAATCTTTCCCGGGAAAGACCAAGCGATTATAGTCGACTCCATTGATGACGTGCGCTTAGAAGAATATGCAGTAGCAATCGCACAAAAAATAGAAAAGGAACATATAAAATTGATATAAAAAATTGCAAACGGTAGAATATATGCTGTAGTAGCTTTTCCCAAGTAATTTAAAAGAACAAGCTCTACAAAGCTAAAGTCCGGCGAGCCCTTCCCTTTATTTTCCCATGGGCGCCAGGCGCTTTCGCGCCGGGAAGAACTCGCGTTATTGACGGACCAAGCTGCGTTTGCCAGACTAGCCGCAGCCGTCAAGATTGTAGAGTGGCGGGATTCATGAGTCGGCGATCTCGGGATGGTCAAATAATAAATAATAATTCGCTTAGGATTCAAATTTGCGGGAATTAACAATGCAATTTATTTAAGACATTAACAAACAAAGAAGATCAATTAAATTAGGATTCCCGCAACTGCATGTGGTTGAACAAAATATAAATTATTCCCCGTGTCCGTCGCTCGGCGTCAAACACGCCGGACCTCGCAAGGTCGCGAGTCACCGCGCACGCCGCGGCCCTCGCCACACACACACACTGACACGCTCACACTCGCGGCGGAACGGGAGACGATCGCAAAAATCGGACACAGGTAACAAACAGAAAATAGGGCACAATTATACAGACGCGCATCGTCCCCGTTCTCGCACACTGATTCTACTGTTTTACGTCCCGACCGGTAACAAAATATACCAGCCGAGACGGGCGACTTCCCGCGACCGTACGACCGTTCGCGTGGTCGTTTTCACGCGCGCGATTTACCGCAGGACCGCCCGGTCGCGCAGGCCTCTCCCGGCGTGTCTCGCGCTGACCCGGCTATTTAATTTTCCCATCCCGAACCTCGTGGGCGGGATGCGGAAATCGGCGCCCGGGCGCGAGGGTCTCAGCGCGGCGGACGACGTGCGAGAGACCTGTCGACACGGCCGTCGCGTACCTTCGCTTCGTTTTTATATTATTATTTACCGCGGGCTTTGCAAGACCCGCGGTGGCGGTTGGTCAGAAGGACCGGAAAAGGGACGACAAACAAATAAATATTGACGTGACGCCGCGCGGCGGGGCTCACCCGTCGCTACAAAATCTGCCGGCGTCGAGTCCAACGTCCGCGGGATGTTCGGCGGGAAATCGATGTCGTTGGTCCAATTTCGGGCTCCTGTCGCTACGCTCGGGCTTCACGTGTGCTCGCTCCAGCTCGTCGCTCGACGATTCCTCGGGAAGTGCCCCGAGGTCTCGCTCGCACGCACGCACGGGGCGAATAATCCCCTCTCCGCCTAATTGCGCTGACCGGCAAGCAGGCGGCCAACTCTGCCCTGCCGGGCAGCCGTTCGATCTTGGCGACAAAGATCGCTCGCGCCACAGTTGGCTTGAGTGGCGCGAGATACGGACGACTCCGCTTCTCTAGGCGGCGGCGGCGGCGGCGGCGGGAAGTTCGACTACGCCGAGCGTCCAGGGAGTAGCGACAAGGCTGCTGCGGCGTTCCAGCGTTGTTCCTCTCCCGCGCAGACTCGTCGGTACGGGTTCACCCCGGCGACAGCGTCAATTCCCGGCGAAATAATAAAATAAGCGGGAATATAAAATAAAATATTAGGAAAAATAAATATTTGATAAATTATGGCCCTGCGGATCGGTCGTGGAGTCGTCGAGCGGCTGAGCTGGGCGCTGGTTTGAAGGCACGGGATTTTCACGTGTTACAATGCCTACGTATCGACGAAAGCTATCGCCGACGACCTAACAGAGAACCACAAGACGATCATAGTACAAGGGCAACGTCTGCCGATTCACCCACTAATAATAAAGAACCAGAGAGTCGTGTTTTCAAACGCCCCACCGATCATCCCACACGTAGAAATAGAAAATACTTTGAGAGCCAGGAACATCAATTTGACTTCGCAGCTCCAATTTGTCCGCGCTGGAATAAATAACCCCGAGTTCTCACACATCATGGCCTTCGGACGACAAGAATTCGTGGCGCCGGACGATGTACTAAAGCTTCCGGAAACGATACAAATTAAATCCGACGACACAAACTATACGATATTCGTATCAACAGACTCGCCAGGATGTTTTGTTTGTAAAGAAGAAGGTCGTCTCGTCAAACAGTGTCCACAACGTAGCTCCGTGTCCCCTCCCACGCCGAGCAAAGCGACAGCACCGTCAAATGAGAACCTCGTAAACCCGACAGAAGAAAAGGAAACCGTGAGGCTTCTCAGCACCTCGTTGCCGGCCAAGCGTCCTCCGTCGAAATCCCCCTTGCTCTCCGACGATACAAGTGTAACTCCGATAAACAAACAAGACTATCCAACGCTCCCATTGCCTGGAAGCGAGTTTACCTCGCAAATCCGAAAAAAGAAAAGCCGAAAGGTAAAGAAAATAGCAGAGGAAATCGACGCGATACAAGAGGCTCTCGACAACGTAGAAAAAGAGAGGAACAGCGACCCAAACGAATACCCACTGAATTACAAGCAATTCAAGAATTTCTGGAAAAAGGCACGAAGCAACCAAAATTTGGATGAAGTGGTAACAGAATTCTCTCTGAGTAAAGGCAAACTGAGCGGTATGCTGAGAGGTTTATATCCCTTCCCAACAAACCGAGGTCTCAAAAATCGATTCAGCAGAAAGATCAAGAAATTGGAGTCGGAATCCCTACTGCAAAATAGCAGCCACCGAGTCTTCACAACTGACGACTATTTTATGTAGTTTTGAAATTATTGATAAAAGGGCGTGGTCGCTTTAACTTTCGTACAAGTTCGCCAATTTAGCTAAATAGTTTTTCATAACTGGAGATACATTTAATGTTACAAGGTATTGAATTTCGACGAAATTGGCAAAGCGATTCGGATTTTATTGAATTTTGAATTAAAAAAAAGCACTTTGCTCTAAAGCACGTCGAATCTCGACAAATGAACCGAAATATTCTAGTTGAAAAATAACATACAACCCTATTACGTACGAAGTTTGGTGATGATCGGTAAAGTCGTTCGGATTTTACATCATTTTGAATTTAAAAAAAATGTAGATTTTCGCTATAACTTCCGCCAAAGTTAAGAAAGTAAGAGAAAACTTTGTATCTAATCAAAATGAAATGTAACGATATTTGTAACGGCGTTTTCTATTGTACAAATTCAGAAAAAGTTGCAAAGTAGAACTTTGCATCTTTTTTAAATATACTGACATGAAAATCTTGAAAAAAAGTTTTTCATAAAAACAAAGCTTCTTCTATGAGGAAGCAAAAACAATTAGCATTTTACAGCAAATTTTTAATATGTATTTTCAAAATCGGTGTTTGTGTTGATATCTCTAAACCTGATTTTTAGAAAAATGTTGAAATTAGTTTTTTTGTTGGGTGACGAATCTCATATGGATTGACTCAAGTATACGTTGCCACCTGTAACAGCCCAGCGGATGAGCATTAATTGCCGGCAGATCATTCTGAGAATGGCGGTTTTGTCTTCTCGACAAGAATCAAAGAGACCACAGATTGAGTATTACAGCGAACGGAGGATACAACATAACCGCAGGAACGAGAAGGAAATCTTCGATGTTGGCTATATGCACATCGGGTCAAACAAATTCGTACAACTTTGATGAAGTTTTCCGAAGGATAGTTGCGATGTTTGCGTGATACAATCGTATATATGGAACCGTCTGACTGTCTCTGTATATATGACCATTGCTGGTCACTCCCCTGCGACGTATGTGTATAATCTCCAGACCCGCGATAGAGTTTAACGTCGGAATACAGAGCACAGGACTTTTGTTCTGAATGGACCCGGTTCTCCATAGCTCTGAGCGGAGCGGTAACAGCAGTAGGATAGACGATGAGCTCAACGGAATGGCCGATCACGACTGTCGGACTGTTTGCTCGGCGCTTTATTAGCCAGAGCCGGAGTGTTCGTGACTCCTGATGCCCCGAACGGCTATCCACCTATCTTAATATCCGCCGCGAACCATTCACCGTAACTCTAACGGGAAACCGCAACAAAACCAAAACACACATTTTCATCCTTTGCGACTATTGCGGCTTCGCTTTATTGTATTGAAATTATTCATACGTATGCACGGAAATACATAACGGGTAGCTTTAATTATCTGATTTAATTAAAAACGTTTATTATGGGTGATTGTCATTTGTATTAAACACTTTTTAAATATTTTTCACGCGATTTTCATAATAATGAGTTTTTTAAGGAGGATTGGTGACGACTCTCAAGTCACATTGCTAAATTTTCGTAATCAATTTTTTGAATTAAATTACAATAGTTGAGGGTGATTTGTATTAAAGTATGCATGTCAGAGAGAGAGAGAGAGAGATCAATAGTAACGGATTTGCATAAAGATTACCTGATTAACGTATCTTTTCAATGGGATACATTTTTATTCAGTTTTTTCCAAGTATAATCTGTAATTTTGTACCGGTTCCAATGAGTGACTGCTGAGTCTCTTTCTTAAGAGATACTCTATGAATCGACCTCCAAGATACTACTTACTGTTGATCGTTTCATAATTACGGCGCGTTGTTTATGAAAGTATTTTTTGTAACACGTGCACGAATCGCGGCACTTTCCATGGCAGTCTTGCGAGCCGAAAGTGGCCGTTTGCCTGTCAGTCGCGAACCTGTGGTGAAATGACAGAGTCGCGCATGCGCAGTTCGCATTTCGTTCACTTTCGTCCCTTGGATACAGCGACTAGAGCTAGCACCCAATCAGAAGAATAATAATTTCGTCCCTTGGAACTTTCTGTCGTTCACTTTTGTCCCTTGAATCATAACCTCACTTTTCAGTGTTCGTCTCGCGCGACTGCCATTCCAAGTGCCGCAGAATCGTGCACTCGTTACAAAAAGTATGATGTGCAACACGGGTCGAATTGGCAATTGCGACTCGTGTGATTGCAGCCCTCGCTTCGCTCGGGCAGCAAACCTCACACTCGCCGCAATTGCCAACTTTCGACCCTTGTTGCACAATATACTATTGACAGAATGAAATTACAACTGGCCAGATATCAGCATTGCGGGCACCGATTTCGTTGAATTAGGGCTCATTCGAACGAGAAAATAATTAAACAATATTTAACCTGACACATTTGGCGTCTGGGACGTATTGATTGAGATAATCCCGATTAGAATTTCATAACAGACGATAAAGAACGAAGGTGCTGTAAAGTCAGAGTAGCGGTAGCGTCTCGTCATGAGGAGTCTCGCGAGGCGGCATATAGATTTCTTTTAATACTTGGCGTCGAGATGTTTCCGCGTTTCTTGATAGAGTGTTCCATGTCAAAAGGGCCCTCAAGCCTGGATTATCCTCATGTAACTTAGACCTACCCTAACTTAACCCTACCTACTGAACTTCACCTAACATAACCCCACCCGACTGAGCCCTACCTATCTTAACCTTACATAACATAACCCTACCTAACTTAACCTTACTTAACGAACGGCTAGGCGAGCGTACGAGCCATATAGCCCACTAATTAATTATAATGTTATTTTAGGAATTCTATTATTATTATTATTATTATTATTATTACAATTTTTTAGTAACTGAATGATTTGAATGATTTATAACCTGCTTGCTTTCGAAAGTATCGTCGTTCCTCACGATAAAAAAATCCTGTTACGGTTCCCTTTGAGGTTTTTACGTATGACCCTTCCCCTCCTATCATCCCCTCGCGGCATTTCGCTTAACGAACGTAAAATCTGTTGTGTCTGCTGTAGGTATACCCGTATCGGTATAGGCGACCGTATATTCTTCTGATCTCTCGGTGTATTCGCTCATTGGTTGATACACACGCCAGTGTACGGCCAAGTTGTCACCCATCAATAGTTACGGCCGCAAGTAATGCTATACTTAACATTTGGGTGTTCTCTACCACCGTCCGTCTCGTTGTCTTTATTAGTTCGGTTCAACTAAAACTGGCTGTCAAATGATTTTTAGTTAACACAACGTTTTTGCTTACTTCAAAAGTATGTTTGTCTACTAAACCAAAACAATTGGCCAACAACTGTTTTTTTTATCTCACAAAAATATTGTGGACACTGTATAAATTATCAGTTTTGTATGTTTTTAATCGTCGTTTCGCGAGATTTGACTCCGTTCTGTGATTGTAAATTACCGGAAGTTGAGAAACGACGATGAATATGTCAGTACATTCATGGAGCGGAGATAATATGGAGTCTTAAATCGTCTGGAAGCCAAAACGACGATAAATTTTCACGATGTCGCCGATAAAATCTGTTCTGTGTCGGATCCCGGACACAGTAAGAATCCACTTTATGTCTGCTGTTACGAGGTTGTTACATCGTACTTCATCTTCATGAACGTAGGATATCGGTACCGAGTGCCGTACGCGGAATTGCATCTTCTTATACGGCTGCAGGAATGCTGCTTATCGGAGCCTGTAAACGCTTATGATAATGCGATAGCTCGACTACCCTGTGAGCTCTCTGGGGCATAGAACACCGACTCTATGAACACAGAAATATGGATACTAATGTCTAGGAGCAAATATACGCCGAAGGTACTTGTTTAGTGATTCCGAGAAGATTTCAATAGGTTTGGCGAATGATTCAACTGCGGGTTTCTATAGTCTCGGAGTTGGAATACAGCCAGTGACATCTCGGTCATGGGGAGGTATTGATCATCCTCTACAGGCATCTAATTTACATTAGAACAGCTTCTCTGTAGACGAAACTTTGGTGAATACGACTCTTTGAATTAATGATTTCATTTACGAAAGTCAAAATATTTATATTTTTGATTATCGACAAATAGATTCTACCAAAATCTTTGCGAGAACCTGTAGGTTCTACTTTGCATCCGTTTTTTGTTTATAACCAACGTCAAAAATGACATAAAATGGGACTCGGACGCCTGGGAACTTATACGATGTTATTAAACAAAGCATGTTAATTTATTGTAATTTCTAACTGTACAACCGATCACAGTGCGTATTCATATCCTCTTATAAATATGTGTACCTCGAATCTAGGAAAAAATGGCCGGGGGAAAATGTCAGGTAGAAATAATGGATTGAGAGAAAATGGCCGGGGGAAATATGTCCGGGGAAAAAACAACCGAATGGAATAATGGCCGGAGAAAAAATGTCCGGGGGAAGAAAAGGCCCTAGAAATAAAGCCCGGGGGATAAAGGACGATTATATTATCGATGAATATTTTTAACAACAGCTAGCAATATCTAACAAATTGTTCAGCTATAGCAAAACATATATAAGTATAATTGTATATATTCGCTAGAAGACATACAAAATATATAAATATATAAATATACATAAATACACAATTTTTTTAAAGAATCACAAGAAATATTTCCAGTTTTTTATCTGTAGTGTTGTGCCCCAAAATTAACGACTAAATTTAAGGTTGAGTTAATTATATTCGAGCGCTAATCGAATTTAACGCCGGTCGGGCCAAGTCGATTGGCAATAGCCGATTTTGCCAATTTGGCACATTTCCGTGACGTTTGCTCCTGGCAAACGCCACACGGAGAACTCGGAGATCGGACCGATCCGACTCGAGAGACTCGAATTAAAGATAATCAATCAACTTCTATTCTATATCGATTCGGCGTACGCCGATCGACATTGTAACCAACCGTAATAAAACCGTGTTAAATCTAACCTTTGGTCGAAAATCATTTGAGCTCAGCTCTTTATCGACAAACGATCCCCAAAATAATTAAATAAACATTATCCTTCGTCGGTAATCAATCGATTACACGACGAGCGGCATAACAATAAGGAAAAATATCCATAAAGTTCTTTTTCTATAGCGGAAAATATCCATAGATTTTTTTCTATAGCGGATAATATCTATAGAGTTGTAGATAAATTTAATTCAACGAATTGTTGTCGACGAATTTTCCGTACACCGTATTTTTATTAATCTGATAAGGTATGCCACCGGGACATATTGAAAATCTGGCCATTTCTTTTCGACTGTTACGTGGCGGATATTATTTTCGTATAAAAATAATTTACCGCGTTTGGGATCGTTGCTCGATTAATCATAAAAATCAATATTTTAAGGAGAGAATTATATTTATTTCCCTTGAAATAATAAATCGATAAAATGATACGATATTCCACACGGCAAAATACAATTGTTGGATTATATAAATTATTACCGCGATGATATACGCGATTAAATCTACGCAGGGCTGTAATTATGGAACGGCTAATTCAGAGCAGAACGGAAATGTAGATATAAATCAGGCGAAATCAGAAACTAAACTAAATTGGAAATAAATCAGGCGAGTTGAGGAAGATAGTGGTCTGTGGAAGGGCGGGGTGTGTGGTGACGTTGCACGCGCGGCCACCAAGAAAGGTATTTATCGAGCGAAAATGGATAGGCTGAAATATGCGACTTTCATCTGGTGTTCGGACGACCGGAAATTGTCAGTAGATGAAGAAACTGGAATGCAAGGATTTTTGTGAAGTATTGTGAATTTTTTCTATACCAGTAAAAATAGCCAAAACATAACACCGACCATTTTCTCGTCGGTCATTAGTTCCACCGCACATTTTTTCCCCGGCCATTTTATCTGTGACATTTCCCCCGGCCATTTTTTCCTCGGCTATTCATTTCAACGGACATTTCTGCCCATCTATTTTTTCCCCGGCCATTATTACCCGTACATTTTTCCCCGGCCATTTTTTCATCGAACATTTGTTTCTAATACCGTATACGTCTATACAAACAGAAACAGTGCAAACTAAATTTTACCTGGAACTGTAGAGCACTCGACCATCTTGATAGAGTCTGACGAACTTGTTTGGGCTCGTGATGGTATGTAGATAGCTCTGCTTGCCGTTATAGAAATACGTATCGGGCTTCCAGATACGTGCGAGCATCGAGATGCTGAGGGCGAGAGTCTCTTTTCCACCCTGGAAAGCGAGTCGTCGGTCGACCCAGGATTGCCGGAAATAGCAGTCCATCGAGTACGTCTGCAGACGAGAAAAAAATAAGAGGTTGGGTATGTAGCCACCAGATATGTCGAATATGTGATGCACTATACGGTGTGTGTGCACATATACGTATGTAATAGTTATGTATGTGTAGCTTCAGGCGTCAGATCAGAACTGGGCGCAATTCTGATCTCTTCAGTGGAAGTAATCGATTAATCGCTGCAATACAGAAGGGAGGAAAGCATAGAAGGTTGTTGCCAGCGGAAGAGGGAGAACTTTTGGCGTTTCGATCAATTTCAATTATAAAACATGAATTGAAATGGACGAAAAACAAGAAAAATGTCCGAGAGGTAAGCAACCAAGCAAACCCATCCATTGCGTCGCGTCGTTATACATCTAATTTTTTTTCTGCGATAATATGTGTTCTAACCTCAACATACATCTTATATATTGAAAACGAGTCTAACATTTTTTATCATTCTTTTGCTTTCATAATAGCACCAACATGTTTCAATGCTAACAGATTCATTCTCGTTTCAACATCTGATATTTTTTTCAATAGTTTCCTCATTATGAAAGCTTTGTTTTCATTCATTTTTTCCCCAACTTCGTTATCAGGGTACTCAGAATAGAAGAAAACGTCGAGAAAAGCGTTTAAAAAAGTATCTAATTGTGGGTGTTTATTATATAACGTACGACGATGATGATGTGACTTACCATATCGACCTCGGATATAGGACCCATGCTGCGAACCATTATGTCCACCTCCACCGTCGCAGGCGGACCACCAAAATCCGGACGCACGCTGTTGTCGTATCCTCGCAGCAGATTGTCCAAGAGATCGCTTATGTTGCCGTGATTGTTGCTCTGTGTTCTTTGCCGCGTTGACGGTCTCGCTCCCGATACTGCTCTGTTGGTTTAAACATTTGTTCAGTGTCGTATTTTTTGTAATTTCTTGCGATGATAAGCGTAATAAATGCTACTGTAGCTACGTAAATAAGATTTCTCATTCTTATTCAGCCTACGACCTACCCCCTCGTTGATTTGCATTTATTTTTTTGTTACAGACCCGAGCAACTGAAATTTTACTTTATTACTTTTTTTCATGTCAACCGCGTCTGGGGGTACAAGGATAAAACTACAAATCGAAAATTACAAGAAAGTCATATGGAAATCAGTGGGAAGTATACGGAGAATTATATAATAGATGATGTAATGATATAGTGAACATTTATATGGCAACGATGCGGATGAACGTATTGTTATTATGGAAAAATTAATAGGAACGAGATTGTGAAGCCTGAAGAGAGGCCGAATAAAATATGCTTAACCACTTCAGAATAATACATTTTCGAAGTAACAAAATAAGATTAACATCAAAATAAGATAGACTTGTAGTACACAAGTATTGTCATTTTAAATCACGATTCTATGAAAATTCATGCACTTTTGCTCAATTTCGTATACGGCTGGTATATTCACTACACAATATATATTAATTTCTATTTCATATACCGAGTTTCGAAATTTCGTACTTTTAGGTGTACGAAAATCCGTTTCTTTTTTCAAACATGTTGGGAAACATTCGATTTTTTGAGAGTATATTTTGGGCTTTACTATTACTCATTTTCACGTTGGGATAATTTATTTCAGTTTTTAGAACGCGTCAGGCTTGTTCAATCACACGATACCGAATCCAAATGGTGCATAGGAAGCAATAGCAGTATTCAGGGAAGCTATGCAGGTAGTCGACAATAAAATTCTCGGTATCTCCATAGCGGATAACATTCAGCAGTCTTTGGATTTCCATTGCTCATCCGTGATGAAGCACTAATTATTTGTTGTCTTGTAATATTAAAGAACGCAGAGGATGGAGGTGGTAAAAATTTGAAGTGGTAAGTCTTTTGTCCAATGGCAGAACGGCTGAACATAATAGTGAACAAGGTCAGTTGCAACAAGTGCGATCTGACGTTTCACAATGAGCCCTTCACCCCTGTGTTCGCGTGCATGTATTGAAGATGACTTTCAAGATGTGAAATAAACCAAAAAATGTTTACTCAAATGGTAAGCCAAGTATTAAAAGAGTAACCAAACCTTGGAAAAAAAATCACGACAAAAATTTCCATTTAAAAATAATAAAACAAACGCAATATAAAAAAAAAACTAACGCAATATAAAAAATAATAAAACAAACGCAATACAAACGCCAAGTAAAATGTATCATCAGTAGATCACCAGTAAATGATTCGCTATAAAAAAACTTGGCATGCCAGTGACTTGGTGTGTCATTAAAAACTTGACGTGGCTCTGGTATGATGATGAGTAGATCATCTATGATGATACATTTTACTTGGCTAATATATTGCATTTGTTTTATTAGTTTTTTATCGTGAATTTTTTTTGCACGGGATGGCCACTCTTTTAATACTTGGCGTACCATTTTTGTTTTGATCCTCCTTTCCCGCATGCCAGGTGATGTAACGACAAGTGGAGATGGTAGGTCCATTCGCAATAGATCCGACGGCAGCATTGATATTGAGGCTTTTCACTTGTTTACACTTGCTGCAAGATCCGCCTTCATCAGGTTTATAGACCACCAAGTACCATCGCTACAGTTTTACTATGACTTACATAAAGGAAGCATATGACGTGACGAGGTTGGCGATAGCGAGCAGGTCTTGTTGCCTCATATTGTTCCACTCCAACGGGTATCCCCCTTCTTGTGCTTTCGCGAGTTGATCCGCTCATCAATACGACTCAGTCGAAGGGCTCTGCGACCTTTTCTCCTGAAATGCGGGAAATTATCTTTGCAAAAATTATACAATATGCGTTTATGCATAAGAAATGAATTAAAATATAGCGAAATACGGTAATTATTCGAGTATTTATTGTGGAAAATACACGGTAGTGGACATTTTGGGTGGGGTCCGACTCTACACCTCCCGAATCTACACGAACCCATCGCAACATCGAAATTTTTATTTCGATGTTTAAATTAACTAGCCCATACGTATGCTTTGCGCGCTTACACAATTGATGTTACATTATTTTATTAATTTTTTTTGCAACCTACCCCTTTTGGTTTCATCCCGAGAAGGGCGAGGTTGCGAGTAGTGCAACTTCTCGTACGCGAAGCGTGTGCGAAGTAGGCACTTCTCGCAATGACTAGCACAAAATACATTAATTTTTTGTCCTCATCAAGGTTTGACCAATATTGCACAGAACATAAAAATTGGAAGGTTTTTATAAGACTAAATATAAATTGCACCAAGAATTTATACCATGCAGAAATTCATGTTGCTTCTTTATAGACGAACCTATTTTCGTAAAAAAATCGATTTGTTAATGTCAACATACTTAAGGATAAACATCCCGTACTTTTGAGTCATTGACCAATGTACATGGAATATTATAAAACCACTTTTATTTGCAAATGATGGTTTCTAAATTGTGTAGACGTTAACGAAACAACGAAACGTGCTGCGACCCTAGCAGATCCAGTGACCAGTCGAATAACCATGAAAACAACCAGGTTAATTTTGCCCCAAATGAACGGCCATTCATGGTTCGGAATAACCGTCTTAGGAATTTCTTAACTGGGTTGACCGTACCGAATCACCAGCCCAATAACCGTCCCAGAAGCATCCGGTTGTTGAGACGGTTATTCGATATGGTTGGCACAGTTGCGAAATTCATAGGGCAGTTATCGAGATGGTCATTCGGTATGGTTAATGCGGTTATGAAATTCATAAGACGGTCATTCCGAACCCCAAATGACCGTTGTTATTGGACAAAAATTAACCAGGTTGTTTAAACAGTCACTTCGTATGGTTTTGGCCAAAACTAACTGGTTGTCGAACCCGCTAGGGGAGAGAACGATTATAAATGCGGGAAATCTCGTCGTTGCTGTCGCTACAATCTCGGGCTTCTGTCGCTACGCTGAGGCTTCGCGGGTGCTCGCTCCAGCTCGTCGCTCGACGATTCCTCGGGAAGTGCCCCGAGGTCTCGCTCGCACGCACGCACGCACGGGGCGAATAATCCCCTCTTCGCCTAATTACGCTGACCGGCAAGCCGGCGGCCAACTCTGCGCTGCCGGGCAGCCGTTCGATCTCGGCGACGAAGATCGCTCGCGCCACAGTTGGCGTTAGTGGCGCGAGACTCCGCTTCTCTGGGCGGCGTCGGCGGCGGCGGCGGGAAGTTCGATTATGCCGAGCGTCCAGGGACGTAGCGACAAGGCTGCTGCGGCGTTCCAGCGTTGTTCCTCTCCCGCGCAGACTCGTCGGTACGGGTTCACCCCGGCGACGGCGTCAATTCCCGGCGAAATAACATAAATAAGCGGGAAAATGAAATAAAATATTAGGAAAAATAAATATTTAATAAATTATGGCCCTGCATTGAGAAAAAATGCAGTTGATCCAAGCAAATGCATTTTGTTGACTTCAAATTTAGTTACTTCAACAAAATGTCATTTGAAACAATAAAGCGAACGCGAAATCAACTAAATCTAACACGTTGTTTGAAGCAAATCTGTCAACCAAACTGACATATTTGAACTGACAAAGTTATTTAATTGCTTCCAATAATTAGTATTTGTCACCAACACTATATATATTTGACACCGCATCGAGATACGTATGTCCACTCAAACAAATATTTCGGTATTTTCAACTAAAATATATCTTTGAAGTGTTGACAGAATCGGTTACATGAAACGGACGCCGTCGAAATAAATATGATAGTTACTACAACAAATGTTTTATCTATTGAAATTGATGCGATATTGAATTAACTTATTAATCAGTCGTGAAAACTGAATATATTCTTGGATGACCGTCATACATTGACAAAAAAGTCGATTCGCTGAAACACTTTTTTTTTCGAGTGAAATATTTTTTCTTTTGATTGAATTATTTTGGTATTTGACTTAACCTTTGCTATTTAGTAAAAAGTGATTTTATTGATGTCATTTCAATGAAGCATTCGCTTCGCTCTAATTGACTGATCATTTATTTCGGTTGACCAAATCATTTTGTTAATACCATTTATTTGGACGAACTTAAATTTAGTCGAGACAAGTAAATATGTATACACGGACAATATTACACATTATTTGCTTTAACAGTTTCTAATTTTTTTTTCTGGGCGTGATTTTGTGTTAATCTTGAAGAAGGGTCGCTTAACTAAATACAGGCATTGATATTTGAAACAATAAGTGATAAGTCTAACGCACCTATGAATTCGTCCAAACGATAACCTAGTCGTAATGAACAAATATTTTTTTCACTATTAATCAAGAATTTAATAAATCTGTCATTTTTAACTATTCGACGTATCAGAAGTACCGATATTCTTACCGTCCAAAAAAATATTATTTTATGTAAACGAATTTACAGCCTCGAAACATTTTTTAATAGAAGCAACAACGTTTTTCGTTGCATTAACAGACATACGGTTCAGTGGACCAAAACACATTTGAGTTTAAAAAAATGTTTTGATTTTGAATCACCTCGTATGTGTCGATTGAAATATTTTCCAGCATAAACGAACGTAGTCAAGATTTCTAGCATTTCCATATAATAGTTTATTTAAACAGCATCTTAATTTGAAAAAATCGCACGACAGCGTTTTTGCCGCGTTAAGTTTGTCTTGAGCGCCGCTAGGCGCCTCTCGCGCTGCCTGCGCTGCCGGGTAGGAGACACGATCGTCTTATTCGGTCGGCGTCGCTCGGCGAGGTTGCGTCGTTCCCGGGCACGTTTTTCATTTCTTTCCGAGTGTATCGAGTGTAAAAAATATGGAGAAGCTTATACGAGCGTGGGGCCTCAACGATACGGCTATTCTTCACGTCCTCGAACGTAAGTACACGATAATTGAATTTTGCTTGTAATTTTATTCCACGCATGACGCAATTCCTGTGTTACATTGTCGCGTAATACATTGCTTAATGCACTACTGGCGTATCGAATAATGATACGTTTTTCGTAAGAAAATGCAGTAAAAGTAGAAGTCGAAAATACGTAGGTGGAAGCACGTAGGTGGAAGTTATTTATTTACAAATTCATTACCGCACGGCAGTGGCAACAAGTATATTTTTGAGCATTCTTGTTTACACGTCACGCGCACGCAGCAGCTGTGGCTGTACGGCAGTAGCTGGGCTTTGTCTCCCCGACGTAACGGTCAGTTTCGAATCAGCGTTGTTCCATTCAGTACTAACGTACAAATCTAGTACTTCTCTGATTAATTGAGTACTAAAGTACCACTGTGACGAATTCAGTACCACGTGAATAGTACGCAAATGTACAGCCGTACTTTTTGGTACTTTTTGGTTTTCGGTCTTGCCGTTGCGGTCACTGTCGTTACCGACTGATGTTATAGACGAATGGAACGTGTAAATAGCTGATATATTAGTACCAGATTATTCCGTTTCGGTTTGCGCGAACAGTTCTCAACGTGAGTTTTCTATGGCCGAAAATACATACTCGCATCCGCTATTTTCCGAAACTTTGAATACGAATCGAGTCCGAGAGGCGAGAAGTAAACAAGAAGTCGGTTAAATGTGATTACACCACCGTCGTGATGGCATCAATCGAAACGTATGTAGTTATAAATCCAATAAATACTTTGTTTTATCATAGAATAAATGAATAAATACATAATAAGAACTGGCGCAACTTGTGCATATTTGTTGTTTATCATTCTAGCATCGAACTATTACGACCTTGTTAACTTTCTTGCTAGGTTTTTCATCAAAACCAACAAAAAGCCGACTGACAGTGGCATCGTCGAATCCGCGACATCTTCGTCTACAAAAGAGATTCCGCCGATATCGATACACGCGAGACCAGACGGTTCATCGGATAACCGTACGTGCGATGATGGACAACCGACAGGTAGACAGAGTTGTAATATCCACCCAGATGTACATTTTTCAGAAATAACGTTGGTGATACAATTGGCGATGTATTATTATTAATTCATAATAGTAATAACTTGAAGTAATTATAAAATAATGCGTACATTTTTTAATAGCTGCAAAGTATATTTATTTTTAATGAAATTTCATGGTGAGTTTTATTTATTTACTTAAAAATAATGGATTAACGCGGTTGATCCATTATGAAAGTAACGGATGTCCGTTCTCTTCCATTTTTTTCGCAATTGCTCAACATTTTTTTGTGGATAATTTGATATTTGTGCAGCTATTCAAAAATTCGCATGTCATTTTATAATCCCCGCAGATTATCATTATTAAATCACACCTACGAAACAAACCGTACTGTAACTTTTATTTCTTAAACTAATAAGGATTTACAACTTTACAGGTAGCAAACTCGATTCTGGATGGGAAATCAGAGCCGTGGACAATTTAACGAACAGCATTCTGGAAAACGTCGAAGATATAAATCTTGATGCCGACGACCTCATCGTTTTTTATTTGGACGAAAATGAGGCGAACAACAACAGCACCTCTCAACAGAGTGTTACGGCCATGAGCCTCGGAAGCGAGAATGAACAGGAGGATTGTGAGGGAAAGGCGCAAAACTCCGCGAAAACGGCGCAAAACTGCGACGAGAACGAAAATCTCGTGATTGTCGAGTCAGAAGCATCTGCGAAGAAATCGACGAAAGGGAAAAAAACGTACAAACAGAAGTTCCGTCACGAGTGGGCCGATCAGTTTCCGTGGGCTGAAAAAAGCGGAGAAGAAGCGTCGTGTAAAATCTGCAAGTTTAACGTAACCGGCAGTTCGTTTCACCTCCGCAGACATGAGAAGACCACCAAACATATTCAAAAATCACGGGCTATCGTGCAGACGCAGAGACTGGAGAAGATCGCAGATAGCATGAGAAAACGTCTAGTCTCAAAACTTTTGACAACCGAAGTCGAGTGGAAACTCGTCTGCTACTTGTGCGAGCACAACTTGCCTTCTCGCTTGATGGACACTCTTCCCGAATTCTGCACAAAAGCATATCCGGATTCCAGTTTGGCGAAAACCGTCAAAATGAAAAGGAAAAAGGCGAACCAAATTGTCGTTGGCGTGCTTGCACCATACGCGCAGAAAATCGTCATAAGCAAGTTGAGAACGACTAAATTCTCGCTGATTATCGATGAGACGACTGATGTCTCCACCAAAAAAAGTTTGGTCGTTATCGCAAGATTTTGAGATGGTGATGAAGTCAAGGACCGATTTCTGGACTTGATAGAGGTGGAGAGTGCGACTGCAGACGGCATATTCAAATGTATCAAACAAATTCTCGACCACCACCAGATCCCGTATAAGAATATCATCGGCTTTGCTGCAGATAACGCGAACGTCATGATGGGTAACCGAGCAAGTGTTCGAACGAAGTTGGCTGAAATTGCACCGAACATGGTCGTTCAGGGCTGCTCTTGCCACCTATTCCACCTCTGCGCATCGCACGCGTGCATGAAGATTCCGAACACTATCGAACAATTTGCTCGCGACATATACTCGTACTTCTCCAACAGTTCTAAGCGACTGGAAGAACTGCACGAGTGTCAAGTCTTCGTCGATGAGAAGCCACATAAAATGCTTTACCCCAGCCAGACGAGATGGCTGTCCCTACAGGTGAGATGGTGTCTATAATGCAATGCATTAGACGTTCAGGACATTAGATGTTCAGGATATTTAATCATTTTTTTCTGGATAATATTTACAGATGGTGATAACGAGGATTCTGGAGCACTGGAACTCACTCACGCTGTATTTCCAGAAAGCAGCGATTCTGGATAATCTACCAACTGCATCGGCGATTTTAAATGCTCTTCGAAATCCGATCTACAGAATCTACCTCCTGTTTCTCTCGTACGTTACGGGACTTCTTACACGACTCAACCTCGAATTTCAATCTGAAAATCCGAAGCTGCCGCTGATTCTCGAGAAAGTCACAGCGTTGTACGTCTTGATACTCAAGTCATTCGTCAACAAGAGCGCCATCAATTCCACTCGCCCCACGCAGATCGCAATTGACAATCCGAAAATCTTCAAGCCTCTCGAGGAAATCTACGTCGGTGCCAAAGCCGACGCATTCCTGAAGGACAGCAACGTGAACATCGACCCGAAGGATCTGAAGAGTTTTAGAGTTCACGTTCTCGAGTTCTACATTGACTTAGCCAAGCAGATTAAGAAGAGATTCGATTTCGACAGCCCGCACTTGAAATTCGCGTCGAACTTTACGGTGAAAAATGTTCTTTCTGGAGACATTTCGTCGATTGCCGAGTGCGTCAACTTGTATCCGGAATTAGAGGTCGATATCGAATTGACTAACATCGAATGGCAGTTGCTGCCCGAATCATTTGCGCTGAAGGACTACGAGAAACACGACGTGATCGAGTTTTGGAAAATGGTCAACCGAACGAGGAATAACGCTGGCGACTTCTGTTTCGAGAACGTAATGACTGTAGTTCGCTACGTACTGAGCTTGCCCCATTCTTCGGCTGCTGCGGAACGAGCGTTTTCACAGTTGTCTCTCATAAAGAGCAAATTAAGAAACAAGCTCTTTGTAACAACTTGCGCTGCTATCTTGAACGTGAAGGATGCGATTCGAAATAAAGAGATAGGGTACAACAATCTCCCGGTCGAAGAAATTCTGAAATCGGTTGAAGCTCGGGGCACGACCAGCACTCGGGATAAAACTAGAGACGCTGCCACGAATATCGAGTGTCTCATTGAGGAAGTTAACGTTCCAGAAGATCTGTTTCTCGGTGACAGTTAAGCGTATTTTTGTTTGGAAACGGTACTGGCAAAAACGCCCTTAAAAGACAAAACTGTGATTTTAGTCGATTATTTGTTAGTCTTAATCAGTAATACTGCAATGAAACTGTGATATACGTGTAATTAACGTGTGAAAATAATCGACGAAGAGAAAATACAAAGAATATCAGTAATCTTTTACGTTACATTTGTTCAACCTTCCGTAATAAATAGTAAAAGAAAAACTCCATATTAATAATATAATTAGTTTTACAATATTTAAGCGAGATGCAACTGGGGTTTATTAGCGAAAACTACAAAAATATTGCGAACATCACGATTTGAATCATATTTATTTCAAATTTGGCGCCATATTTCGGTTGGTACGATCTCGTACGACTTATTCCCGTCGGCACCCATCTAGCACCTACAGTCGAAAGCGTCTAGTACAACTCATTTTTTCCGTGGAACAACACTGTTTCGAATGTATAGTACGCGATCACAAAGGGAAAAAGAAAACAAATTCTACTGAAAACGTCGCGCGCGATGATAGTACGCGGACATGTGGACAAGATTCCGTACACATGTCCGCGTAGCCAAAGTCTGTGGCATTAATGCGGTGTTCATATCTCTCGGCTGATCGAAACAAAGGCTTTTTTGAGCCGTATTTGACTGAGTAAAAGTTTGTTTACTTCAACGAAATATTTGGTTAATCGAATAAAAGTTCGTTTACTTCCAAAAAATATTTGGTTGATTGAACAAAACAGTTTGTTTACATAAACGAAGTATTTGGTTGATTTAATCAAAATTTGTTTACTTCGACGCAATATTTGGTTGAAGTTAACAACCTTGACTCTCCAACCTTGACTCAACGTTTTCTTTCGCTTCGCTAGGCTCATGACCGCGGCAGTATCCAAAAATCGCTACATTAATAAAGAATATTTTTCAATTGCAAGAAAAAAAAACGGTTGTGCTAATTTAATTGGTGATTACGGGTAATTAACAAAATAGTTGATTGGTTTAACGGTTCAGTTGATCGAATTAAACGTCAATAATGTATAATTAACGAAACATTTTGATCGTGATTTTAATATTTGAATATTTGTCAAGTCAACGGGATCGATGAATCAAATATCGCGGGACTAACACCTGAATTAATCGCGGAAATGATCCCGTTGGTTGGCCCGCGTATGAAATTTATTGCGTATTGGAAGGCGACGTACGGATGTACCAAGGACGACGTTAGTATATACAAACCTTATCGCTATTTGAGAATCTAATAGAAAGTGAAAACTTATGAATATTTTGAGTGAACGCAGCGACGTATATCTTTAAACTAAATTCGCGACACATTTCATTTGCGTTTGATGTTCCTGTTTAGCCAACCGCGAACAAAATAATTCCTGAATGCACTGTTGCCGACGACGGAGACAGTTCCGACTGTAAGGAGCAGAAATTGGAGAGACAGGACGCTTTTTCAGGGCATATCGCGTTCGCTTTCCGAACAAAGACGCTCTCTGTTTCGGAAATTCTCAAAAGATCTATCAAAGGACAAGCCGTTCTGCTCTCGTATGAAAAGCAGAAAAAGTTGTCGACGAAGTGTCGGAACATCCTCGTCGATACGATCGTGATGGAAATCTTAGGGGAAACGCAATGGTGTTCCCACAATTAATTTTTTTTTGTCATATAGATTATAAATAATATATAAATTAACTAATAATATATTCAAAATATGAATCTTGCCTTTCAGCCTGAAGAACGAAGATTTTCAGTATTTGGCAACGAAAATCGTCGAGCTGTTCCCCAGTGAGAGCACGGAGATACACTACGTACCTCCAGTACAAAAGAAAGATTCGCACAACGGAACACCAATTCTGTCCAAGGGAAAACTAGTGGACAAACATCGCAATATTTTGCGCCAGTACAAGACGTTGACTCGTCCGGGCGTTCAGAAAGCCCATAGTGCTCCTGTTTCGGCGACAGACGAAGGTTCTTTTCTGTTATATTTCTATTATATGGGTATTATGTTTGTATTATATTTTTTTCATTTTTTTCTATTTATAATTTCAGAGGTGGACGAAAATGTCTCATGATTGAAAAAAAAACATGGCACCGTGGGAGGAGGTTCTGAGTAAATGGGATGCCACACACAAATTTCGACGGCAGGAGCTCGAGAGAAATCGCGGCCTCAAATACCACGAGATTTTCGATTCGTGGCCTGTGTTGAAGCACCCAGACGGATACGTTCTTATCGCGCATGATTTTGCGTCGCTGCACTTGACGAGTGTTGAAAACGATTTCGAAACTTGGACCGCATTCTTCGACGCGGTCGAATTATCACCGACCAGTCATGACTTGGTAGGTCTAACCAATTAACCGGCTGGAGCATATTTCATCAACTGCTTGGTTGATTCAACCAAGACTTTTTTTCGCATACCCAAATCCCTATTTCACCCAATTAATGTTATTATTATTCCATAAGATATCACGCCGTGAGGGGAATGACGCCCCCCACTCCGCTTAGTGGCGTCGTTGCCTTGCACGGCAGTGAATGCGCACAAGCGTGTTTGGTTCTGGCTGGTGGGAGCATTCCGCAAAATAGCATGCTCTGTAATCTATCGATTCCGCATCCCCGAGCGCGCTATCTTGTAGAGAGTTCACTGTAGCCATAATTTCAAAATCTGAAAAAGTTTTTAAAAATTCCGTATTAGATATAAAAGTTTTTAAGCTTCGAGCCAAAGTGGGCCGACACATGCTTTTATTTTTTCGGAATTTGTCTCAAGGAAAAAGTACAAAAAACGTATTAATAGTGCATTATTATTCCCCTGTAGCGTGTTTCAATTCCCCCCGCGTGAAGTAACGGCGGGGGAGTTGATATTCCACTCGGGTGCACAATTTCATATAGATTCATTGTGCCGTTCGATAGTTATGGGCAATTGAATTTTGATATTTTTCAAACGAAAATCATCTCTTAATTTTTTCTGGATAAGTATGAATTTGTTCAGAACTTTCCTGCATTTTTTTAAATTACGCTTTTATAAATTTAGAATTTTCTCGTAAACATCAAAATAAATTTAAATGCTTCAAAAGAAAAATTCAACAAGTAGTATTGAAAAAAGTAGCCATCTCTCGCAAACAAAATATTTCGTTGCAATAAAAGTTGCAAAGTCGAACTTTGCACATTGCTTCCTCATTAATTTTTGTTTTTCACAAAGCCACCTCTATGAAGAAGCTTGTTTATCATTTTTGGCTTCCTTATAGAGGAAACTTTGTGAAAAACAAAAATTAATGAGGAAGCAATGTGCAAAGTTCGACTTTGCAACTTTATTTATTTGAACTAAAGAAAGCTCTGTTACAAACACCGTTACATCGAATTTTGATTAGATACAAAGTTTTGTCTTACTTTCTTAACTTTTGCGGAAGTTATAGCGAAAATCGACATTTTTTAAAGAATTCAAAATGTAAAATCCGGACGACTTTACCGATCATCACCAAATTTTGTACGTAGCAGGCCTCTATGTTGTTTTTCCACTATACAACAATTCGGTTCATTTATTAAAATTCGACGTGATTTAGAGCAAAATATATATATATTTTTTTTTCGAAAAATTCAAAATTCTATAAAATCTGAACTGCTTTACCAATTTCGTCGAAATTCAATACCATACAACATTAAACGTATCTTCAGTTATGAAGAACTATGTAGCTAAATCGGCGAAGTTTTACAAAAGTTAGAGCGACCACGCCCTTTTTTCAACAAATTCAAAACTATATAAAATCTTAATTACTATATACATTTTATAAAAAATCGCGCCATTCAAAGAGGGACGACTACTCTACTTATGTACCAAATTTGAGTCCGATCGCTCGAACGGTTACTGAGTGAGAGACGATTGAAGTTTCGAAGCCCAGAACACACACACACACGCACGCACGCACGCATGCACGCACGCACGCACGCACGCACGCTCGCTCGCACATACGGAAATTGTTTCTAAAACATTTTTTTCGACGTTTTAGGTGATTCTAAGCATGCTGGCATGAAAATAAAAAAAAATGCATGAAAACAAAGCTTCCTCTATGAGGAAGCAAAAGTAATGAGTGGTGTGCTACCACATAACAAATCTAATAAAATAAGTCAATTCCCTTATCATAATTACGAAAACAAATGAAACACATTCAAGAATGTATTTTTATTTTTAGTTGCAAAGAAAAACTTTGCACATTGCTACCTCCTTAATTTCCATTTTTCACAAAGCCACCTCTACGAGAACGCTTATGTGTCAATTTTGGCTTCCTCCAAGAGGAAACTTTGTAAAAATGGAAATTAAGGACAAAGCAATATGCATATTTCTACTGTCCAACTTTTTTGCTTCTGAGATTATACGTAAAAACAAACTTCTCTATGTTTTACGGATGGATGTTTTCTATATTTTTGCATCGGCTTTGGATGTGGCTCAATGCGGGTTCACAGACATCACCTATACATATTTTGATGCTTCTTAGAATCATGAATAAGTTCTTGCGTCACAATAGGAGACATTAAAGACGTAATATTTTACATGATCTTGGTGGATCTCCGGAGGACTCACGACTCAGTGATGTCCAACAAAAATGTATGCGTCGCTTGTAATGATTAACAAATTTAATAAGGAATTGAACGCTCATTGCGGCGCTGGACGAAAATCGAAAACTCCATGCACTTTCAGAAAGTTTATACAAAAGTCATGCTTCATAAATTTATAATATCCGACTTTTTTTTCATTAGCTGGTAATTACCAATGAAAAAGCAATGAAACATATAAATTATATCAGTAACTCTGGTGTAAAAAATGCGCGCCTGTAAATGTTGATTACTTAAAAATATAACCTCTTTTTGCATAATAGCGCAATTAAGTGGTCGTGCATTCAATGTAAGTAGCAGCATAATATACGTATATCGTCCACGTGAGGCAACAGTATTATGTGAATTGTGTATGATGTGAAAACATTAAAAAATGTCCATGAGGATACTTTAAACGTTGAACTCGAATTTAATCGATTATTCATGTTTGCTAGGCCACATGTTGGGCAATAGTAAATAAAAGAGGCTGGAACAAATTTGAAAGCAATTCGATACTTAAAAAACTCGATTCCGACTTTAATGGTATGCGAGATAAAAAAAAAGTGATTCGTGGGAAAACGGCTTCGAAGTAAGCCGATAATATTACCGTTATGGACATTAGACAGGTGCACAGATTCAATCCTAGTGATATATATAGTATACGTAGATGAGATCAAACGTAGGTTTTAGACAATTAATCAGTTGCGTTGATTGGTTATATCAACTTTTCGATATTTTTAGTTCTAAATAACTTAAAATACTCTCCAAAGTGTTGCTGCTGAAAAAATGTATGTCTGTAAATACCATGATAATATAGTATTCTAACTAAATGGAAAATAGAGGTATTTTCCGAAGTAAAAGGCAATTTTCGGAATCGACTTGGAAGTCGCAACTTGGAGTCGCTTTCTATCAAATTTAGTACAACCGGAATGGGATTGGCGTGTTATGGTAGTCGTCTCGGTAAAGGCCGATTAAACATGGGATTCTAAGAGGATTTCGTACACTTCTCAATGACATACAAATTTGAACAAAATTAGGCGCATAAAAGGTGCTGCAAACATGGATTTTACACAATAATAATATCAAAATGTTATTAATAAATTAATGAAAAACCTGCAAAGTAGAACCTTGAAAATTGCTTCCTCAGTATTTTACACTTACAAAGCTACCTCTATGAGGAAGTATGTTGATCAATTTTAGCTTCCTCATAAAGAAAGCTTCGTCAAAAGTATAATATACTGAGGAAGCAATTTGCAAGGTTCTACTTTGCAGATTTTTTCGGGTGTTTTTTTTTAATATATCATAATGTAAGATTTTAACCTCTGAACCGATTTGTCACAAATTTGTACCCAACCCTTGTTTCATGATAGTCAACGTGTGGACCAAATGAGAACCCGATATCTCGTAATTTTCACGGGCCAGTGGGAGAACGAGGTTTTTGAAAATATTCAACATGCCATAAAATTTGAACTGTTAAATATGATTGTTGACCGCTGTTGTTTATTGATGTTGCAGAGTTTCGGCAATAGAACGGCCTTTACCAAACCATTTGTCGTTTCTTTGCCGAAACTCGCCAACATCAATAAAATTTGAACGGCTAGGCTGTTCTGCGTCAAATTTGTATTTAAAACGTGGTCCATGGTTGCACATACGTAAACTGAATTTGAGATCTGCAAACATTTATCCCCCTTTATTTCGTGATGGCTTTTTTGTTTTTCATGCCGCAACATCGAAATTTACCGACATAATGACCGTTTCCTTGACGAAATTCATCATTAATAATTAAAAAACGTAATGACAAGTTTGAAATTGCAATCGGATGTCTCATAATTTACAGGAACTGAAATACGTACAGACATTTGAAAAAAAAAAAAAAAAAATTGAATTGCCATAACAATAGAACAATATAAATTGCAATAACATTCTACCGATTCTCGCCAAACTTGGTACAGATCATGGTTTGATGGTAGTCCATTTATGTACAAAATTGCAGTCCGATATCTCTCAATTTGTTTGCACAATTTTCAAAATGCTGTAAAATCTGAATTTCCTAACCGATTCATGCCAACTGCACTCCCAAATGGTATTCTATGATAGTCAACGTGCGTGCTAAATTTGCAAAACATTCTTCACGCACGCACGCACGCACGCGCGCACATATACAGACATCTTAGTCGGGAGATTTTCATACCTAATGACGACAAAAAAATCTCCCAACAATGATATGCGAATAGTTATTACATTATTTTACAATTTTTATTTACCCAATTTGTCTATTAATAAAGCTTCTTTTTCAGTCGGGAGTTTTTTAAATTTTGGTAAAATTATTTTTAAAGAATGTGGGAAAAATCAAGAATTTTGGATATGTGTCTTTCATGTAACTACTCATTGCACCTACAAAGTGTCTGGACAATTAATCACGTAGATTCGTAAATACAGCTCAAACATTTTCAAAAAATGCAATTTTCAATATTTAGACAGAATTCGAAAACATTTTTAAAAAATTCAAATAATTTTAATTTGAAAAAGGTAAGTTGACGGGTGATTTGATGAACAATTTTATTTTTCATTAAAGGGTTCTTCTAGTGTGTATACCCATTTTCGAGATGGTTTTTTCGGAATTAAATGTAGAAAAAGGTTAAGCGTACAATGTTAATATTTTACAGATATATTAATACATGTTTGAAGCATCATTTTTAATTTTTTCAAAGCATTTTGTTCCCAATGAAACAAGATATTTAACATTGCGCAGGTCACGTTCTTTTTATTCGTAAAGGATAGAATTTCATATTGGTAAAGAATAGAATATAAAAAAAAAACGTTCGTTTGAGATGACCAAGACGGCCACAATCTCAACGACAAAAAGAATTTTCGCGGCACGGCCTGCGCAACATAAAATATCTTGTCTCATTTGGTACAAAATGCTTTGAAAAAATGCAAGATGTTGCTTGAAACATGTATTAATGTAACTGCTAAATATTAACACTGTACATTTAACCGTTTTTCTGAATTGAATTCCCAAAAAACCATCTCGAAAATGGATATGCACACTAGAAGACCCCCTTAATTTGTTCATTAATGACATTTTGGAATTATTATTATGTGTTAAATCAATCTCTTCAGCACCTTGAATATTATTGATTTTTTTCGATTTTGATTTCATCGAGATGTGTTAGAAATGTTTTCTGAAATTCACTTTGGCCCGACTGTACCGCTCCCACATCCTTAATGTCGCACGAGCATCGAATTGAACGATGTTGAAGCATAATCCTGGTGCGAGTGTTACTACCTCGAGCAAAGCACCTCGTGGGCGCAGCGGCGACATGTGAAAATCAGGACTATTTGCACGCGTTCTCGCACACGAGGAGTAAGTTTATCGGTTTCGGCGGCGGTTCTCAATTCGTCGGTAGTGGAAGCTTCCGTCTATAGTGTGTGTGTACAAACAGGCCGTGCACTAGAGAGTGATGCGCGGTTATTGGGCTGTGCATTTGGTGCATCTGCGGCATCAGCCGGCATCAGCCGCCTGCCGCACCGAGCGAAGCAAACAGGTCGTCCGTGAAGGTGCAAGATTTCGTAAACACGCCGTGCTATTTGCACTATTGTAAATAGTCCCTTACGCCACGCTCCTTGACACGTTTTGCTTTACGCAATTTCTAAAAATACATCCGAGCCCCCGAAGGCAGCGGCGGCATCCTCGGGGGCTGCAGTGAAAAAAAGTCGACGAACGCGTCGAGTTGAGAAATGTCGACAAATACACGAGTCACAGTGCCAGGCAACGTGGGACAACAACAAATTCTCGTTTTGCTCCGAACTTCGGGTCGTCGCTGACGTTGCGCTGATTAAATTTCGGCTCGTCTCAAAATCAATCGTTCTCGGATATTTCATTGTCGCGCCGCTTGTTTTGTGTTTTTATATTTAGAATATTCACGTCACGGAAAAACGTGGGCTTTCCCTTTTTTTTTTTTTTTTACAAATATTCACAGATTGTGAGGTAAATAAAGAAGATAAAATTGCGAGAAGCGGAATATCTTTACGTGAAATTATTTCGTGAGTTCCCGTCCGCCCGTCGTCCGCACGCTTCACATCAGGATTTGTGAGGGTTGGTCCAGGCAATCCCGATACATGACTGCTACAAGGCTGTCGTCCGAATCATCTGGCCCCGAAGCACACGGCCTTTGCCGTTGAAGAAAGGGGGATCAAAGCAAGGAGGGAAAGATGGTACGGCCATCGAATCCAAAGCTCATGGCTCGGGTGCTCGACGCTGTGACCCATCTGGCCGAGGGTAAGGGCTCTCGTGCCCGTGACGTGCTCGATTTCGTCAAACGAAATTCATCCGGACCGAAAAGAAACCTTACGATGCAAGTGAGTCAAGACCTTCGTCACGTTCTTTTACACTCGCGCGAGGCACATTAATTAAACAAATATAAAAATATACAATTACAGAAATACTTCATCATTTATTACTAGAGACGTGCGAACACTCGCAAATTTCGAATAATTCATTGCGAATTGAATATGAATAATTTAATTTACATTTTGAAATGAATATTCGAATAGTTAAGAAATGTACGAATATTCATGAATAACCAAAAATGTACGCACGTTCATGAATAATCATAAATTTACGAATATGCATGAATATCCGGTTTATCGATGAATTTTTTAATCATCCGTATATTTGTGAATATTCGCATTATACATGGAGTTTCGAATAATGTAAATATTCGTGAATGTTCGTATTATCCATGGAGTTTCGAATAATTGAAATATTCGTGAATATTCGTATTATCCATGGAATTTCGAATAACTTAAATATTCGTATTATTCGTACTATTCAAAGTTCTGAATATTCAATTAAAAATTTGAATTGAATACCATTATTCAATTCAATTCAAATACTATTCGCACATCCCCAATAAAGTTATACAATTACATAAATAATTGATAATTTATTACTTTTCATCGATTCGAAGGTTCGAAGGGCTTTGAAGCACGCGGTTAATGCTGGCCTCCTGCGCTTCAAAAGTGGCAGATACAAAATGCAGTTAGTCCTGAATCCGATATCGCGCCATCAGCACCATCGTCATGAGGTAAGCGACACCTACGAGAAAGTGGAGCCACTGGAAGATAGTAACGAAGATCCATCAGTCAGCGGTACCGATCTGTCGCGAAGGGTGCAAGATCGACGAAAGTATGGCTATTGATTCTAAACAAAAATATACAAATGTGGAAAGAATCAAGCACGCTTCTGAAAAGATTCAGTTTGCATAATTATAATTTTAAACTGTTATTGACAAATTGACGGAAGGAAAAATTGTTCAACAAATCACCCATCAACTTTACTTTTTTCAAATGGAAATGATTTGTATGTTTTTTTTAAATATTATGGTTAATTTTTGGAAGTTGCATTTTTTGGGAATGTTTGAGCTGTATTTGCGAATCTACTTGATCAATTGTCTGGACACTTTGTAGGTGCTATGGGTGGTTATATGAAAAACACAGACCGAAAATTCGTGACTTTCCACACATTATTCAAAATTAAACATACGACTTTCAAACAACTAGACTACTAGAACAAGACATGACTAGACAAAATTCTGCAAAAGTTCGTAGATATACAGAAAAAGTAGTACATCATTTTATTTGAAAAAAAGTTAAACGGCGGATGATTTGATAATCTTTTCTTTTCCGTCAATTTGATAATAACATTTCGCAATTATTATTATGCAAACTTAATCTTTTCGGCACCTTTAACGTGCTTAATTTTATTTATAGTTTTAGCCCATGAAGTAGTGTGCGAAATTTTCTCTGACACTTACATTTAGCGGGACTGTACCGCTCCTACAAACTTTTATTTCTAATTACAAGAAAGAGTCAAAATGAAGAAAAACAGTTACTATAATTTCTTGTGATGATTTATTGAAAACGAACTCATGGACATTATTTAAAATAACTGTGTTGCCAATTTTATACTCGAACTAACGTTTCGATATTTTTAAATCTTGTTGGAGGCCAAGCCGACGGAAACGTGCTGTACGAAAGGCACGAAAGCGAAGTGCCACTCGATCGGCGAGAAGAAAAATCACGAAACATCGTACCGCGTCCATAGAGAGAAGAGCGCGCAAAGTGAACAAGCGGGTGAGACGTAAGAACAACGACAAAATCGAGGAGGACTGGCCGACACGACGTCGACGAATGATGATGAAGTCGAGTTTTGACGCCGACGACGAGGTGAACGCCGACGAAGACGAGGAGGAAGACGAGGAGGAGATGCGGGATACGATGAATAGTCCAAAGATTAAGGGTGTCAATGAAGACAGTGCTTCGAACGTGTCGGGCGACAGCGGTTCAGTTGGGAGGCACAGAAGTCGAAGATCAAAGCACTTGGCAAATGGTAGGAATTTCCCAATTAATAAAACTTCAAAAACTGATTTTTCGGTTTACTAAATAAATAATAGATACATCTTTTTACGGTAACTTAACTTTTTTTATAAAAATAATTATTGTGTTTTTCAAGGAAATGTTTTTTTCTGAAGTTTCAACGTATTGTATGTATAACACGACGTTATTTTCATGCTGATAAGACATGAAATGATTGACTCATAAAAACATATTTTAGATGAGAGATGTTACTTCTACACTTTTTCTCTATTCTTCAAATAGGAAAACTAGAGAAACATATTGACAGATCATATTGATAGAGGACATATTGATAGATCAAATATGTCTATAAGAATATTATATTGCTTGAAAACAAGTGAAGAGTTACTGTGCAATATCTGGATGCAATTTCCGATGAAATTTTCGACCAATCACAGCGAGAATACTGCGCTGTGATTGGTCGAAATCCAGGCTCGAAAAATAATCTGTGTTATTCATTTTGCAGTTCTTTCTCTAATGATTTGGCCTTAAACAACTTTTAAAAATTAAAAAAGGCCAGGAGTTCCAAGTCACACTCGATAAACATTTTTTAATTCTTTATTCATCTACGGAATGTAAGGAAATTTATTCGGGTAGCAGTGCCTACGGTGGAGAAACGAATATTTTCGATAATTTTTTCGTGAAATTTCAGTGAATTTGAGCTAAAATATCTCATATAAATCGGCATTCATTTTATTCTTGTAGACAATAAAATTCTGCACATTTTGGTTTTTTAGAAATATATGTACGGTGAATCTGTCCCAAGATTAAACTGTTTCAATAAAAAATGAAGAAATTGGCACATTCTGGCCAAATATTTTTATACAAATCTGTAATTTGGTGCATCTATAAATACCATTGAACTCAATTTTTAGAAAAATGTTGAGAATTTTGTTTTGTGGCGAAATTACGGTGGAATGGTTCACATTGTTCATTCCATTTGTTCAGTGTGGACTTATAATCTATTGTCATACAGCTCAACTGACTTATATTTTGCTCTATATTACACTCAACAACATAGAAACAAACACGACAGATGAAACTAAGACATGCGGATAAACATTAGTAAACTATGTCCTATATCGTTCATCAGACAGGAGAAGTCCTTCGAGGCGTGGTAACGGTGACTCCGAAGGTCCCAGAAAGTCGACAAGGCGATCAACATCGAGAAGGCGAAGCCAACAGAGACATCGTGAAAATCGTCGGGAGTCCGCGCCAGAGGAAATCGAGGATGAGCGAGATGAGATGGACGGGGTACCGGGCAACGAAGGCACGGAGCTTGAAGATTACCAAGGTGACATCGAGCGAGTCAGGACTCCACCGAAAAATCAGGGAAACGAATAAAACTACAAACGTTTTTCGACGCCCTGTCAAACATTAATTTCATCGTTTGGTTCAGATTTTCCCTCATCGATCGCTCGACCCAATCCACTTTGTTGTGATATCTACTTTTCCTGCAGTTTGTCGAAATACGCACGTTTTTCATTGTCGACTGTCTGTCTCTGCACGTATCAGCGTCGGCTGATCAAACTGTAAATTCAAACGTAACCTGTGGACTGAAAAGCTCTTCAATAAAAAGATCCATAGGAGTCGTGTGTATATTATTTGGCGTTGATTATTCACGAAATGTCAGCAACATCGACTAAGTCGAGCCTCTCGATTATTCGCAATGCTTCGCCTGGACCAAATACATACTTGCTTTTTATTACGCGAGTAGATTCCACTATTTTTGCTTCCTGATAGAGGAAGCTTTGTTTTCTTGAAAAAAAAAAAAAAAAAAATGTTTTCGAGATTTTTATGTGAATACACTCAGAATGGTTCAAAACGGCCAGAAAAGTGGTTTGTAGGAAATGTCTGTATGTGTGCGTGCGTGCGTGCGCGCACCTTTCGATGTTTATACGATAACTTTTGTAATTTTCAAAATTTGACCGTCAAATTCGCTACAAAATCGAGTAAGTCATTTCTTCCATAATTTTTACGTCATATCCGACCGTCAACGTGATTGCTAAGGGGGTCTTTCAAACAAATGTATTTGCAGTCTAACCGATTGTATAAGCAATTATTTCAATAACATTTTTCAAGTACACGGCGCTATCGAAGGCAATAGCACGGTTTTCAATACAAACCCGATGTGCCATCGTGCCGTTATCAGTACTATTGAAACAATTAACTTAGTTTCAAATACATCGGTGTTATTGAAACAACAACTTTTTTTCCGTGGAGGTTTCAGTGCGTAAAACCGCGTTTTACGCACTGAGTGAAATAAAATAACAAACTATTATGGGTGTAAATACTGCATGAAAAGATCGTCAAAATATTTTCCGACTCATAAAAAGGCAATTTTTGTAAACCTACATTAAAGAGTAAATATCGTTAAAACACGGGTTCATACATGAGTAATTTCATGCCAGTTAAACCACAAAAATTCCTATATTTTATAATAAGATCCGACAAACTCATGTGAATAACTGACCTTGCATCGTTCATTACGATACGAGGATGGAAAGTATTTGTCTGACGAGCCGTAGGCAAGTTTTGCAATCGTACGCGTTTAAAGAAGTTTTTACAAAGAGTATTGTACAAAATATGACTTAACACGGGGCGAAAATCACGGTTTTACGGACCAACAAAAAGTCCATGGTCACACGGAGTGACGTAAATAGACTTACTCGAATTTATTTTAAAATCAGGTTAAATAATTCCATCACATACACCAAGTTTCAAGTATTTTCACAGATTTTAGCGAGTTGTTACGATTTCTACCAATTTGTCGCTGAAATAATATATATCTTCGGGTTAAACAGTCGTGTATGAAATTGAAAAATATGAGAAATTTGAAAATAAACATTTTTGTGCGGCTTCAAGTATGCCGCGTATGTACCGTTAGCATATTGTATGGCGTTGGTTTTTCGGCTTAATGTTCTGCACATTTTTACGAAGACATGCTCGTAGACCGTTCGCTAAACTTAGTCTACTGCAGCCGCTGGCAAAGGCCAGTTGGGCGGTTGGATTCTTCAGTACCTCAATTGCGGTGTATATGCGAAAGCTTTTTGGTGTTTATCGGTTTAGCCAACGGCGTTTCCGCTTAGGAAACTGGATTTTCTGAAGCACTTACCAAGATCAACCCTTGTACATAATGCACTTCGTTCGGTAAAGTAGACATTACTAAAGAACAGGACATACTATCATCTCCACATATCCGCACACTCTTTTAAATATCTCAGCGGAAATTAGTCGCTGTTACTGCAGTTACAAACAAGACGTCAAATTACGTTGCACAGTGTAAAAGTAACTCTTTTTGAGAAAGTGTCTTCCAATATAGTCAATCAGGATTTTGGATACATCGTTAACGCCTCGTCTCTATTTCGTGATACGAACGCGTTTGATATTTACATGTTTAGAATACATCTTATTACTTCCTCATATCGGAAGCTTTGATTTCATGAAAATTATTTTTTCCGAGATTTTCATGTGAGGACACTCAAAATGGTCCAAAATGTCGAGAAAACTAGTATCGAATTTTTTAAGGCTAAATCATTAAAAAATGTTTTTTGCGAAATTCTGGTTATATTTCAGCCGAATTAATTGCCTCGAATTCTGTATCTGTCTATATTGTAAAAAGATCTCGCTGCCGTCGTCGCCGCCGCTGTGTAGGACACCCCCGTATGAATGCCCCCCAAAAGCCCGGATTTTTTTCTAATCTCGTCACCGCCGCCGCTGTGTAGGAGAATCGAGAGGGTTTGAAGTTGGCTACAGATCCGGATCCGTGTCCAACTTCAGGCATTAGGTTACAGTTAACCGTTACCATGGCAACCATTTCCATGACAATGGTTGTCATAGCAACCATTTCCATGGTAACGGCTGTCATAGCAACCATTTCCATGACAACAATTCCACGGCATTTTTAGTGAGTGTTATCAAGTTGGCTAGGGTATTTTCAGCGAGTGGTATCAAGTTGGCCGTGGCATTTTGGGTGAGTGGTATCAAGTTGGTCGTGGAATTTCTGGCGAGTGGTATCAAGTAGGCCATGGAATTTCCAGCAAGTTTTTCGAGCAGGCCGGTGTCAAATGACAAACCCTAGCCAGGATTTTTTCTATTTTCTCTCTATCCTCTATTAAAAAAGACATGGACAATCGAAGCCGAAGTTCGAGATAATCGTGAAGCCATTTGAATCTTCTCCTGATTGGCAGTGGTTCGCCACCTAACTGCACGCCAGTCCAAGCGCGCGCGATCAAACACGCCGTGACATGCTCGATGCGTTCGGAATAATATGTAATTGAAATAACAAAATAATGTTGTCTCCCGGTTTTCTTATTTTCTTCGCATTCATCGCGGAAAAAAGCTTGATTGGAATTACAATTTTTTGGATTGCTTAGACCCATATCTGTTGTTGTATCCGATGTGTTCATTGCCAGAACCTCGACGACTGGTTTCCTTCACAATTTCAAATTAGTTAGGATGCTTATATCACTCTTGTATCCCATACGAAATGATTCAACTTTTAAAAATTTCGACAACAATATATTTTGTGGTTAAATAAGGACATTTTGTTAAATCAACCTTTTTTGGTTGTTGTGACAACAAATCTTTTTTCCAAATGTGGTCAAGAGCACGAGAGAAGCGAGCGCGTTGTTGCTAGTATTATAAAAAGATCTCGCCGCCACCGCCGCAATGTAGGGTATATAGGACATTCTATGTCAAAAGGGCCGTCAAGTCTGGATTAACCTCACCCTACGTGGTAGGGTACCTAATCAATACCCTACCTAGCTTAACCCTACCTGACTTAACCCTACCTAACTTAACCCTACCTAATTTAACCCTACCCAACTTAACCCTACCAAACTTAATCCCACCTAACTTAACCCTACCAAACTTAATCCCACCTAACTTAACTCTACGTTACTAAATCGCACTTTACTTGACCCTACCTAAAATAACCCTACCTAATTTTAACCCTACCGAACTTAAATGGACCTAACTTAACCATACGTAACATAACCTTACCTAACTAAACCCTACGTAACTTATACCTAATTAATTTAACGATGCCTAAGTAGAATCTACCTATCTTAACCCTATCTAACTTCACCCTACTTGACTCAACCCTACCTAACTTGACCCTATCTAACTTCACCCAACTTAACTTAACCCTACTTAACTTAACTCTACTTGATTTAATCTTACCTAACTCGGAACACCCATCCCTCAGAACTCCCATCGCTTGGGACCCCCCTCCCATCCCTCAGAACCCCTATCTCTCGGGATCGCCATGGGGACGTAGAAAAATTCTGCGTCCAGTGTGTCATTTGGCCCAGGCTTGCTCGATAACCCTACACGGCGGCGGCGACGGCGAGATTTTTTAATCCCCTCTATATTATGAGGGAAATAAAAAAATTCGTTCGAAATATTGATAAATAAATGAATAAATAAAATATCATCAGAAGTCTGGCGTTAGAACTCTTCACGACAAACGATCGATCTCTAAGAGAATATATGAGGCATTCCACCTGGTCGAGGGATAAACCCAGGGCTATCCCTCGACCACCCCGATTGGGTTCGCAATTTTTTATATGATTGAGAACTATTAAAAGTACTAATTTTTAATATTAAAAAATGTTTTAATTGTCTATGATTTGTTGAAACTAATTATAAAAAGACGATTCGAAAATCTGAACAGATTCTGAAAACTCTGTTTTTGTAAATACATTTTTTTCTCTATCCGCCGTGGGCCGGTGAATCCTTATATTTTGTTCGGCCTTTTGATAAAGATAAGAAGCAAACCGTCGCCCCTTTGGGACGGCGGGTTCCTGTTGGGTGGCTTCGATCTCCAAACTCGAAATTGGGGTTTTCCGCCCCCCCCCCCCCCCCTAAGGATGACCCGGGAAAAAATGTCTCTTTGGGACATGTTTCCATTAGGTCATTTTTACGGCACTCGCTCAGACATCGCGGTTCGCGCTCTGTAAGGTTTGAACCACGCGCTACGCGCTCTGTACGGTTTCAACGTCTTCCTTCGCGTTCCGTACGGACGTCGGTTTGTACTCTGTTGTGCTTTGTGCGCGTATCTTGATCAGTCTATTAATTGCAGAGCTACTGAGTGTTAGCACGTCCGGGCAACACAAGATCTTGTCTGAACATTAAAAATACTCAATTATTAAATACCCCAGTAAACCCAAAAATCGGTTTCATTGCTGCTCAATTACAATTTCCTACTCAGCAACGTAACTGTTATGTAAGAAAAGTATTATGTACCAGTTACATTACTGAGTAGGACATTGTAATTGAGCAGCAACGAAACCTATTGTTGTGTTTACTGGGTCCTGTATTCTGTTACATCAAGAATATATATATCACTATGCTCGCAGAATGTGCTATAAAAACAAATGTGTAAATGCTAATAATAATAAAATTGCCATAAAAAGTTAATTTGGACACATGTAGACCAAATTCAATAGGCATTTTGTGCGTTTTTTTCAAAACGTGGATGACTGAAAACGTTGATGTATTGATCATTGTAGTATCGTGATGTGTGCAGAATGTTTAATGATTTTTTGCACTAAAAATCATATCAATTGTCATAAGTATTGAATTGATTTAAGGGGAGCGTGTTAGAGAAAATAGTACATTGTGCGACTAGTGCGCGAAGTAGGCGATTCACGACGAGTGTGAAGTTTGCCACCCGAGCGAAGCGAGGGCGGCAATCACACGAGTCGTGAATCGCCTACGCGCACGTGTCACACATACTATTTTTTAAAATACGTGTGTGCGAGTTCGTCTTCGAGTGCCTGCGTAGCAGGCGCGAAGTAGTCGATTTTCACATGTTATTGGAGAATTTATTCGCACACTCCGATCAGTGCGCGAATTTTATTCGACGCGCTCGAGTTTTCCGCAGGACCGCCCGGACGATCGGGCCTCTCCCGCTGCACCCGGCGCTGCCCCTGTTTTTCTAATAATCTCGGCGCGGAGGCCTCGCGGGCGCGTCGCCGAGATCTAGCGCTCGTGCGCGAGGGTCACAGCGTCGTGGGATGCTCGCAAGAGCCCCGTCAACACGGCCGTCTCGCGCAAAGGCGGAGAGTGCGCGATGTTGCGCAGGAAAAGAAAAGAAAAAACAATCGGAACGGACGAAATACAAGAATTGATACTGACGCCGCGCGGCGAGGCTCACCCGATGTCCTCGTCTATCCTTCCGTAAACTACGCTCGCGGGAGGCGTGTTGCAGCGGCTTGATTCTCGTCCTCGTCGTTCCGGCTGTCTCGGTCTCCCGTATTCTCTCGCCGATCTCGCTCGCTCGCTCGCTCCGCTGATCGCTCGACGGCTCCTCGGGAAGTGCCCAGATTGTTGCGTCGCTCGCACGCTCGGGGAAATGATCCCCTCTCCGTCTTGTAGTGCTGGCCGGCAGGCAGGCTGTCAACTCTGCCGTGCCGCGCAGCGTTCGATTTCTCCAGCTGAGATCGCTCGCGCCACAGTTGGCTGGCGTGGCGCGAGAAACGGACGGCAGAAGTCTCTCTGGCAGCGGCGGTGGCGGGAGGCTCAAACATCCGAGCGACCAACGGCGCAGCGACGAGGCGACAACGAAGTCCCAATGTTGTCTCTCTCTCTCTCTCTCCCTCTCCCGCGCAGTTTCGTCGGTCCGGGCTCGCCCCGGCGACGGCGTCAGCGTAGATAAATCGCGTGAAGCGGGAAAATAAATAAAATAAAATTAATAATAATAATAAAAACTATTTATGGCCTTGCGGATCGGTCTAGGCGTCGTCGAGCGGGCGAGCAGAGCGGCGGTTGGGCGCCACAGAATTTTCCCGTGTTACACTACATGTGTCTAAATTAACTTTTTGACATATGTGCGTGCGAAGTTCGTCTTCTCGTGCCTGCGTAGCGGGCGCGAAATAGTCGATTTTCGCATGTTATTGGAGAATTTATTCGCACACTCCAAACAGTGCGCGAATAAAATTCGCGCACTGAAAAAGTGTATTTTTCGATATATCGAAAAATATATAAATAATGTACGTGGTATAATAATCACATGTTTTTGTATACTTTTTATATATTCGGCAATAACACATATTTCGCGCGAACGTATATCCGGGCAAATATACGTGCAGTGTATTTTTTTGTATATTCGTGCGTATATCTGGCGAATATACGTACGGTATATTTTCTGCATGTATTATAACGAATATAGCTGACTACATCTTATGAGACACACGATATAAGTTAGGTTGACAATTGATAAACGAATAGTTGACCGACTTCACTACGATTATGCCAGAAGAGAGTCTCGATGGGACTTTGACAGCGAGCAGACGTGCTAAAGATCGCGATCCGAATATCGGAAGCTTTTATAATCAATAATATCCGCCCCACAAACAAATATCCGTGTTCTTCATTTGCTCGGCCGTTACAATATACATAAATTCATACATAAATGCATGTATAAGGAGTATATCAAATATATATATATGTACAAGTACATTGCCATATATACTTATAAAGTATACTGAAAGTTATATCCCAAATATACCATTTTTCGCGCAAGTATACATGGTGTAAAAAAATATATTTCTCAATATATTTTCGAATATACTTTTTCTTTCAGTCCACACAAGAAAAGCCAACGTATTGTCTATATGACTACATTTTGGTAATATAACTAAACAGTAATGCAGCTGTATAATTCATGTTACATAACACTACGACATAACTACATTGTAACGCTTACGTAACACACGTTACATAACACTATAACATTACTGAGTGGGATATAATAACTTACATGTAAGTTAAAGACAATGTTACTTCTATATTTTGGTTCAGTTGCTGTCACGTTGCGGTTAAATCGTGCAATACACTAGCAACGGTACGAGACCACAACGTTTGTATAACACAGGTTATATAACAAATGAATGTTACTTGTTACACATCAGTTTCATTACGCAATGTACGGACAATGTAACTCGATTGTAACAGTTACGTAACGTATGTTATATAACATGGTAATATTGTTGATTGGGAAATAATAAGTTACGTATCAGTCACATGTCAGTTGCACGTGAGGTTACTTGTTTTATTGGGTTACATAGCCGTTACATTGCTGTAACATTACCGTATTGACTGGGTCATGAGGTATGAAATCCAAATATATATCGTAATTTTTAATAATAATTTAGAAAATTACAGATCAGTTTTTGCAATTTTTACTTAATGCTATTCAGGCATTTTAGCTTGCTCAGCTGTATCGGCGAGTTTTTTTCTTTTCAACGTCACGGACTTAGTGGAGAGAGAAGGGACAAGTATACCCTATCGATGAAGTTCTTCAGAGAAGGTCGATGCCAGAGTCTTGCGCATACCTCGCACCTCCTCATCCTCTTCATCCTTCAACCGCTCTCATCTTCCGCGTATTCCCCCCGCTTCCGTAACCTAAATACGTCGAGAGTTTGCCAGATCTTAATAAAGACATCAGTGAACGAATAATGCGTGTAACAGTCATGAAGAAAGAATTCGGTATTTACATTTATTTTTAAGGGGGCCGTGCCAGTCGATTAAAAAAACTTTTTTTAACTTGCTTTTTAGAATTTTTAACACTTTCTGCTTATGAGGCATTCCATAGCTCTTTCGCCACAAAAACAATTCTTAAAAAATGTCTAAGCATAAGGTTTAGTCGTATCGATAGATAAATCAAATTTCAAAATGAAAGAAAGGTGGCTTATGCCACTTTTTTACATTTTCCATTTAATCTGTAATATCTCAAAAACGATTAATTCCCTGGCATACCCAATCACTGACCGAACCACTATTGTAACCACCGCAGTGGTTAGTTTCGAAAAAGCGAACGTAATATTTAGTGAACAACCGACGAAATCACCATAGCAAATTCTCTCGCGTAGTGGTTTTCGCGTTGTACCACTGTCAAACCATAAAAAAACCACCAACTGCAAACTTACTACGGTGATTTGGTAGGTGGTTCGCTAAGGATTATCGTCGCTTTTTCGGAAATAACCACTGCGGTGTAAACCATCGTGAGAACGTAGTGAATTTCATCGTGAACGGACTTGCTAGGGTTGTATCGAAATAATTAAGAACCTGCAAAGTAGAACCTTGCAAATTGCTTCCTCAGTATTTTACACGTTTAACGAAGCTACCTCCAGGAGGAAGTATGTTGATCAATTTTGGCTTCCTCATAGAGGTAGCTTCGTTAAAAGTGTAAAATACTGAGGTAGCAATTTGCAAGGTTCTACTTTGCAGGTTTTTTAAAAGTGAGAAAGGTTTTAAAAAAATCATAACTCGGAAACTGTAACTTCGACCGACAAGTGTATCAGTACTTTTTTTCTTGTAAATTACCTATATGTAAATGAAAAAAGGTTGATACCCCTGGGAAATGAGCCGCTGAGAAACCTGACGTCCATTTGCTAAGCCTCGCATTCGTCTACGTGTTAATCAAATGGAAAATCTAAAACGTCGTTGAGGCACCTCTGAATTATTTTTTACAGGGCTCATATTTTTACTGACATATTTTGAGGTTCAGCATGAACATTTCATGATAGTGCCGATGAAATAAATATATATATTTTTTTTCGACACACCCTACTATACATTTTGAAGCGAGAGTCACGACCCTGCATAGAACCTCCGAAAGTGGCAGTTATTTCAACGTGGGCGTGCGTGGCGCGGGAGACGTGCAGCGGCGGTCGTCCCATCGGCGGCGGCGGAAGATGCAAACACGTCCAGCGCGCAGTGGCGTAGCGGCGAGGTCGCAACAGCAGTCCCGCGTCCTCTCTCTCTCGAACTCCCACCCCGACCTATCGGTGCGGGTTCACCCCGGCGCTCGGCGCCAACTCTCGTCGAAAAAGCGGGAAAAATAAAAAAATAAAAACAAACATTAATAATAAATCAAATTAACATATGCTATGGCCCTGCGGATCGGTTCAGGATCGGTCGAGCGGGCGAAAAGCAGCGTTTCTCACACGGCTCAATATTTTTCCGTGCTACAGTTTAAACTACTAAATGTGATTTAAAAAAAAATCAGAATTTTTTATTTTTGGTGGCCGAAGTACCGTACTTTCGAAGAATAACATACAAAATCGCTAACAAGATTGGGCAAGGTCACATACAGTCGTTGGCCGCGTCGGTATGGAATACTCCACATGGACCGTATACTGTTAGTTATATACGTACTAATATGCCTCTATATTATAAAAAGATCTCGCCGCCGCCGCCCTCGCCGCTGCCGTGTAGGACAGTCGAACAGGCCGGGGTCTAATGATACGATGAAGCCAGAATTTTGCTAAGCTCCCAAGGTACCAAGGGCTGAATTTTTCTAAGTCCCGCTTTAGGACCTCCAGGCCCAAGCTCGCCGGGGGCTAATGACACATCCAAGCCAGAAACTACCAAAGAACTTTTGAATGCGAGCCACATAATACTGTAGTCCCTCTATATTATAAAAAGATTTTGTCACCGCGGTCGCCGCCGCCGCCGCCGTGTCAAGAATCGAGGCTGGCCGGGGTCAAATTTCACACTCGAGACATCAATGGCAACCGTTACCATGGGAACCATTAGCATAGCAACCGTTACCATGGTAACCATTAGCATAGCAACCGTTACCATGGCAACCATTAGCATGGCAACCGTTACCATGGCAACCATTAGCATGGCAACCGTTAGCAAGTCAACCGTACCATGGCTTGATTGACGAGGTAACTCACGGCAATGCGAGCACGCGAAGCGCGCGGGCCATAAAACCCTCTAGTGTATCATATATATAAAAAATATGTTTGCATACATTTGTTTTACACACAACATATGATCGTCCCTATGTACATATAATATATTTAATAGAACATTCATTAAAATATACGTATGTACATATGCATATATCTCTCTATAATAAAATAATACAGGGTGATTCAGAATGTTTTTGTCAGCCGTTGAGGAATGATAGTTCACCACCGCGGGGAAAAAGTTACTTAGCCGTTTTTCGAAATTCGCAATATTTATTTATAAGCATTGCAAATTTGTAAAAATAGACCAATGGGATCCAAGGATCTTCGCGCCACGGCGGGGCGGGACCGCGAGAAATAAACTTGCCAACGTCGGACGATGCACGGCCCCTGTTACGGGGAAATTCGGCTATCACTGCGATTCGAGCCAGTCGGATGATACGGCTCGTATCAGCTGGTGGAACTTCATCGATGATCGGGTCAATTCGGGAGAAATAAGTGTGAGCTGACAACTGAGAATTCGGTATTTCGAATTGATTCTCGTGATAAATGAGTGCATGAAAGTGACCAAGTGTACGTGAATGTACTCTAGTTCAGTGCGACAGTGATCGTGGGGTTACGTGAGGGGGTATGCGAGGGGTTAGAAACGAGTTGTGTGAAATAAAAATGATCTCGTATCTGAAAAACTCGTATCTGAGTGTGTAAAATAAATTTGAAAATCTTAAAAATGTAGGTACCGTGAGCAGTGTCTGTAATTTAGTCCGGCTATTGGATCCTTCATCTTTTCTTCATGATTGCTTGTTTTCGCTCTCTGTCGTTTCATCACAGATCGTTCTTGTCCGACTGCTTCGTACTCGATAGGATAGTCATAAGGTTGTCAATTTCCAAACAAGTGCGTGATTTAGACGGTAAAATACCAGCCCCGCCAGCCAATTGGTCATTTAGTGCATCGTCACTTGGTGCGAGAAACCTAAGCTCACACCTTCCGCTCAACTTACTCTCAACGTACGCTCAATTGGAAAAGTTCAATCGAGATATCCCGACTAAATTGATTAGCATTCATTGTAGGTGAAATATCGCGATTGGTTCTCTTATGGAATATGGGTTTGCATCGATAAGTCGATCATACAAACTGAGGTGCTAACTGCAAAAGAGGATCCAGAATTCTGCACACTGGCAAACCTGCGACTACCAGACCTTCATGTATTTTGTTCGTTCTGAATCGCTCTGCTTGCTCTCCATTCTTCTCCATTTCTCCATTCTTTCGATGTCCAAAATTAACCTGGACATCGAAAACTATGGAAAAATCAACCTGGACACCGAAAACTATGGGGAAACCAACCTGGACACCGAAAACTATGGGGAAACCAACCTGGACATCGAAAACTATGGGGATACCAACCTGGACATCGAAAACTATGGAGAAATCAATCTCGACATCGAAAAGTGTGGGAAAATCAACCTGGACATCGAAAACTATGGGAGAATCAACCTGGAAATCAACGACTCGAGTAGCTCGAGTAGCTGGAGCGGCGGACTCGTGTATTTCGAGCGGTTGGCGAGCTCGAGTGGTTCGAGCAGTTGGCGAGCTCGAGTAGTTCGAGCAGTTGGCCAGCTCGAGTAGTTCGAGCGGCCGCCGGGCTCGAGTAGCCCGAGCGGCTCGGATTGTTCGATGCAGCGCATTGCTCGATGCAAAGCTCGATCAAGTGCCGAGCTTCACGGGCATGCATCGAGCGAGTTCGAGCGAGCTCGTGCACATCCCTACTCCCAACTTCCAGGACAAGTCAAGCCAAACTGGAGAAATCGCAGGGATCGTGATTCACTACAATGACATTCGATATAAATGAATGGATTTATTTGTGGTATTGAAGGGTGACGGATCAGAGGGTTCGTTAGATCAACGAACCGCCAATGTTTCGACCGAATGACCGTATTTCACGTCAAATGAGATGCAAACTTAACCAAATGATTTGAATTTGATGCTGGCGGAATTGCAACCGTTAAAGTGTAATTTTTACAGTGGGTTTCCATCATTCCACTCCATCTCACCTTTCCCTCAACTTACGCTCAACTTACTCTGAACGATAAACTCGAAAAATGCAATCTAGAGGTCCTGTCCGCCATGATTAACATTCAATGTGGGACAAATAACGATTGGTTCTCTAATGGAATTAGTTTGCGTAACGTAAACAATAGAGAATCTGATTGAACAACGTGCTTTAGATTATTCCGACTAAAAATCCGTCCGTGGGGGGCTGTATTGATGAGTTGGGAATTGAGGCTTTCCATGGCTAATCCGATCAACAGTCATTTTGTAGTTGCTTTACGGTCACTTGCAAGGATCATCATGTTCATTTTTAGTTTCTTTACCGTCACACCACCATAAAGTTACCGACGAAGGGACCGCGGAACAAAAAGGAGGCATTGGAACAACAAAGAACCATTAAGAATCCGTAAGTCAAGGATGCTAGTGACAAGGTTCACCCTTCAAGTAACCAAGAAGCAATGTACGTTAGGAATCGATTATCGTTCGTTAATGCTTAAAAATGCACAACAAAACATTTCCTTTAAAAAATTACAAAACAGATGCAATATATTAGCCAAGTATAATTTACCACCAGTGGATGATTCGATACAAAAAACTGGGCATACTAAAGACAGTGATCTAACCACCAGATCCAGTGTAACAAAAAGATTTGCAGCAATCCTAAATGAATAGAATTATTTCTTTTTTTTTCATCGGTGAGGGAAAAAGGAGCCATTACGTTAAACATAAACATTTTGTTTGACTTGTTCCCTTACTAGAAGAAAAATATATATGTTCTTGCTCTGGTTACTTCAGACACACCAAGCAAAGTAAAAATGCAGTGATTCTTGACTGCGATAAACCGCCAGACCGTAATATGTAATGCGGACTGATTTTTAATAACAAATATTTTTATTTGTTGTGGTAGGTAATCAATACTTTAGAATTACTTAAAAGCAAGACAAGAATATCTTGAAAACTCGGACATGGCGACAACCGAGCAGACGACTGGACGTCTTTCCTGCGGTATCGCAGTCTGATCGTCAGTAGTCCTGCTTGTAGTATCGCTTGTTAACAGGTTTAAAGGTATAAACGATAACAAAATAATTGCAAATGTAGTTACGTGTGTCAGTAAAAGTTAAAATGATAGACTAAGAAATATTCCAAATTTCAACTTAATCGGTCCATTCAGTCCAGAGCCTCTGAGTGATACAGACGTCCGAATACCATAAAATCTGGTCTCCACAATAAAATACACTTAATAATGCAATTTCTATATTATTTTACACCAAGAATATTTATTTTACTATATTTACGAAACCTGCTGTAAAAAAGTGGATAAATTCGAATTATATTGCAATTTTCCCGTACAATGTACTACTGTCGTTTGGAGCTCGAATTCAATAGGCACTTTTGTCCGTTTCTTCAAAACGTGAGTGCCTAAAAACGAACGAATCATTCTTATAAAAAAAAATCGGTCACCGGAAGGTATGTTAAATATTTTTTTTTTTTTTTAGTTTTATATGTACATAAATGATGTTAAAACCAATGACCGGTAAACTCATGGCTGAAGGACTACGGTCGATGGCCAGTTAATTATATATGTATATATTTATAAGTTCTACTGATAAGGAAACCAAAGTAACGTTAATGTAAAAAATGTATATATTGTTAATAAACACACTTACTACTACTACTACTATTTTTTTAATCAATTTGTTAATAACATTTTAGAATAATTATTATGTAAATTAATCTCTTCATAAATCTGGCAGGTGAAGGGCGACCTGACCTTGCAGAATTCGAAGAGAAAAAAATGGTATCGAATAACAATAAATAAATAATAATTATATTAAAATACGTTATTCATTATCTTTAGAGACAGCCTGGAGAGATTTCGAGAGCAAAGCGAGTAGAATTGAGGGTGTAGCTCTGTTACTTCTCCCGAGCGTCTCCCCGGTTTCTCGAGGATAACCAGGAAGCCAAGTTTCTCGCTTTATCTAAAGGGTCCCAAGTCAACGGTCCCAAGTGCGGTAAGAAGTAAGGGGTGTGGGGGAGGGGGAAAAGCGTCAACCCCAATCTGATATGGGTTAATGCTGCGAATAATAGGTGCCAATTTATTATGCTCGGTTTTCTCAATATTTTTGGTGTTTACAATTTCGTCCTGGTGGTCCATTCGAAAGTCTAACTTTATTCCCGAGTTTCCCGATGCAAGGGGGAAGCTAAAATTTGGGGGTCAAAAGGTTCGGATCTCTTGTTGGCGCTAATAATTCCATGATATTCCATTGAAGTAGCCTGATTCCGAACTGTTCGAATAATGAATAGAAGTTTTATAATAAAAGTTTGTCCCACGAGTTCGAACCGCCCTCTTATCAATTGATATATCACAACGTGAGGCCCTGTCCGCCACTCCCAAATCGTTTAGTTGATCTTTTTCCTGTTTCTGCACTATTCACTTTGAGCACCTGCGACAATTCGATTATGACTTCTTTTTAAAACGCGCTGTGTCGGAAGGGACGACGGGAAAGCGAAATTCGATTATTCGTGCGAGATCGTAGGTGACACAGCTTACGAATAGGCTGTAGGGTTAATGCGGATCAATAAGTATAACGCTACTCAAGGGAGAGCAGTGGCCGAGTGGTTCGGGGCCGGGCTCATACGCAGATGGTCTCGGGTTCGAGTCCCGGCCAAGCACCAACGGATTTTTCTATGTGCTATTCTGTGATCCCGGTGGTTCGGAGCCCACCTTAAACAGTAGGTCCAAAGGAAAGGGCCAGCGCCTTGGGGTGACTCTCAAAAGACTAGGGGAGTGTCACGGGTTCGATTCCCGAGACTCAAGTCCCGCAGGTGTAGGCAAAACGGACGAGGACGTAGCTCCGGCTATAGGACGTACGAACTACGACTATAGCCGTATGTCCGAGACCGACACCTAGCGGGGAGCGATGAAGCTCCATACTCGGAAATCGAACCGGTAACACAACGGATAAGGAAGGGAAGGAGGAAACGGAAGTAGGAGCCCGAAACCCTTAGGGAGATCGGTGTAATACACAGTACCAAGTATAACACTACTCGCCTTTATTAGGAAGGATTATCGTCAAAGTTGCTACAGGCTAAGAGCAATATATTTCATCGAAATCGTAAAAAATTACCCCAGTTGTCGCAAAAGTTTTTGAAATGAAAACGTTATGTATGGGTCATTCCACGGTACTGCACACAGCAAAAAAACCCGACCGACTCCAATCTACTGATAATTTTTTAACATGGTTGACCATGTCAAACGAAGCATCTATGAATTTTTAAAGAATTTTATTCAGAAATTGGTTCGATCCATAAAATAACAAAGTTGCAGAGTGGAACTTTGCACATTGCTTCCCCATTAATTTCCATTTTTCACAAAGCTTCCTCTATGAGAAGGTCAAAGTGAATAAATGAGCTTCTTCATAGAGGTGGCTTTGGGAAAAAGGGAAATTAATGAGGAAGCAATGTGCAATGTTCTACCTTTTCAATATTTGAATGGCTGAAAGTGTTCAAATTTGCTGATCATTTGTTGACGAATAAATTTCTGTAGAGGGCGGTTCATATACTACCCACGACTCATATTAAATCTTTTTGAGGAGATCACGAGTGATTATTGATAAAATCCTATTACTAAAATTTTGGAACAAATCAAACGCTTGAAAAAAGGTATGCATCTTTTTATATTGGATTTTCTACTTTAAAAATACAGTTCAGCGTTCATTTCTAATGATTGCTTGGAAACTACATTTGTTTTTCTATTCACCATCAGAAGAGGATTTTTTATTATTCTTTGAAAGCACATTGTTTATTGCTTCCTCATAGAGGAAGCTTTGTTTTCGTGAACATTTTTTTTCGAGATTTTCCTGTTAACATACACAGAATCACCTAAAACATCGAGAAAAATGGTCTAGAAAATATGTCTGTATGTGGTATGTGTGTGTGTGTGTGTGTGTGTGTGTGTGTGTGTGTGTGTATGATCCAGGCACCGAAAATTCAATTGTTCATAACTCAGGCACAATGAATCTAGCTAAAATTTGGCATGCAAGTAGAGTATTAAATTCTTTGTAATTCCTACGGCTTTTTAATTAAATGTATCCATTTATACAGATTTTATTGAATCTTTAATTTTTCAAAAATATTGCGTGATCGCTCTAACCTTCGTAAAAGTTCGACAATTTAGCTAAATAGTTCTTCATAAATAAAGACACGTTCAATGTTGTTTGGTATTGAATTTCAGCGAAATCGGTAAAGCGGTTCGGGTTTTATAGAATTCTGAATTTTTCTGAAAAAAATACATTTTACTCTAAATCTCGTTGAATCTCAACAAATGAACCGAAATGTTCTACAGTCAAAAAGTATCATACAGCCCTGCTACGTACGAAATTTGGTGATAATCTGTAAAGTCGTTTAGATTTTACGCTGTTATGAATTTTTGAAAAAAATATAGTTTTATGTAACTTACAGAAAAGTTAAGAAAGTAAGACAAACCTTTGTATCTAATCGAAATTAGATGTAACGGTATTTGTAAAGGAGTTGACAAAAAAAAATGTGCAAAGTAGAACTTTGCACATTGCTTCCTCATTAATTTCCCTTTATCACAAAGCTTCCTCTATGAGGAAACCAAAGTGAATAAATAAGCTTCTTCATAGAGGTGGCTTTGTCAAAAAGGGAAATTAATGAGGAAACAATGTGCAAAGTTCTACTTTGCAACTTTTTGTATTCTTTAAGGTTAAAACAAAATATTGCGAAATATTTTGGAAGAAAATTAAAAAGCTGTGAAACAGGTCACAGTCTTTGTCGTTAATATTATTAACTCGCAGGTTATTGTGGCTCGCGTAGCTTTCGCGTAACGTATTTGGTTGTCAGGCATTGTGAATTTCAATCATGTTTATTAAACAAATTCATAGAATCGTCTCATAAAGTAGCCACATTGAAAATGTTTTTTGAACAATCTTTGTGTCATTTTTTTTTTGAGATTTTTTATTTATTTTTTCTTAAAATATGTTTTGAATTTTTATTTTTATTTTTTTTATTGAAAATGTTCTAAAATTTTCTATCGCTCGGGACGCTCAGCGTCGGATTGGGACAAACAGACAAACAGACAAACAAGTTTCGAAAATATATGTAAGATATTATTTATGTGTTGCTTCCCCCTCACGTTCTGATTTTTATAATAAGCGAGTCAGGAGCTTCTCCGTTACGATAACCCCACTTCTCTCTACCCCTCTGGCCTTGTATACCCGGGGGACAAAAACGATAAATCCGCTATGCGATCTTCGCCCCCATGAGATCGCAAATATGCGTCGTGGAGAATCCCTTCCTTCAAAAGTATTGGAGAAACGGGAGATCTCAAACGCAATCAAAAGCGCATATTCTTTACGATTAAAATATTTGGAAATCGAAAACGTTTGTATATGGGTCATTCCTCGGTATTTCACACACCAAAAAATCCAACCATCTCCAATCTCCTATTTTTTTGTAACGTTGACCATGTCAAACGAAGCATCTATGAATTTTTTGAAAATTTTATTGTGATATCTGTTCGATCCATAGAATAAAACAAAAAAAACGAAAAAAATAAAACGTCAAGTGAAGAAATCATATCGACAAAAACAACAATGCCAATATTTTCGAAATTTAACACAGTTTACGATTAAAATATTCCAATTTTTTTTATTTGTTGTATTTTATTTACGGCTTTTACCTATAAAAAGTACAATTTCACTAATTTTGACCCCTTCAATATCATTGCAAAAAATCACAAAAATACTACATTCAGTTCCAAACACTTTAAGCGTAAACCCAAGATGGAGAAATTAATTCTTCTGTATTTTTTACGGTTTCTCGTGATCGTTTTTTTCTTTTTTTCTTCCAACGTTCTCCTTAATTTGTTATGTTATTGGTAATATCGAATGGAGCAAGTGATTTTTTTCATAATTTTATTTATAGATTCACTCAATTCATAAAATTAAAAAATTTGAAAAATTTATAAAAATTCAACTTCTTTCTTTCAAATTCAACTTCTTTTCAACGTCAATTTTTTCGTAAATCAACACAGTTTACGATAGAAAATACTCCGATCTTTGGAGAATTTTTATTATAAACTGTATTAAATTACGAAAATCTCGGCCTAATTGTTTTTGTCGATATGATTTTTTTTATTTTGGAATATTTTATTCTATGAATCGAACAAATATCCCAATAAAATTCTAAAAAAGATCGTAGATGCTTCTTTTGACATGGTCAACGGTATAAGAAAATAGGAGGAGATTGGAGATGGCCGGATTTTTTGGTATATCAAATACCGTGGAATGACCCATATACTGTTTTCGTTTGTTTGTATAAATAACTGGAACTTATATCATAATTTATAATTTAATACAGATTTAACCAACAAACGAAGTGTTTTTAAACAGAATCTCACATCATTCAAATCAGAGTTGTAAATCCCTAATTTTTATGGAAATAAAATTGATGGTACAATTGGCTCTGTAATTATGTTTTTCTGATAATAACTTGTAATAATTATAATACTGTGTATAAACATTTACAGAGAGGCACGAAATATCAATTTCCCATAAATCTTCATGGTAATCTTATTGAAAAAATGGAGAAATACTGTTAATGCATGACGAAAACAATGGAGGACTGTGCCTGCCCATTTTTTCACAATTTCTCCCAAAATTAAATGAAAAATTAGGTTTTTCTTACGACTATTCAAAAGTTAACATATCATTTTATAATTACTACAGGCCATTGTTATAAAATCGTAACTAGAAAATAAAGTGTTGTGTAAACATTAATTCTTAAAGTAATGGGAACTTACAATACTGATTCAAATGCATGTATCCATGTTTACATTAATTATAAACGACAAATGAGATGGTATCAATGATGCAACGAAATTGATCAAAAAACTAACACAGATTTTTGTACCTCGATCACGACTTACCGAGCAAACGCTAACTGGTATGTAAGGAGAAAAGGACGTCGATACCACAAATCATCCTCGCAATCGTCATCCGCTTTTCTCCAATTTTTTCGTCCATCGAGATTGCATTATAAAAAAACGGGTCCATCCGTAACTTGTTCATTTGTTAAAAAGTTTATTCCGGCGTTCTCGAGCGCGTTACAGTTCGAGGGTCACATCGAAGAAATCGACGACTCAAGAAAATCCATTTTCGTTACCGTCGCACCATGGAAGAGCACAAACAATTTGTCACGAAGTTACTGTGTACATATACCAATTCATTTTATATAACACTTACTTTTACATTTTATCTAACAAACATACATATACCATTTCATTTTATCTAACACTTCAATGAATTAATTATTCAAAAATGATATATTCGATATATGATCCTAAAAAACATTGTATCAATACACAAGCCCTTAGAGGGTTGAATAGTCGGTTAACAAGTGCCGGTTAGTCTCAGCTATGGGAGCCAGCGGTAGGTCCGCGAGAGTCACGTGGCGGAGCCACGACGCGTACTGACGCTCAGCATCCAGTCGGACAGCTGACGAAGAGAAGGTGGAGCAGTAGCAGCAGCAGCAGCAGCAGCAGCAGCAGCAGAAGTGGTAGCCTCGCTTCCACCCCCGCTGACACCGCCAGCATCCTCGCGGGACCGCGGTAACACATTCGTTGAATACCCTCGGCAACCCCCACGTTTTTGCAAGTGCCAGAACTGTGGACGCACCAGCAGCAGCAACACGGACTTGTATCAATTGATATTGCCAGCATCATATCCTCGATGAGTACGCAGACGTGATCCTCAAAATATTCTCCAAATAAATAAATAATCATTTCATCATCATCATCGAACACTGAGAAAAAGGAGCGGCTATGCCAACCAAATATCTCACTGCTAGAATTATATTCGACTCTGCAAGCATAACAGTATTACTTTCTAGTTCCAACAGCTGAATCCTTCAGCTTTACGTCGTCCGCTTGCAGGAGCGAATCGGTATAGCGGTGGGAACTGAACGATGCCTGACAAATCTGCATGCCTGTGGGATGCAAACGGAAGAAGAGCGGTTTTGCGATAGAGCAAATTTTAAGGTTACGAAAGATAACTAGTGTCAACCGCGGTTCATTAATTTATAATTAGTTTATGACTTATAAAAACTACTTTGCCAGTACTGCAAACCCCATGCCTGCAGTTTACGCTTCCCCCACTCATCCACTAACGGAAAATTCGCTTATTAATCGTAGGATGTCACTTCCGAAAACAATGCTGCGATGTCGGGTCATGTACAGCTCCCACAGCTATACTGGGATTCTTACTGTACGACTACCGTAATTCCTCATGCAACTATATTCATGGCTATAATAAGAAATACGGATGTAGCGATACTTTGTTTTGTTGCAGGAGTTGTTCTTTTTTCTCAGCGAGGCATAGACCCTTATAAATATCTATGTTCACATAGAAGGGGAGCGGTGGAAATTAACACCTTCATTGGCATCAATGTAATACAGCACAATCGAACCATCTTGTGCGGTGCTTGAACGCAATAGTGCGCAAATCATTTCTTTCACTTAACATGCTTCGATTTGAAGAATAAAATAATAATTTATTTTAAATACATTGTGTACTGAAGAATGTAAAAATTCTAAATTTTGCTTCCTCATAGATGAAACGTTGTTTTCGTCAATTTTTTTTCGTGATTGTCATGTCAGTACACTCAGTCCAAAACGTCGAGAGAAGTGGTTCGTGTGAAACGAACCACTTCTCTCGACTTGGCACATATTTGGCACACAGGTGGGCTCTCAGAGAACATCGTTTAGGAATGTAGTTGATGTGAATCAGTTGGGAAATTCGGATTTCACAGTATTTTGAAAATGTTGAAAACAATATTTTCACGCGGCAGCCCTTCTTTTCCGCACAATTCTATTCACCACAACGCCGATCTAACACATCCGCTTCTTCATAAAATCAATACCACACACTGGTATTCTTTCTCATTTCTAATATTCATACGCTTTTTCCATGACATTTTGTTCTTAGACATTTCAGCTGTACACATTTTTTGCACACAACCAGTTCGAACACACTCGATTTACCGCGCGTTCCGATACACCGCAATGTCGAACCAACACAATCGTTCCTCTATAAACCGGATACGACATACTTGCTTACCATCACTTTTCTGATATTCGCACGGCTTTTCCATGACATTTTCTTCCTACACATTTCGATCCCAGTGAACTCTATTACCTTATTTATTCACTTTGGCTTCCTCATAGAGGAAGCTTTGTGAAAAATGAAAATTAATGAAGAAGCAATGTGCAAAGTTCTACTTTGCAACTTTTTTTTTTCATTTGAACAAAAAGAACTCCCTTACAGACACCGTTACATCAAATTTTTATTAGATACAAAATTTTATCTTACGTTCATAACTTTTCCGTAAGTTACAGCGAAAATCTATATTTTTTCAAAAATTCGTAACAGCGTAAAATCCGAACGACTTTACAGATTATCACCAAATTTCATTCGTAGCAGGGTTGTATGATATTTTTTTATTCTAGAACATTTCGGTTCATTTGTTGGGATTCGACGTGATTTACAGCAAAATGTATTTTTTTTTCGAAAAATTCAAAACTCCATAAAACCCGAACCGCTTTCCCGATTTCGCTGAAATTGAATACCAAACAACATTGAACGTGTCTTTATTTATGGAGAACTATTTACGAAAGTTAAAGCGATCACGTTATTTTTTTGAAAAATTATAAAGTTCGATAAAATCTGTATACAGGGATCCATTTCATTAAAAACACATGGGAATAACATGGGATTGTAGTTGACACGAATCGATTCGGAAATTCACATTTCACAGCAATTTGAAAATTTTGAAAAAAATTGTTTTCACGCTATAACTTCCGCAAATTGAGAGATATCGGGCTGCAATTATGAACGTAAATGGACTACCATCAAACCATGATCTGTGCCAAAATGGGCGAAAATCGGTAAAGCGGTTCTAATGTTATTGCAATTTCAATTTTTTTTTCTAATGTCTGTAAATACTTCGGCTCCTGCAAATTCTAAGCCATCCGATTGCAATTTACAAAGTACCATTACGTTTATTAATTATCCGTCATGAATTTCGTAAGGGATACGTTCAATATTTTGGTACATTTCGATTTTGCTGCATCAAAAAAACGGTATAACGAAAAAAAAGAGAAAATTGACATTTTTTGCAGAATTATCTCAAATTTGGTTCATATAGGGACAACCATGGACCAAGGTTTGAGTATAAATTTGACGCAGATCTGTCAAGCTATTCGAATTTTATGACAGTTTGAATATTTTGAAAAATATCGTTCTCGCGCTGGATCGTGTAAATTACGAGATACCGGGTTCTAATTTGTGGAGCAAATTAGAACCCGGTATCATGAAACAAGTGTTGGGCACAAATTTGAGACAAATCGGTTCGATGGTTCAAATCTTACGTTTATATTTAGGTTTAAAATACTGCCGAAAAAGCCTGCAAAATAGAACCTTGAAAATTGCTTCGTCAGTATTTAACACTTTTGACGATGCTTCCTCTGTGAGGAAGCCAAAATTGATTAACGTACTGTCTCATAGAGGTAGCTTCGTTAAAAGTGTAAAATACTGAGGAAGCAATTTGCAAGGTTCTACTTTTTTGTGTTATATACCTGTAACATATTCTTCGTACTAAGAATAAAAATGTTGCAAAGTAAAACTTTACACATTGCTTCCTCTTTAATTGACAAACAAGCTTATTCATAGAGGTGGCTTTGTGAAAAACGAAAATTTATGAGGAAGCAATGTGCAAAGTTCTACTTTGCAAATTTTTCATTTTTAACGGCTTTTTTCTCTGAAAAATGGCTTAAACATTGACATCGTAGGTAAAAAATTGGAGTGTCTAATACAGGATTTATGAGATGGATTTCAAATTCTTTAATTAGGTTGAAAAATGTTTATTTAAAAAATGCAAGAAAAAAGTTTCAGTTAAGAAAATACAAAATAAATTAAGTGTTTTTTCGAGTAGATAGAGCAGTGTAACAAATTATGGAGCGAATTGAAAGGAGCCAGGGTTGAACGCTTACTGAGTTAGCCAGGAATACCTCATATTTTTGTCAAAAACATTAAAGTAGCATGACTACTTCACGTGCGTGCCAAATCTCAGTCCAATCACTGTAACGGTTACAGAGTAAGTGGATATTGAATTTTCGAAGCCACACACAATACATTTATTTATTACACAATAAATATATTTTCAGTAGTTCCATACAACTATTGAACAAATAATTGTATAAATCATGGTATTGAATAAACGAATGAATTAAATAGTCTGATAATAAAAATGGTGTATTTATTGCGTACAGCCTATTTTCCTTGAATCGGCCTTGACGAGAATTTTTCTTCACATCAGGGAAAAAATGGAGAGATAACTTCTCCGGCTTCCATGCATCCTCTCGTTCATACTATCCTTGATCTACTATATTAATATTCAAGTGTATATTATTATTATTATACTTTCTTCGACCTGTGCTCTATCTTCCGCTTGTCTGTTTCTTGTTTTCTCTCTCATTTGTAAGCGAGATAAAGAAGTAATAGAATGAATGAAGAAAGTCTATCTCCCCTTCCCCCGCCCCACAACCTTCTATAACAGATCATTCACTCCAAACTCCAATTCATACATTTCCACACCTATTCTCTTCTCTCCTGACCCGTAGAATTCAATTTTATCCGGTTCGTTTTCTCATTCTTGCAATCTTTTAATTACGAGTGCTCCCTCTGTCTTTTACATATTTCGGTGCTCTTATTTTTTTGTTTTAAGTATATCCATTATACCTGTGTTCATTCTTCTATTTCCCTAATTTCGCGAATACCCAGCCTTTTCCTCTGTGTTTCGTCCAGGCTGAGCACATTTTCTCATAAGCACTCGTCTTTGCCGATGTTTATACTGTTTCCCCTGTCCCTGCTTTTGCCACGTGAAACATTCTTTTAGCAGCACTTTATCTCCTTGACGTATGTTCTCCTCAACCTTTGCGGCTCTACTTCCTGTCATTGTTATTTGCCTATCGCCTCCACTACTAAAATAGCCAGTAGTAGCTACATAGCCCCAACGTCCACTTGATGTATCTCTTCTGCACATCTTCTGCTTCCTCATGATGTTTCCTTATTAGTTTTTAGAACAAAACGAATTTGTTACTTCGAAGCTATTATGTCCTGAATTACCAGAAGCGAAACAAACAAATGTAATAATTTAAATGTTCCCGCTAAATACTTACGTCGCTGTCGAGATGCCTGCGCGAGATCCAAAGGAATCTAAAGGCCAGGTTGCAGTTGTGCAGATAACCGACCAGTCCCCACCAAGAAATACTCTTTCTTTTGTAATCGCTGTCTCAAATGCTCCAGAGGTTCCTCGAGGCTACCGGCAACCTGTACCACCGGGCACTCAACAGTCTCTACTGGACTAGCTTATACTTCGGTACCATACAGTGCCTGCACACCGGTGAGTTTGTGTTTACTACAACGCTTCAATTACTTGTCTTACAGTAGATGATTATTTATAAGATATGATATGATACTAGACAATAGTGGAGATGAACTTTGCGCAGATGGAATAAAACCGACGTGAATTAAAGTGAGATGTGAATAGATGATCATGGGTTCGGCTGTAATGTATTTCCTGACTTTTACGAGCAGTTGATCAACCGTATCTTGTAATGTGTTCATTTATTTCTCGGTGTTTACTCATGCCAAAAAAATGTTTCTTTTCACAAACATGTTTTCGATATTTTAGAAATCATTTTGGGACCAGGTTAATAAACGCCACAAACATGGCAATAAGTGTCTTCGCACTACATGCATATTATGGAATGTCGCAATATTGTAATCATTCGATAAGTTTTTTAACATGCTAGAAAAATAAGAAATAACTGTACAATTATTTTAAGTTTTTTTTGCTTTCATAGTTTAAAATGAAAGTCCTGTTCGAAGAAAACGTTTTCTCGTTGTTAGAAAAAATGCTCGGTTCCTTGATGGGTGAAGAGTGTTTCATTTGGCACAGTTGCCGAATCCCGGAATGTGATTTGGTTGATTTTATTTTATTATTCGTTAGGAATTCATAAAAAAAGTTAAATTAAATTAATGAATGAACCATTTTAGATATCAACATTTTCCGTTTTTATTTTTATTCTAAAAAAAATTGAGGAGCTCGGATTTAGGAAATCCGAGTTCTGATACAAAAACCTTGCAAATTGCTTCCTCAGTATTTTACACTTTTAACGAAGCTACCTCTATTAGGAAGTATGTTGATCAATTTTGGCTTCCTCATAGAGGAAGCATCGTCAAAAGAGTAAAATACTGAGGAAGCAATTTTCAAGGTTCTACTTTGCAGGTTTTTTCGGCTGTTTTTTTTAAATAAATAAAAATGTAAGATTTTAACCACTAAACCGATTTGTCTCAAATGTGTACCCAACCCTTGGTTCATGATAGTCAATGCGTGGACCCAATTAGAATCCGGTACCTCGTAATTTGCACGATCCAGCGCGAGAGCGAGATTTATCAAAATATTCAAAATGCCATAAAATTTGAACGGCTGGACAGATCCGCGTCAAATTTGTACTCAAAACGTGGTCCATGGTTGCCCTTATGTGAACCAAATTTGCGATAATTCTGTAAAAAAAATTTCCCCATTTTTTTTTTCGTGTCGACTTTTTTTCATGCCGCAAAGTCGAAATATACCGACATAATGACCGTTTCCTTGACGAAACTCATGATTAATAATCAATAAACGTAATGACACGTTCGAAATGGCAATCGAATATCTGATCATTTACAGGAGTTGAAGTACTTACAGACATTTGAAATAAATTGAAGTTGCAATAACATTAGAGCCGCTTTACTGATTCTCGCCAAACTTGATACGGATCATGGTTTGATGGTAGTCCATTTACGTTCAGAATTGCAACCTGATATCTCTCAATTTACGGAAGTTATAGCGTGAAAACGATTTTTTCCAAATTTTCAAAATGCTGTAAAATGTGAATTTCCTAACCGATTCGCGTCAACTACAATCCCATACAGTATCCTATGATAGTCAACGTGCGTGCCAAATTTGAAGAACATTCTTCAAAAATTACGACAGACACAGACACACTCACACACACATACACACACACCATTCTGAGTGTACTGACATCAAAATCTCGAAAAAAACATTTTTCACGGAAACAAAGCTTTTTCTATGAGGAAGTAAAATAATGAAATATGGAGAAAGTTAGGTACATTTGTTTTGTGTGCATTTAAAATGTGTTTAAGTGTGAAATCGATTGGACAAATTCGCATAGATGTTGTGTGAGTACGGACAGAAACGATAAGTTATTGAAAGAATCAAAATTATCAGTGGCCAGATGTTAGCATTAGAGGTACCGATTTGATTGAAACAGGGCTCACTCGAAAGACAAAACAAAGCATCCTCTGTAAGGAATCAAAAAAGAACAAATATTGAACCTGATACATTTGGAGTTCGCGATGTGTTGACTGAGAAAGATAAAAAATATTGGCGCTGACACATTTAGCGCCCGCGATGTATTGCCTGAGATAATTAGAGTTACAGACGAAGTGAGAGTGTGCTGGTACACGTCATGCACGTATACGGATCGGACAAATTCGCATCGATGTTGTGTGAGTGCGGACGAAAAGTTTTTGACAGAATCGAAATCGTAAGTGGCCAGATATTAGCGTTGCGGTCACCGATTTGATTGAAATAGGGTTCATTGGAAAGAAAAAAAAAGAAAAAATATTGAACCTGACACATTTGGCGTTCGCGACGTGTTGACTCAGATAATTCCAGTTAGAATTTCGTAGCAGACGAAAAAGGACGAACGTGCTGTAAAGTAAGAGTAGCGCTAGCGTCTCGTCGTGAGAGTCTCGTGAGGCGGCATTATAGATTTCTTTTAATACTTGGCGTCGAGACGCTACCGCGTCTCTTGATAATTCCAGTTAGAATTTCGTAGCAGACGAAAAATAACAAACGAGCTGTAAAGTAATCGCTTGCGTCTCGGTCGTGTGGAGTCTCGTCAGGCGGCATATAGAGATATTTGAATACTTCACGTCGACACGCTACCGCGTCTCTTGATTACGACAGGGTCTTCAAATATTTTCATGACCGTAGATTTTAATGTAGCAGTTACTGCGTATATGCGCACGTGCGAATAATTAGAACTGGCAAGAAACGGTTGGTATTGACTTTTTGCTACCTCATAGACAAAGCTTTGTTTTCATGAATTTTTTTGTACATTTTCATGTCTGTGCATGCGTGCGTAATTATCACAATCCCTAAACCCAATCAAGGCCACAGTCTAGTGAATAACTTTAGACCAATCACACTATTACCTACTCTAGAATATCAGAATCAGAACTCTAGAATCAGAATAGAAAAAGCAATGAGATAGTATCCCCAATTACCAATTTGTCTTCAGCTTTTGTCCTGGATATAGCCAAAGAATTTCATAGCGTTTGGCATAAAGATCTTATGTGTAAACTCCACCTATTACAATGTCTACAACACTTAATCCACGTCATAAAAAATGTCCTACAATCTCGATCATTAGCCGTCAAAATAAAAGCGGTAACATCCAATACATTCACGCCGGAACAAGGAGTACCGCAAGATTCACCACTATCACCACTTCTGTATAACATCTTCTGCCGTGACATGTACAACTACAACCTGACCAACAAAGAAGAATTTAATACAGATAACTACATTTTGCAATTCGCCGACGATACTAGTCTAATCACACACAACACCAATGTAAACAATAGCACAAAAGCACAACAAAATCAGTATAAAAACGATAATCTGGTTCAACAAATGGAGACTCAAACCGAAACCACAAAAATCGCAGCTGGTCATCTTCAACTACAAAATAGGACCACGCCCAGAGAGAATATCGTGCCGTTAAAATGGAGCCTAACGACACGGTGACGGCACGGTGGCGACACGGCACAGCCCGGCGTGCCGGTACAGTGGTGTTATGTGCGACCGAATGTGACGCGTTTGTGTCGACACAGCGTGGCTAGACTCGTCGTAGCGACACAGTCACGGCACCGTTGCAGCACTCCGTGGAGTACGGTGCCTACGCTGTGTCGCCACGATGGAGGCATCGGGGCGACACGCCGTGCCTGAAAAAAAAAAAAGTTTGTCATGGTCAGGATTCGAACCTGGGACCTTCTGAGTGTTGCTCTGCGACTTATCCAACTCGGCTATTCTAACCTTTGGTAGTACGTATTTTGATTGTCTATTTGAAGTTTGATTGTGACGGTGTAGGTACGGTGTGTTGCCACGGTGTAGGCACTATGTCACCACGGTGTAGGCACGGTGTGCCGCCACGGTGTAGGTACCGTGACGGCATACCGTGCCTACACCGTCACAACCAAACTTCAAATAGACAATCAAAATACATAACATAAAAGGTTAGAATAGCCGAGTTGGCTAAGTCGCAGAGCAACAATCAGAAGGTCCCAGGTTCAAATCCTGACCATGACAAACTTTTTTTTTTTTCAGGCACGGCGTGTCGCCATGATGCCTCCATCGTGGCGACACAGCGTAGGCAACGTACTCCACGGAGTGCTGCAACGGTGCCGTGACTGTGTCGCTACGACGTGTCTAGCCACGCGTGTCGACACAAACGCGTCACATTCGGTCGCGCATAACTGCACGGTACCGACACGCCGTACCGACACGTGTCGCTACCGTGCTGTCACCGTGTCGTTATTTTTCTATCTGGGTATACAATATGTATATAGCAATTGATACTTTCTATTCACTGTATTCGAACGAAGTGCGGTAACGCATTTGCAACTATATTTAGTACAACTTTTTATGCATGGGCCAACGTCAACAACAGCCAACGAAAGAATGACGATCACGTACCGTCATATCGCGAAGCATTGTCATGGAAGTTTCTGTTTACTATACTCTGACTATGTGCGATAATGCATATACAAATTTTTCGTGTACGTGCCAATGTTAATAACAGTCAATTATGGGATGATAATAAACAATAAACTTATCACGTACAAATGTTATCGTCACCAGAGATAAGAAAATTTCCACAATTCATGTACATACAACGATTTATACAATTTCATGTAAAAAGTTTCTGTTAGTCTTACCACATGTACAATTATACTTGCTAAACCTGTTGAGCCGGTTGACTCCGTCACGTTTAGCGTTAACAAATGATAATAAATTATTCGGAACGTGAAACACACCAAAAATAACGATTCGAGATAATACGATTCAAAACAAAAATTGTACGCCAGGAATTAAAAGAGTAGCCATACCTTGCAAAAAAATCACAATAAAAAAGCTTCCTTTCAAAAATAATAACACAAGTGCAATATATGAACCAAGTAAAGTTTATCATTAGTTGATCATCAGTAGATATCTACTCATATGACTCGCTATAAAACAATTGGCATGCCAGTGACTTAGTGTGTCATTAAAAACTTGACGTGTCTCTGGCATGCCAAATTTGGATTCGGTATTGTGTGATTGAACAAGCTTGACGCGTTCTAAACATACTAATAAAATAACCCCAACGTGACAATTCGTAATCATAAAGTCCAAAATACAACCTCCAGAAGACGATTTTTTTACCAACAGGATAGCGTATCCTCCATATTTTCATTTCGTTGTTTTGAAAAGACACCTTTCCGTTAAGATGCGAGATTATTAGTAAATCATTACACTCGATAGTAAGTAATAAAGTAATAATCAAGCACGATATCACAGATGATTTTTTCATGATCATCGCGATCTCACGACTTTGGCGCTGTCGCTGCTGTGTGCGCGCTTTTTCTACACACGTCATGCGTACGATATCAATGTCGAGCCAAAATGAATATGTACCAGATATCAGCACTTCGTGAACCGATTTTGTTGTGTTAGGTCTCATAAAACGAGAAAAAATATGTTTTCTCCCGACTCCGCTAAAATAACCCCATTTCGTGTCCGCAACGCCGGCGGAAAATCCCTCATTTTTGACGCGTGACTTACGCATGCGCAGTCCGCTTTCATTACCTCCCTAGGGAGGTACGTCTATGGCCGTATGGTCGCATCTACAGCGACCAGAGCCAGCACCCAATCAGAAGAATCAAATCCCTAGGGAGGTAATCAGCTCATTCCTGCCCGCGCGGGAGTAATGGGAAGCGTACTACGCAGGCGTGTCGTCACTTGTCAAAAATGAGGTTATTTTCCGTCCGCGTTGCACACACGAAATGTGGTTATTTTTTAGCGAAATCGGGAGAAAAGTATAGTACGTTACATGGGAGGAGTGCAACTTTTCACCTCGTGTGAATTTCTGCCCTCGCTTCGCTCGGGCATCAAACTTCACACTCGGTGAAAAGTTGCACTTTCCTCCCTTGTAACGTAATGTACTAATATATTGGCACTAATATCGAGAGACGCGGTAGCGTTTCGAGGCCAAGTATTAAAAGAAATCTATAATGCCGCCTCACGACACTCTCACGACGAGACGCTAGCGCTACTCTTACTTTACAGCACGTTCGTTCTTTTTCGTCTGCTACGAACTTCTAACTGGAATTATCTCAGTCAACACGTCGTGGACGCCAAATGTGTCAGGTTCAATATTTTTTATTTATTTTGCTTCATAGAGGAAGCATTGTTTTCGTGAATGTTACGGATTTATCTGGGGTTCGTACACACAAACCGTTGAAACGGACGTTTATTGAAACTGATTATAATTAAATCATAAACAAATCATGGATACAATTGACAAAATAATCGATCAAGAATAAAATACACAAATAAAGGTAATTACTTACAAACGAACTTACGAGGAATAACTTACACTTAAAACACGGCACTTAAAACACTACGCAAGAATAATAATTAACGGTTCGACGATCTGAATATAAACTAAATCAATTAAATCAACTTAAATACTACAGAATTATTATTAGATATTAACGGTTCAAGACATGATTAAAGAGTGATTGATTTGGGCGATCCGATGCGCCAGGTAAACTCTGATGCACCGGGTGGGGGCGATGGCGTGATTTCAGTATTTGCTGACAGCAATGACCTTGCTCGGTCGCCGAGCTCGGACAGAAATGGTCAATGCACTGAAGGTGCTGACTTTATTACAAAAATGCGCCATCGTCCCGCGACGAGTTACTACGAATTAATATTCGCGGACATTCGAGCGAATTTTCCAATATAAAATATAAATTAATAATAAATGTACGGGAAAATGGCCAGTCCGTAACAGTGAAAATGTTTTTTTTTTCGAGATTTTCATGTCAGTACACTCAGAATGGTCCAAAACGTCGAGAAAAGTGGTTTGTACGAAATGTCTGTGTGTGTGTGTGTGTGTATATTTTTTTATTTATGAATGTCTGAATTTTGGAATTTCGAAATTTTGCATTTTTGGAGATATTTGCCAGCAAATCTTGAAAGAAAAGACTCAGTTGACGCTGAACGCGTTAAATATCGTTTTTTTTAAAGTGAGAAAGATTTTTAAAAATTCATAACTCGGAAACTATAATTTCGACCGACAACAGTGTCAGCACTTTTTCTCTTCTAAATTACCTATATTTGAAGGAAAGAAGGTTGAGATCCCTGGGAAATGAGCCGCTGAGAAACCTGACGTCCATTTGTTAAGCCTCGCATTCATCTACGTGTTAATCAAATGGAAAATCTAAAACGTCGTTGAGGCACCTCTAAATTATTTTTTACGGGTCTCAAATTTTAACCGACATGATTGGAGGTTCAGCATGAACATTTCATGATAGTGCCGATGAAAAAAAAAAAAAAGTTTTTTTTCGACACACCCTAATGTGCACATTTCTTTGTATACACGATAACTGCCGTAATTTTTGAAGAATATTCTTCAAATTTGGCACACACGTTCGCTATCATACAGTACTGTATGGGATTGTAGTTGACGCGAATCGGTTAGGAAATTCAGATTTTACAGCATTTTGAAAATTTGGAAAAAATCGTTTTCACGATATAACTTCCGTAAATTGAGAGATATCGGGATGAAATTTTGTACGTTGATGGACTACCATCAAACCATGATCTGTACCAAGTTTGGCGATAATCGGTAAAGCGGTTCTCATGTTATTGCAATTTGATTTTTTTTTTCAAATGTCTGTAAGTACTTCAGCTCCTGGAAATTATGAGACAACCGATTGCAATTTCGAACATGTCATTACGTTCATTGATTATTAACGATGAGTTTCGTCAAGGAAACGGTCATTATGTCGGTAAATTTCGATTTTGCTGCATGAAAAACAAAAAGAAGCCGGCACGAATAAAAAAGGGGAAAACAATTTTTGCAGAATTTTCTCAAATTTGGTTCACATATGGACAACCATGGACCACGTTTGGAGTACAAATTTGACGCGATCTGTCCAGCCGTTAAAATTTTAGGTCATTTTGAATATTTTGTAAAATTTCGTTCTCGCCCTGGGTCGTGCAAATTACGAGATACCGGGTTCTAATTTGGTCCACGCATTGACTACCATGAAATAAGGTTTGGGAGTAAATAAGCTATGCCGATACGGGGCCCCACTTACCCACAGCCGGCAAAACAGTTTTCTGCGTTGCCGACGGTCGGTATTGCAGATTTCTGACATGCATTTTGGGTCGGTCGGCAAGGTAGGGTTCTACCTTGCCGACATACCCTTGGGGGTTGGTATCCCTTGGGGTCGAACCTTTTAAATATTCGCGCCCTTGGGGGTTGAACATTTTTTAAATATTCGCGCCCTTCGAGAAGTTCGGGAAGTTCTCGAAGTTTCCCTTCGCCCTGATTGGCTGAAGTTTCTCTTCGCCCTGATTGATCGGCCGTCCGTATAAAGTCGAGCGCGTCGCCGCGAGGCCCTCAGTCGCTCATCGAACGTGACGCAGGATGGCCCCGCTGAGAACGATAAGTACTGCTCTACTTTCATCGAATTTCGATTCGGATTAATTGTTTGAACATAAATTAGAAAGTGAAGTGAAATGAAGTGAAGTGAAGTGAAGTGAAGTGAAGTGAAGTAAAGTGAAGTAAAGTAAAGAGTAAAATGGAGTAAAGTAAAGTAGAGTAAAATAACAAAATTTGTTTTCAGAGCTACCTGTACCGCTGCTGCTTTTGCAGATGTGGGGATCCGGTCCACCTCGTCGAACCGCGGTTTAAGAGGTGGGCCATGGATCTCCCCGTCCCCATTTTTAATCTTTCGAGGCATGCCAACGAGGTAAGTATATTATTTTCATTTCTATATAAGTAATTATATATTTAATAATGATATTAATCATAAATTGGGTCTTTCTAGCTTCCCTCCACCATCCGCCCACCAACGTCTGTGGCTCGGAAAAGCGCGTTGGCGAAGCCAGCATGGCAGCTGCTGCTGGAGAAAGATTTGGAGATCTCTAGCAGCAGCAGCTCCAGCAGCAGCAGCAGCGGTACAGCGGCGGTGGCCCGAGCGACTGCCACCACCACCACCACCGCCACAACATCGGCGACGAAGACGACTGCAGCGGCGGCATCCACGGCGAGGGTCCCGCTGCGTACGACGTCGAACATCCCTCCTCCCCGCCGTACGCAGCTTATCGCGCCGTCCGCCCGCGCCCCCTGGATTCGCCGTCGCAACTCCAGGCCGTGGTTGCCGCCGCAATCGCAGTGGTGCTCGTCAACGACAAGAGCGCCTCCACCACCAACGACGCGGGCACCAACGACGACGACGACGACCCCAAAGACGACGACGACGACGACGACGACGACGAGCCCAACGACGACGACTACGACGGCGAGCAAGACGACGACGTCGATGGGGAAGGAAAATGCACCGCCTTGTCGCCGTCGTCTTGCGCATGCTCCACCCCCTCCTGACGATGATCCCTCGGTGCGCAAGGCCACGAGGCCCACACTGTGCACCAACACGCCGCGCACCGAGGAATGATCGTTCCTTTCTTTTTTTTTACCTAGTTTGTAATTTTTTTAAAGTGTTTTTATAAAGTTTTTTTTAAGTTATAAAGAGTTTTGTCTAGTTTTAAGTATAGTTTGTAAGTTTTTTTGCAAGTGTTTTTTTTTATAAAGAGTTTTGTCTAGTTTTAAGTATAGTTTGTAAGAGTTTTTTTTTAAGTTTTTTGTAAGTGTTTTTTTTTTATAAAGAGTTTTGTCTAGTTTTAAGTATAGTTTGTAAGTTTTTTGTAAGAGTCTTTTTTTTAGTTTTTTGTAAAGTTCAACCAAAGACGAGATTTTAAGTTTTTTTGTAATTTTTTAATAATTTATTAATAAAAAAAAGAAAAAAATTTACCCAAAATGTGTTATTTATTTAAGACAATGCAGGCGCGTTCCACCTACCGGGAATTTGAATCGTCTCGGGGGGGGGGGGGGGGGGGGTATTCCCGCTAAAATTTGAATCTGTGGACTTGATAACTTAACAGTCTTTATTAATGATAATTACATTTATTAATGGTAATTACAATGCAAATTTGACAATTATCAGTTACAACGGAGAATGGTAGTTACAATGAAAATTGCGCAAAATAATCTTTAAGATTCATTTCCGGAATACATTCGGTACTCGCGCCCGCTGTATCTTCAGAAGTCGTTGCTGATCTGTAGGACTGAAGAAGCCACGTTTTCAGCATTCGCACGTTGAGAGCTGCGCAGTGTGGGGTCCAGCACACTTGAGTGTGATTCGTGCATGAGACGTGTGAGTTCTCGCCCAATTTCTCCAGAGACGAACAACCCAGAAGTTCGATATTGTGCACGTTCGATAAAGTGTCATTGGAGAGTCACACAACATTGTAACTCAATTGTGCAACAGAAAATATTAAAATAATTAAAAATGGATTGCTTAAATCATACGATAACTTGTAATAAGATTATTTAATAAATATATATATATATAAGCGAACAATATCGTTACATTTATTTATGCAACATAAGATGAAATTTTCCTGCCCCCGTATTGTCGATAAGTTAGGTAAGACGTAAAAGTTCCCGCCGGTAAGACAAAAATTCAAATTTCCCGCCGAACCTTGGTGCTGTCACATACCGGTATATTAGATTCACCCGTACAAATTTACCGCTAACATTTTTTAAATTCAAAATTTCCCGCCAAAACTCCGGTGCCGCCATCTACCGGCGAGATAGAAACTCAAATTCCCACCAAACAATGATCGGTAATGTAGAAATCTACTTTGCCGACAGTTGGTAAGCGGCCTCTCAAGACACGGCCCGAGAAAAACTGTTTTGCCGGCCGTCGGAAACAAAACTGTTTTACCGACTGTAAGTAAGTGGCCCCGCATCGGCATAGCTTATCTACTGTTAGGTACAAATTTGAGACAAATCGGTTCAGTGGTTGAAATCTTACATTTCCATTTATTAAAAAAACAGCCTAAAAAATTTACAAAGTAGACCTTGCAAATTGCTTCTTCGGTATTTTGCACTGTTAACAATGCTTCCTCGATGAGTAAGCCAAAATTGATCAACATATTTTTTCATTGAGGTAGCTTCGTAGAAAGTGTAAAATACTGAGGAAGCAATTTCCAAGGTTCTACTATGCAGGTTTTTAGGCACTCCCGTTTTGAAGAAACGCAGAAAAGTACCTATTGAATTTGTTGGAGTTTGTATGTTGGCGGTAATCGCCCATTTGTGGATGCGCTCTAACGTGGCTGCCGGAAATAAAATACCGACGGCATGTCCCGCTTTATGCATGGCGTCGAACCCCGAAACGTGTTGTTCTCTCTCGCTCCCCGGTAATCCACCTCTAACAGAATTCGCGCTCCAACGACAAAATTACGTTTTTATAGGAAAATGTAAATATAATTTGAATTTATTTACTTTTTTACAGCAAATTTCTTAAACATAGTAAAATACATAATCTTGGTGTATCAGAATATAGAAATTTCATTACTAAATATGATTGGCTGCGTAGACTAGATTTTGTGTTATTCGGACGTCCGTATCACTCAAGGGGTCTGGACTGAATGGACCGAACAAGTTGAAATTTGGAATATTTCTTAATCTAGTACTGTGAAGTATGTCCATGAAGTATGGAAATTATTCTCTGTTTTTATAGAGGTGTTTATTTTAAGAAAATTGGCATTTTGGAGTATAAAATTGTGTCCGGCTCACATTCTTCGCAGTCAACAAATGAATTTGGCTGAAAATTGCTACATAATTCTGAATTAATTTAATTCTGAAACACTTTTTTTAGATTATTTTTCAGATCATTTTTTAACAGTGTTAACCTACCACGATACAGTTTTTCAGGTCGAAATATATGTATGTCTACATCTTCGCAGTCAATAAAACAATTTTTCTGAAAGTTGCTGCGTACTCCTAAATGATTATATGGCATCGGTGTTTTGTTAGGATTATTTTTTAAATCATATTTAAACCGTGCGGAGCGCGAAGCGCGACGTCCAAACCGTTCGGAGCGCGAAACGCGACGTTCAAACCATACGGAGCGCGAAGCGCGACGTTCAAACCATACGGAGCGCGAAGCGCGGCGTCCAAACCGTACGGAGCGCGAAGCGCGACGTTTAAACCATACGGAGCGCGAAACGCAACGTCCAAGTGAGTGCCTTAAAATGACACCAGGGAAAAATGTCCCGAAGGGACATTTTTTCCGCAGGTTCATTTTCCGGGGGGCTTGGAGGGCAGAGCCCCCTAATCGGCTTAGACCTAAGAAGCAACCGGTTTCTCGTCATCGACTACCGCGAAAACGACCGAGCTAAACATTCGAAAGACGGTCGTTTTCACGGTGGTTTCGCGTCATCGACTACCGCGAAAACGACCGAGCAAAACATTCGAAAGGCGGTCGTCTTTACGGTGGTTTCGACCAATTTTCGGTTTTTTTTTGCAAAAAACTACCCGGTGGTTTGACGGTAGTTTTTACGGTAAATCAGCCGAAAACGACGGTCGTCAAGATTGCTAGGGCAGTGCAAAGCGAGGAATGGGAAATCTCGAAAACTCGGTTCCGCGATGAAATTCCCCGAAAAGTGTCGACTTTTCGGAGAAATTTGTCGGAGGTAAGCCGTTCCGTTACAAAACATACATACATTTTTTCTAATAACCACTTTTCTCGAAATTTCGGAGCATTCTAAGTGTCCTGAGATGAAAAACTCGAAAAAAAAATTCACGAAAACAAAGCTTTTTCTGTAATGAAGCAACAAAAATGTTATACCTTGAGATTTTTATTTATTTATTTGCAAACGAAGTGTGGGGCGTCAAGATCAAAACTTGGTCAGACCACAAATAACGTACCAAGATTTAATGCAAGTTCCACCATTGTGTGGAACTTGCGTTAAATGTTCATGTGAAATGAAAATTGAGAAACTTGATTTTAAATGCCACAGAATCCCCACAACACGTGATCTCCTCATTCAATCTTCTTGACCGAATTTGATTCGTCGTCGATTTCCAGCGTTAAATTACCTGACTAGAAAAGCGACTATGCTAATTTCTTCGCTTTACGCTTCGAAACTTTGCTAATCCTTTTTTGCTATTTGTTCACAAGATATCGAACAATGCCTGAGCTGCGACTGAGGCTGGCTATAGGCATCCTTCTGCTTCGACTGACGGAGGCGATTCCCAGCGGTTCTGTGACTTCTGGGATGGCCTGGCATGCCACGTCGACGACCGAATCATCCATCGAATCATCGAATAAATTTGGTCATCTTTTTGGCAAAGCCAAACCGCCACATATCGTCGTTATACTTGCAGATGACCTGGTGAGCGAATTTCTTGCAAAATAATTGGTGGTAAATACGTTTATTTTTTAATTCGTTACAGTAAAAAATAATGAGGTGAAATGATTGCAGTGAATCAAGAAAATTACTTTAATAACAAACATTATTGCAAATGAAATGTAAAAACCCTAGCAGATCCGAAGAAAAGATTAATAATCGAAAAACGACCGATCACTATGGAACAATGTGTGGTTGTCAGGATTTCAGTTGTAGGTACGGTTTAGAGTTTTTATACGGTTATTATAAGTAAACGTAGTAATAACAGAAGAATAACTATTAACGAGCGATAATCGGTTGTTAACACGTCGCTTTGTGGTTGCTTACAGTTTGAACCTACTCACTAGCACTTAGGCTTCCGGTTTCTTCATGGTTCTTTTTTGTTCCATAAAGCAAAGACCCCTTTTACCGGTAACTCCATAGTTGTGTGACAGTAAAGAAACTGAAAATGAACCTCACAATGACGGTCACTTGTAAGTCACCGTAAAGCAAGTACAAAATAACGGTTTCTCGGATCCTCTGGGGAACACTATTGGTGGTATCCTGTCGATACGCACCAAACTTTTTGAAGTAACTGAAATGATTCGCTGCATGTATGAATAAATAAATGGAGGTAATGGAAAATCAGAATTGGGTCAGAGTGCTTGGCGAATTAGCAAAATACAGTCGATTGGTTCATTATATAAGGTTCGTATTGGAACAAAAACTCTCCAAGTACTGAGGTCTAATTTTTAAAATATATTTTTAACTCCGGACTGCCGCGTTGGGGCGAAAAGACGGGTGTTATGCGTTTTACGGCGATCAGCGGACTCGAGCGATTTCTTTGTCACCAAAGTTCTCGAAAACGATGAAAAATGACTTGACCAAATTTGGTACATCGACTCTACGCGCAGCGCCCAATGTCTTTTTCCATAACTTACGTTCATAAGTTGTCGAATCGCGTAGATAAATGAATTGTGCAGACAGCCTATTTGCATATATCGAAATATCGCAAGATGGCCGCCATTGACGAGTATTCTGTAACTCACTTATGTTATGTATTAGTGCGGTTCAGCGTGATTTACCCGTACTCTGGTCAAGAAGGAAGGCTCCTCCCTTTACCACATCCGACGAAGTACACTAAACGCGCAAGTTCTGTTTCGAGTCTAACCTTTCGGAAAATTACTCGGGGACGAGCTGCGAATGCTTCTCTAAAGGGAATTTGACTGAGGTCTGAGATGATGATGATGTGATGATGGCTCGAGACAATGCGCGTACTAAATTTCACTGATGTAATTAAAAATTTCACTTACCCTTTTTGTATTGATCTGGATGATGATGCTGTAGATGGATGGGACACGAGTGTAAAGAAACTTGTGACACTGAATTTAAGAATACAACCGTCGAGTTTTATTCGTAATGGAAACTAATAAACTGATTTCTCACAACAAATAGATGTTAACATGTAATAAATCGTGATGATGTACACAAATATCGGGACCTCGTGGTGTAATAAAATTTTGGGGATCGGATGTACAAATTTCTCAAAATCCGAAACGTGCAAAATTATAAAATTCAGCAAATACAAAATTATCAAAGACCGAGAATACAAAACCGTAGTCTTATTAAACTCCATAAACTCCTAAGTCCCCGTTCAGGACAGAGGTTCGAATTACGAGAATAAAAATCTTTGCGAAGAACTGAATAGTTCTAAGTCCACGGTCGTATTGAAATTCGATGATGATTCGAGCTCGAAATTTTCTAAGTCCGTGGTTTAAATACTGACTTGTCCAACTTATTATTTGGTAAAGTTAAAAGTGACGTTGCAATTATGCAATTCCACTGCAACATTCTTTTCTGAAGTCACTATTGGTAAGTATATGGAGTTTTCTTTGTCGGTGACTGGAGCCTCTGTGCTGTTTGGTGGGTAGGTGTCGTCGATCATATTCGTTCCCTTCTTTTTTTGTGGCGACCTCAGGTTTGTCTCCAATGCGATGGGTTTTTGACGTTTCAAATTCACAGAACTGCAAATTTGCCTGCAAATTTTCTTCTTATTGTTAATCGAGTCCTCAACGTATCCCATGGCGACTTTGTCGGATTTCCATCCACCGTGACGCTTTAATGTCATGAGATCCGCGCCTGCGTCAGCCAGCATCGTTGCGGAGGTGCGACGGAAAGAGTGCTCTGTGTACTTCTGCGGTTCAGGAAGGTTCAGGTACTCGGCTATAGTTTTCGGCATTGCGCCGAACGTGTTGATTCCGATTACTTGCTGCGTGCACTTGCCATCTCGAAGACACAAAAAGAACTGGTCGCTGACCGGTTTCACTGGGCGCAGTGCTTCGTATTTCTTGAAAAGTTCATAGAAGTCTCCGTCAACTGTGAATTTTCGAGCCACGTCGTTCTTCGTGCGAGAAATGGTCACGACGACCATGTTATTATGATGCTCAATGTCGCGAATTGTTATATTCTTCAACTCCTCTCTGCGGCAGGCTCCAGTGATGCCAAGGATCAGAGCAACCTGAACACAATTTTGCTAATGTAGTCGGATATAACACTAGATAATCACTCATAAATTGATTACCGATTAGCACAAACAACAAAAATTGATTAAACTCACCTTGACGGCTAAATATTGATTGTCAGGAGCTTCGGTCAGAAATCTCTCAACGTCTTCCGGTTGAAGAATCTTGGATTTTGTCGAAGTAAAACCCTTGCTGTTCTTTTTCAGCAGCGCAAGCAATTGGCTGTACTTGCCAATCCACTTGTCGAAAATTTCGGATCGTACTTTTCAACATTGAAAATTCTGACCACACTGACGTGGGCTTGAACGACTTCGACAATTCGTTGAAGTACACGAGCATCGTTTCCTCTGTGACCGACGTTGTGTGATATTTATTCTGCCATTCGACGAATTGATGGTAGCACTGTTTGTATATTGTTCCCGACTTAGTCGGCAATAAATCATTCACAAGCACTTGTGCCGCTTTCTTTATTTCGCTCGGCGTATTCTCGCGGTCGGACATTTTGAGGTGCTTTCGTTCTTTCCGCCGTATTTGACGTGCCGTCGGCAGTTCACGTCGGTATGACAGCTGAACGACGCGCCTGTTATGAGGCTCAGGTGGCGCCTCGCTACGGTTGTTATCGGCGGTAGAATGCGTGAAGTAATAATAGTATGAATGAAAGTGTGTGTAAAATAAAACCGAATTAATGAAAATGTGTGTAAAATACTATCAGTGCGTAAAATACGCTCGGGGTTTATGTGCGCATGCGCGACATACATTATTTCATGCCTTGCTATAATACTCTATTTTACGCATATTTTCTAGGCACATAAAGGCGCTCTTTATATACACGTGTTACAAAAAAGATGTTCCCTAAGCTTAATAATTAATATTTATGTTGTTAATAATTAATATTAATATTCCGAGAGTTCCGTAGGCGAGGCGCTGCCGAGGAAAATTCGCCAAGTACTCGACAGTTAGCCAGCCTAGCGACTGGCTACGAGAAGCGTTACATGCCAGGCGAAGCCCTCACCATTTTTCCTCGTGAGAGCCTCGGGAACATCCAGGGACAACTGGCGAGGCCCTCGCCATATTCTGATCACTATTTCTGCTCGGGAAGTCTCAACTCGTAGGCAGCCGTAGGTAAATCTCAAATCATAATTTTTCTAATCGTAGGTAACTGCATCTAGTTTTCGAAATGTTCAAAATTTTCAAAATTTCGAAATAATACAACATGCGAAATAATACCAAAATATTAAATAATACTAGCGCACTTATTCTACGAAAACTATTCGGACTCGACGAATCGTCGTGCGAGTCCGAACGCGCGCGCAAGGTAAACAAAGGCGGCCGGCGAGACCTCGAGCGAGTCGCCGGCCAGCAGGCAAAAATCAAAACACCGAAGCGACACAAATAATCTGGAAACTATCTCGTTTAACGAGAACGGAATATTCCTCTAAAAAAATCGAGAACTCGCATAAATTAATACGGAAAAACTGAGTGAGACACGAGGCACCGGGGCCGGCAGTAACGCATGAGGGCCACATAAATATAACACAAACCTCAATTAACTCGACTAATACACCTCGTACGGACAAACGAGACCCCAAGCTCGTATAGATAACATAATGAAATTAACTAAAACAAACTAATGACACTGGAGGTATAGCGATAAAGAGAAAATTAACTCAGGTAGCGTCCACGAAACTCAGGGCCGAGCGTCGTTTGTGCTCGGCACGCCGCCGGGTGGCCGCACGGCCAGCCGTCCCCGCGCCTCACCAACATCGAATAAAATACAGATCAAAACTCAAAACTTAAGTAGGGAGGCCGGCACGCACGGCCGAATGACACTCAGCTACACACGATGACAAAAATTGGAGGGCCTGGGCTCACCGGGTATTCATGTTGGCTCGATGTCGTCGCGATGTCTACCTCAGGTCGATGACGTATCTTGCTTGCTCGATGGTCCAGCTGAGAAGGGCGGCTCTCGATCACCCACGTGGCGACGATCGATGTTCCCCCACCCTGCCCACTCGCCGGCCGCCGTGCGCGCGGTGGCGCGCGATTCGATATGAATCGCGCCACCCTCGGCCCGGATGTTCGTGGCCGCAGGTAGCGGCCATTTTCGGCGCATGTCCACCGCTCCGTTGGTCTCGTCCGACCTCATGCTGCAGCTAATGTTGCGGGAGCACGGGTATCTTCCCCTCGAACCCATTGGACAAGTCGAGAGAGCGTGGGAGGCCCTCACGCCGGAAGTCGTGGCCTGAAACGCGTCAGCGATATTGGCCCCCACAACTGTTGGTGCAACGCTGCAATTACAGCTCTCCCGGCGGGACCCCTGGGCCCTTCCTTAGTGGGGCGCCGGGGTGGCCGTACCGCGATAGTCCGTGCTCCGGCTAGGATGGTCCAGCGCCAGCCTGGGAAGTCGTGGGGAGGCGGGTGGCACTGTAGTGTATCGGCCGATTCTCCAGCGCACTCCCATCCCGCGCAAAAATCGAAGTATTAAAATAGTATTTCTGTAGTATTAACCGTCGAAGTATCCAAGTATGTCGTATTGGCCGCAAAAATACTTCGTTTAATACTCGAAAAAATTGAATCCTCAAAGACAGGAGGCTGTTTTTAGGGTACTATTTGCGACTAGTAATGGAATCTGAGGTGAAAAACTGAACATTTTCAAAAACCTACAATTGACGAAACGTCTAGCCTAAGGTTTTTAAAATTTTCAGTTTTTGACCTCAGATTCCGTTACTAGTCGCCAATTGTACCCTAAAAACCTCCTCCTGTCTTTGAGGATTCAATTTTTTGGAGTATTAAATGAAGTATTTTTGAGGCCAATACGACATACTTGGATACTTCGACGGTTAATACTACAGAAATACTATTTTAATACTTTGATTTTTGCGCGGGATGGCATCCAATTCCGCGGCCACGGGTGTTCGGTGGCCGCCTGCGGCTCCGTCAGACAGAGCCCATTAACCGGAACTCGGAGTTTCGACAGGTAACAAAAGAAAATCGGATTCTTGAAGGCAGCAAAAACAAAACTCAAATGTCGACGTTCCTGTGTTACGGAGCTAGGTACGCTGCAGAGAGCGGTGGCGGCGGACACGCGCGTGCGATGAATGCGTGGGCGGCGAGCGGCGGTTTCCGAGCAGAGCGGAACTCCTGGTGGTGGCCGTCGGTAGGGTGAGATCCCGGTGTAAAAGGGGCGTACAGAACGGTCGAAGATAGCGCAAAACGGAAGACTAATAAAATTCCGGCGAATAATTTGTAAATCCGTAAAATAAAAGTCCGCAATCGAAAAATTCGGCTACCCTGCCGGTAAGGTAGAGAACGACAACGACTCGACTGGCGTAAGTCCGGCACGCCTCGCCGTTTACACTTCGCGCAGGTGACGTGGCGAAAAATCACGTCACAGTGGATACATTTTGTTAAAAATCCAACCAATTGAAGACGAGTTACTCCTGCACTTGCGTGCCAAATTTAAGCTCGATCCATCGTGCCATTCGTGAGTTTTGAACGATTGAATTTTCGGTGTCTGGAACACAGGCACGCATGCATGCACAGACACACACACAGAGATACGGGCACAGAGGCACGGACACAGAGACACGGACACAGAGACACGGATACAGACACACGGACGCAGACACACGGACAGACACAGACACAGACGCACAGACACAGACACACACAAATGCATACAAACGCACACAAACGCACACAGACACACACACGTACCCACATACGGACACTTTTTCTAAACCATTTTTCTTGATGTTTTAGGTGATTATGAACATGCTGACATGAAAATCTCGAAAAAAAACTAATTTCGCGAAAAGAATGCTTCCTCTGTGAGGAAGCAAAAACGAAGCTTCCCTTACGACGAAGCAAAAGTTGGAGCTGATACATGAGGCGTCGGTGATGTGCTGAGACGCTACCGCGTCTCTTAATAGTAAAAACCTTATAGTATTTTAGTAATTGAGTTCCTCTTTCAGTGAGGAGTTGTTCAATTTGTATAAAATTATTGACTTTTCAAAGTCATTCTCTCGATCTGCCATATGCATTACGAAGTAAGTTACAGATTATTTCTTGCGATATTTCGATATATTTATATAGACTATATGTAGAATTAATTGATCTATGCGAATCAACAACTTATCGGCCCCTTTTATGGAAGTCGACATTGGGCGCTCGTTGTAGATTCGACGTACAAAATTTGGTCAAGTAACTTTTCACCGTTGTCGAGAACATAGGGGATCACTGAACCGCTTATGTCAGCTGAATGACGTAAAACGTATAACTCCCGACTTTTTCCGAAAGAGGGGCGCCGTGAGTTAAAAATAACAGTAGACGATTTTTAGGATCAAAAGTTTTTGATTGAGATAACATTTTGCTGTTTTAGTGCACTCATAAGTGAAACATTCTCTGTCGATTCAGCCACTTTTCGTTCGACCTTCTCCGATCAACCACATAATTTGATATATTAAAGTACCACTAAAAATCGTACTACGTGTATTTTTTCAGATTTTTTTCCAACATTTTACAAAATGCCTTTATTTTTTCCAAGTGAACGTATCTTGGAAACTTAAAGGTACTGAAAAAAATGTCTGCTCTTAAATGTTATCGTTTTATCGTTATAGCTTTCAAACGGAATATATAAAATAATGTTCACGTTCCGGTAACACTTATTTTATACCGAAAATGGGGAAATCATTTTTATTCAAAACCGGATATTTTTTTTTGCTAAAAAATTATAGAGTATTCCTGCAAGATTGTCGATATCGCAAAATGTAGCCGGAGTGGCACGGGTCGAGGTTCCTGTAAAAAAAATATATTTGTGTGGAAGTTTCGAAAAAACCGTTCCACCGTTGTTCCGGAAAAACCGTTGTGTAGAAAAACCTTGATCCGTGCCACCCCGGCGATTTTTTTGCGATATCGTCAGACATGCTAAAAGACTTTGTAATTTTCTTCAGCCAAAAACACATCCGTTGTTTAACAAAAAAAAATGGTTTCCTTGTTTTTCAATAAAAAAATAATTGCTATAATATATTTATTCCGTTCGAAAGCTACCAAAGAACGACCGCTTTTAACTGCGGACATTTTTTCAGTAACTTTAAGTTAACGAGATATGTTCACTTGGAAAAATATGGCATTTTCTAAAATGTTGCATAAAAAATCTTTCAAAAATCGCATAATGTTCTGTTTCTCCCTACCCTGCTAAAATAACCTCATTTCGTGTCCGTAACGCGGGCTGAAAATCGGTCATTTTTTACAAACGACTTACACATGCGCAGTCCGCTTTCATTACCTCCCTAGGGAGGTATTCAGCTCATTCCTGCCCGCTCGGGAGTAATGGAAACCGTACTACGCATGCGTGTCGTCATTTGTCAAAAGTGAGCTAATGTTCCGTCCTCGTTGCACACTCGAAATATGGCTATTTTTTAGCGAAATCGGGAGAAAAGTATAGTACGCTACATGGGAGGAGTGCAACTTTTCACCTCGTGTGAATTTCTGCCCTCGCTTCGCTCGGGTATCAAACATCACACTCGGTGAATAGTTGCGCTCTCCTCCCTTGTAACGTAATGTACTATTTAGTGGGAAGTTGTTATGTCTAATTATGGTGCAGATCGGTGAGGGTTACAAAAAAAGTGGCTGATTCGACAGGGCATGATACATATGGTATATTACTTTTGCGCCACGACAAATTTATTTAATTTTATTTAAAAGACTACTCTCAACATAATTTTGAAATGTTCGGTAAGGGTAATATAATATACGTTTACGCCCATGCAGGGATGGAACGATGTAAGCTTCCACGGAGCAAATCAGATTCCAACGCCAAACATAGATGCTCTTGCCTACAATGGCGTTATTCTGAACAGCCACTACGTATCGCCAATGTGCACTCCCAGTAGAGCTGCTTTCATGACCGGAAAATATCCGATTCATACTGGAATGCAGCATTCTGTACTTCTGGAAACTGAACCCCGAGGACTACCGCTCAAAGAGAAATTACTACCAGAGGTAAAGTGAACATTCCTGTAATTAACTGTGAATATCTCCCATCCTATAGAAAGATCGAAGAAAGATAAGAGACTATTCAAGTAAATGTTGATTATAGATATAGTCGCAACAACGTGCTCGTTTCGATCGAACTTCTTGCTTTTCATTTTTTTTTCTTGTGGCCAATATAGCCACTCAAAACGCGTGCGATGTGTGACTCTGCTGCGGCCATGACAGTTCAAAATCAAGCGAAATTTGGTACCCAAGGGTTTCCAGGTCGCTGATTACAATACAGGTTTTCCAGGGTTTCCAAGTCGCTGGTTTCCTCTCGTGCTACAAACAACACTCGGCTTCGCCTCGTGTCGTTGTACCACTCGATTTGGCGAGTGCGCCGCTTCCTCACCTCCGCGCGATAACGGCCGCTTTCACGCACTAGTATCACAAGCTACTATTAAGATTCCGAGATATGTGCACTTCGAAAAAATCGGCGTTTTTTTAAATGCTAGATAAAAAACCTGAAAAATTCATATAGTGTGCTTATTAGTGTTACTTTAATATGTCCAATTATGAGGCAGATCGGAGAGGGTCGAAAAAAGTGGCTGAATTGACAGAAAATGTTCCATATGAGGACACAAAAATCAGCTGTATCGACAATAGTCTTGGTTAAAGGTAGTCTAATAGGCATAAAATGCCCCATACAATTGTAACCTCACTGAAAAAATCGAAAACCTCACTGAAAAAAATTGAAAACCTGTTTTTCGAAAGAAAAAAAAAATGTCAACGCAGAAGTGATAGTGTAAGCCCAACGCCTATGTAACGGCGAACAAATATCAAATTTGATTTTTGAATTTTTCATGACAGGTTACCTTCCTTTCAACTGAAAAACCTGATGGTGAATTACGATGGATGTTCAGAATTAGTTGCTTTCGTGCCTGAGGGTTTTTCATAAGATTACAACACTATGGCGGACATCCATCTGATGGGATTTTTATATGATTAATCTGCAGATAAATCTATATTTCAGTATATTTCTTATTGCGATATTTGAAAGAAGTATGGATAGACCGAACCCAGAGTAGGCAGAATGCGGATCCCCGAAATTCTTTTGCACAGTCGTCTCTATTTGACGCATTACGTGTGACAATTTTAATGCACACTCAAGATCGTTTGATTACTTAATCTGATTTTATTTCCGCAGTATTTACAAGAAGCTGGTTACAGAACTCATGCTATCGGCAAGTGGCACTTGGGGTTCTTCCGTAGTGAGTATACTCCTACTTATCGAGGATTCGACTCTCACTTTGGCTACTGGCACGGATACCAGGATTACTGGAGTCATGAAGTCATATCAACGGTAGGTTTCCGTTATTATTAATATTACGTCGCTAATCAATGTGCTTTTTATTTTCATCTTTCTCGAGTAATTGTTTATCCTTACCTTCTTTTTCTTTCTTACTCTTAGTTTTTTCATACGTGCATTCTCTTATTCTGATATTTTCTGATGAATGATTTATATTCCTTCCAAATTTGTGTTGCAATATTTATTAATCCCTAAAGCTATTATTAATTATATCTTGAGGGTTAATGTTATCATTTTAATATTAATGATTATGAAGAACACATAAAATGTTTCATGTGTTATAAACAGAGGGAGGGATTCCGTGGTTTCGATATGAGACGAAACATGACAGTGGCTTGGGACGCACAGGGAAAATATTCTACAGATATCTTCACCGAAGAAGCTGTTCGACTGATAGACGATCATGACTCGAAAACACCAATGTTCATGTACATGGCTCACCTGGCACCTCACGCCGGAAATACAGAGGATCCGTATCAGGCTCCCGATGAGGAAATTGCAAAATTTAATTACATTGATGATCCCGAAAGAAGAACTTACGCGGGTAACTAAGAAATTCTACAATTATGCCACGTGCTTTTTGGAAGCTTATTATACAGGGTGTCCCATTTTAATCTTACACCCGATTTATCCCGAAAAATAGGGCTCCGATTGAAAAATGAGTTATATGAAAGTTGTAGAGTTCGAAGGGGGACATTTTTATAAAAAAAGAAATATGGTTCAACATTAAAAATGGCGGAGATACGACGGCCGACATGTTTTTTTTAATGGAACTATGATTTTTCTTTTCAATCAAAATGTTCGGCATGTTAAAACTGACAACTTTTGTAGAAAACTTTTTTCGATAAAATCCATAATTAATTTTTTGAAGACCATTTTAGCATTATCCAGGATGTACCACGAGGTAAAGTCTGCAACATTCCATTTGTATGTGCGTGAGCGTGTGCGGGCGTGTGCATGCGTGCGTGTGCGCGTGCGCGTGTGCGTGCGTACAACACCCACAAGGGTAGGTCTCTGCGGCTCGTCACTTCCGCAGTATTTTTTTTAGACAAAACCCTCCTGGTAAGTGTACTCTGAACTCTTCTCAAACATGTTCAAACATTCCACCATTCATCATGTTAAAAACTTTAACATCCAATGTCTACAAAATTCGTTACCCCAAGTATATAAAGGGTAGCCACCCCAACAAATAAAAAAGGTTCAAACAAAAAAGTCTTTGCAAGAAGAAATCCTTGCTTCGACAGCTATCGTCAGCTACGTCGCGCGTCGCGCATGCGCCACTCGACTCGCCGCGCGTCGTTACTGTGTGTGTGCGCTCGAAGTCACATTGGAAGAGCCGTAAGAATATGTGCGTCGGACAAATCGAGAAAATCTTTTCGGACAAATTTTTCGACCTGCCAGATATCAGCATTGCACGAACTGATATTTAATACAAACATTGTATTTTAATAACAATTTTCAGTTTCTGTTATTATAATCTTCTTGTATTGTATGTTGTAGTAGCTCTTCCCAAGTTCCCAAAAAGCCTTCACAAAGCTAAAGTCCGACGAGCCCTTCCCTTTATTTTCCAACGGGCGTCAGGCTCTTTCACGCCGGGAAGAACTCGCGTTATTAACGAACCAAGCTGCGTTTGCCAGACTAGCCGAAGCCGTCAAAAGATGTAGAGTGGCGGGATTCATGAGACGGCGATCTCGGGATGGTTAAATAATAAATAATAATTCACTTCGGATTCGAACCTGCGGGAATTAACAAAATGGTTTATTCGAATCTTTAACAAACAAGTAAAATCAGTGAAATTAAGATTCCCGCAATTGTCTGCGGTTAAAACAAAATATAAATTATTACAGTTTCCGTTGGTCGACATCAAACGCGCCGATCTCGCAAGGTCACGAGTCACCGCGCGCGCTACGGCTCTCGCCACACACACACTCACACTCGCGGCGGAACGGGACACGGTCGCAACAATCAATTAATAGAGAAATGGAAAATACGATATAATATCGAAGAATGGCAACGCGCACCGTCCCCATTTCCGCGCACTGACTCTACTGTTTTACGTCCCGACAGGTAACAAAATGTACAAGTCGAGACGGGCGACTTCACGACCGCGGCCGCGACTATACGACCGTCCGCGTGGTCGTTTTCACGTGCGCGATTTACCGCAGGACCGCCCGATCCCCGAACCTCGTGGGCGGGATGCCAAAATCGGCGCCCGGGCGCGAGGTTTGCAGCGCGGCGGACAGCAAGCGAAAGACCTGTCGCGTACCTTTGCTACGTTGTTTATAATCAATGACCGCGGGATTTGCAAGGCCCGCGTTGACGGTTGGTCAGAAGGACCAGAAAAGGGACGACAAACAAATAATAATATCGTGACGTCGTGCGGCGGGGCTGACCCGTCGTTTCAAAATGTCCCAGCGTCGAGTTCAACGTTCGCGGTATCTGCAGCGGAAAATCTCGTCGTTGCTGTCGTTACAATCCCGGGCTCCTGTCGCTACGCTCAGCCTTCACGCGCGCTCGCTCCAGCTCGTCACTCGACGATTCCTCGGGAAGTCCCCCGAGGTCCCGCTCGCACGCACGCACGGGGCGAATAATCCCCTCTCCGCCTAATTACGCTGATCGGCCAGCAGGCGGCCAACGTTGGCGTTAGTGCCGCGAGATACGGACGGCTCCACTTCTCCGCGTGGCGGTGGCGGCGTGAAGTTCGACTTACGCCGAGCGTCCAGGGACGTAGCGACAGAGCTGTTGCGACGTTCCAGCTTCGTTCTCTCTCTCGCGCAGACTCGACGATACGGGTTCACCCCGGCGTCGGCGTCAATTCCCGGCGAAACCGTATAATTATGCGGGAAAACAAAATAACTATTAGGGAAAAGAAGTATTTTATAAATTATGGCCCTGCGGATCGGTCGTAGAGTCGTCGAGAGGCTGAGCTGGACGTTAATTTTAGGGCACAGAATTTTCCCGTGTTACAGTCTTAAACATTGCAGTGCAGAAGTTAATGGCACCATATTATAGCTTACCCAACGAGTATTTTCGATACTCATTACTCGTTACATTTGTGTCGCAAAAGTTCGGTTACTTGATATGATATTGAATCGAAAAAAAATAGTCTTCTCTTGTTACATTTGTAAGGTTACTCGATACGATTGTATCAAGTAACGAATCGAAATTCGGTACTCGTTACATTTTTATCGAGTAACGAAACGGGATTCGGTACTCCTTACATTTTTATCGAGTAACGAAACGAAATTCGGTACTCGTTACATTTTTATCGAGTAACGAAATGAATTTCGATACTAGTTACATTCGTATCAAGTAACGAAAAGAAATTCCATACGTGTTACGAATGTTAGGAAACGAAATTCGGTACTCGTTACATTTGTATCGAGTGACGAATAGAATTTCTATTTTCGTTACATTTCTATTGAGTAACGAAATTAATTTCGATTTTCGTTACATTTCTATTGAGTAACGAAATTAATTTCGATTTTCGTTACATTCGTATCTAATAACGAAATAAATTTCGTATCTCAATTCAAATGTAACGAGTAACTGAACTTTTGCGTTACTCGTTACAACCTGATAAAGTATCGACAGTTACTTTGCTATTTCTGTAACGATGTAACGAGAAAAATATAGTCTCTCGATACAAGCTGCATCGTGCACTTTTGTATAACTCAATACAAAAGTAACTAGTTATTGACATCTCTGCTTCGAAGGACCAGAAAATGTTGCATGAACTCTGTGGAAACCCGTGGGAGTGACGGAAGGGATTCTATTGCGGGACATTTTATCGAAAATAATGCACGACGCGTTCGAGTAATTAAACTTCATTTCCGAATTCTCAAGGGGCAAGTTTACTCACTCGACTCTCGCGACCGACAGACCTAACGACAGTTTTATCGCCGAGACGAGAGCCAGCGTGATTGTGTACATGAGAGTGTGTATGTGTATAAGAAAATAATAGAGGAAATGAGTGTACGTATATCCACCCAAGCTCGCGAAGCGAACTTAACACCGACTGTATCCACAGAGGTTTTCTGCAGTTTCCTTCTGTCCTTTGAGTTCTGCCCAGAGTCAAATGGGATACGGAAGGGGAAGTCGGCTAACCCGGGGGGACTCGCGCGGGTTATGTAAAAAGTACTAATACCGTAATTTTACATAACCCGCGCGTATAACGCGCGGGTTATGTAAAAAGTACTAATTTTTTTCAGCGATGGTGTCGAAGCTCGACGCAAGCGTTGGCGAGGTCGTGGCAGCCCTTCGTCGTCGAGGGATGTTGGATAACAGCGTAATCCTCTTCATGGCAGACAATGGAGCTCCAACAATGGGGATTCACAACAATCGCGGGAGCAATTATCCTCTGCGTGGAGTGAGCATCGAGTCAATTATCACGTCAACCCGAAAGCTCTTTGCACGTGTGACTTTTATTTTTATATTTTCACCAGATCAAGGACAGTGGTTGGGAGGGTGCTGTGAGAGGTGTTGCGGCTATTTGGAGTCCTCTGATAAAAAAACCGAGAAGAGTTTCGAATCAACTTTTTTCCATAGTAGATTGGCTACCGACCTTCTGGTCGCTTGCAGGTTTAGCATTTTCTTCTCTTTTTCTTGGGTTCAAAGGATTTAAAATGGATGCTCCAAACCAGTATTGTCGCTTTAAGAATATTTTTTTCAATGGCAATTTTAATTTTTTCTGTAACATTTAAATAATTGCATCAAATTCCGTCAAAGGTAACGATGTCAATGACCTCGGAAGGATCGACGGAGTTAATATTTGGGAAGCTCTGATAGCGGATAAGATCAGTCCCCGCTCCGAGGTACTGATCAACATAGACGACATCGACAATTACTCTGCAATCAGACGCGGTGACTTCAAATACGTGATCGGCCACACGTCCAGTGGCGACGAGTGGTACGGCGATCCTGGTAGATTAGGACACAAAGACTCCGAAATTACGGCCTCTGACGTTTATCCCGACAAGGTTCTCACGAGCAAAGCCGGTGTAGCCATCAGCGGTGTTATAACCGTCAAGCAAAAAATAGCAATGAGACGACGCAGAGAAAGCAAACGGCCAGATAACGAGGAACAAGATTTCAGCCTGAAAATGCTATCCGCCGACGAAGTCCAGAGGTTAAGACGGGAAGCGATAGTCCGTTGTACTGTGAAAAAGGAGCAACAGGTATTAATGACGAAGTTAAAAAAATAAATATTCATATATATAAAATAAGGGAATAGGTGTTCGTTGAAACTGCTATCCCTTTTGAAGGAAGATGTTTCAATCATTGTTATTCAGAAAGACCATAGCAATAGTAGAGTGAATTGGGCCCTATATTCGTTGACACATTATAAAAAGTAGAACTTTTCACATTGCTTTTCCTTCTTGATTTCCATTTTATACAAAGATTCGACTGAGAGATCATAACAAAAAGAAAAAAGATTTTGCGTTTAATTTAACGGGTTATTTTGCTCTTTCAATTGTATATCCAGCACGGTAACTTAGTGGTTACGTACTAGGTCTGGTGACTAGGACTCTCGAGTCACGAACCGGACTTCCTAGGAGTCCGAGGCCCAGAGGTTATTTTCGATGAAGACCCCCTTCTCCGCAACGCAATTTAACTCATTTGTAACTCGCGACTGCCCATAGCAAAAGACGGGAGTTCTGCGATTCGTGACGATCGAAAAATCTCACCTCGAATATTCGGCATGCATGTTTGTCAAGACGACAAAAAATGTCTTGACACATTTTGGTACATAGCTTCTATAGATGGGAGGTTTGCCGTAAGTCTATTGATTTTTAAGATCCATCGTGATTCCGCGGAGATGTATACTTTTAAAAAAAGTTGTGAAATTGCTAATTCGTAAATATCGCTTTAACCACTACATTCTAAAAACTACTGTACACTTGTGTGAGCCTAGCCTAACATGGCATTGATTGGTTCACACTAAGGCCAGCTGAGGCGCTGGCGTTGATTCGAACGATTGCTTTGTCGCCAATGTTCTCGAAAAGGGTGAAAAATTGCTTAACCAACTTTTGTACGTCGATTCGATGATTAACGCCCAATGTCGTTTTCCATAAATTGAGCTGATAGGTTGTCCATTGGCATAGACAAATGAATTTCGCAAATAACCTATTTGAATATATCGAAATATCGCAAGATGGCCGCCATTTTCGCGTATTCTGTAACTCACTTCATATCGCACATGGCAGAGCATTTGGATTACTTTAAAAAGGATGAAATAAAAATACTTTTACAAAAATTAAAAAACTCCCGACTGAAAAAGAAGCTTTAATAATAAACAAATTGGGTAAATAAAAATGGTGATATAATGGAATAACTATTCGCATATTATAATCGGGAGATTTTCGCACATAATGACGAAATAGTATTGTAACGGAACGATAGATTCCATACAACGAACGCGTTGTTGACATCGCTCGCGCCCGCAGAGGATTGAGTTCGTCAGAACGCGTCATACCCCCCACCAGTTACCGATGTGCCGCCGACTGACGAACGCTCAGTCCGAGCAAACCCCCTCCCCAACTCTTCATGTCCATTGGTGGGGTTAAGCGTATAAAAGCCGGCCACTCTCAGCAGCCAGCACTCAGTCTCCAAAAATCCAACCAACCTACCGCTAAAATCACCAAACCAAACTCTTGTGCGGCTCGTCACAGCTACGACACGCACAAGTTTCCTTGAGCAAGCCCAGCTCACCCGCGTGGCGCGATATTGCTTCGTCACACGCGATTTTTCTTTGAGCCAGCCCAGCTCCGATAGCTTCAAACCCTATCGTATTCTCCACTCTTTCCTGTCTCTAATTATACGTATTCCGCATAAACCCGTACGCCTCGATATTGCCTCGACACGAACACTCATAAATTCCTCGAATAAAGACACAGGGCTTGTTATTGCTACGACACCTGTGATCCACCGCAGCATCCTCTAATAATCATCATTCCCGTATATGCGCGCTTGTCTTGGTATCGCACCAACGCTTGCCCGCGTCTCGTAGTTACAGGTACGACAGGTGGGCCGAGGCCCGCTGTACAACACATCAACGCACACAGTATACGCGGCGCGTCTGTGTGCGAGCGCCTGAGCGGGCGCCTTGGCACGCGTATTGTCGCGCTATCGGGATTAGGCTGGAATATAGTTTTTGCTCGACCCTCGCCGTCGCGGTACCCAAGTTCTCGGAATCTGTTAAAGGGAAAAATAATATTTTAATTTCGATCTTCTAATATCTCTTGCTCGCATTTATATTCGCGAATTCCTTATCCTTCATCGTTTCTCGCAAAGAACTCCTGGAGACAGTCCATCTCACGAGGACGGATAACAATTTGTGCATGATTTTTAACGCCACGCAATTAGAGTCTAAACTCATGTAACTTTGAGCCGGACGATAGTTATACAAGTTTTGCACGAACTACTGGAGAAAGCCCATCTCACTTGTACAATTGAGAATCCTCGCACTTTCGCGACATCGCGAGTTCTATTTATTTACGCATTTCCCAACTTTCCCTAAGTTGACCGACATTTGACGCCGAAATAGAGCAACGAATTAAGTTTACGATTGCAAGCAATCATTCTGTGATGAGATTTAACATATCTCTGAGGATCCCGGGGAATATTAAACTCGGCAAATAATTTCACTTTTTTGTTTTCATATGAGCTCCGTGCTCCTCGTAGCGTCATCCGCACGCTACGTGAACAGTAAATTCAATCTATCATTTTGCCTTTATTATTCGGGACTACGTCGTATCCCTGAATTATCATTTGAGTAAAATCATCACAGTTTACGGCCAACTGTTTACCTTTTTCAGTATAAACATATGATGAAACCTTCACTTGGCTGCAAAGACACAGCGAAGTTCTGAGGTTTAACTTTCAAAATAATTTAACGTCATGATTTCGGGTCCAGCACTGAATTCTCTCAATAGAATTTACTCGTGCAAATCATACAATCAGAATTAATATTGTGATGAATTTGCACAAAATTTCAGTATATTGTGTAACAAGTGCGTAAAGTGCAACATTTCCGCACTTTACGCACAACGTAAAGATTGCGTAAAATGGATTGCGTAAAGTGAAGCTTTACGCACGTCGTTTACTTTACGCACGAACTTTGGAAAACAAGCACTTTACCCACGCGAAACCTCACCGAAATGACGAGGTTTACGCACGCTATTGTAAAAAAAAGTTAAGTCTATGATATGTGAATAGTTATTTCAATATTTGACAATTTTTATTTATCCAATTTGTTTATTGAGAAAGCTTTTTCAGTCGGGAGTTCTTTAAGTTTTTGCTTCCTTATACAGGAAGCTTTATTTTAATGAAAATTTTTTTTCCCGATTTTTATATTAGGACACTAAAAATCGTCCAAAACGTCGAGAAAAGTGGTTGAGAAAAAATGTCTTCGTGTGTGCGTGTGCGTGTGCCTGCGCGTATTACCGAACACATTTCGTTAATTTTGGACGTTATAGCACATACGCATTTTTAGGCTATACGTTTTAACGTTTTGGTTGATTATAAATATGCTGACATAAAAATCTAAAAAATATATTTTTGAAAAACACAAATCTTCCTCTATGATGAAGCCATTGACTCATAGCGTTAATGATCGCTTAGACGGTGACTACTTAGTTGTGCTTTAAAAATTATAATATTTCATATGTTTTCACACAGCATATTTTGATTCAGATCTTGACAGCACATAAAAAAACATTTTTTTTAACATACTTTGGTCTCAATGAAAATATTAAAACATATCTTGGTCTCAAACTCGGCTAAAAAAGGAATCTACTCTACAAAATTCACCTCTTAAATTAAATTGTTACAGGTTTCCTGCAAGCCAGTCGAATCACCATGTCTCTTCAACATCAGGGAGGACCCTTGCGAGCAGATGAATCTTGCGGCCAAGAGACCGATCATACTCGCTACGCTCGAGGAAGCTCTTCTCAAGTTTCGAGTGACCGCTATTCCAGCGGCGAATATAGCCGCCGGCGATCCTCTCAGCAATCCAGCGTTGTGGGACGGTGTGTGGGTCAATTGGAGAGATCCGAACCCACAAGCTTTCACCGTTGAAACGACGAAATCGGATGTGTCGTCGCTTTCCGGTACGTCGATCGCCGTGATCGCGATCATTGTCGGTCTCGTTATCGTTGTTGCGATGAGCCTTATAGGAATTCAATATGCTAGACACCACAACTTGTTGCCCCAGTCCGAACACGGTTTCTTCAATATCAACGAACCCGTATCCATGACGGACCGTACGAGCAACGACCGAAAATCTCTTAAGCTCAGCAATGATATACAAAAAATAACTACGTTGATATCAGACAGAGACGTAACGAGAAGTATTGAATGACTAGAGGATCAGAGGTGCGCGAGTCCCAGAAACAAATTTATCACAAAGATCACAATTGTTTACGTAGAACGAAAAGGCCATGGGCGTATATGTTGTTTCAAGTTCCAACCGTGAACTTACAGCTTGAATCTCGGCAATGGCGTTTTTTCATTATTAACATTCTTTCATTGCAGTCCAACGACACTGGACATTACTTATATATTAAACAACAGGAAATCGAAGAAATTTGCAGTAAGTGGAATTATTGGTTTGGCTCATCTCAGTTTTGAGGAAATTCTGCATTCGTTTGAATTTTATCAATCGATATTCACTGTTCGTTTCTGATTATTTTCTGCTTTTCTATATTCCATAATTGATCCATTCGTCGTCCAGAAGGACTTGGACAATGCAGAAGGAATATACAAACACGACACGTAAGTGCTCGCGTTCCCTTTCTGGATTCGAAATTCCGTTCGATATAATAAATAATTTATACCGTCCGCGAGTTTGACATTGTCTAAAATACGAAATTCTGAGGCGTTGATTCTCGATATCAAGCTTGGTGCGCAAGTTTATAGTGATTATTCGAGAAGTCGCGTTCTTACAAAAATCGTTATTCATCAGTGCGTAAGTCACTCATTTTTTATGAAACTTTTACATCATTATGACCTTGCATCGCACACTGACTGTTATATATATACAATAAATGTGCAATTTCTTCATCTCTAAAATTCACCGCATTATTTGGTAAGCATCACCTTGTCATAACTGTGTACTATACGAATGGTCTACTCTGCGTTTTTTAAATTTATGCCGCAATTTATCGTTTATTTTGTCAAGGAATGTTCTGCTTCACTCGGTGCCATAATGGACATTCTACACACCTTGTGAAGTAAAATTTTGTACAACACTTATTGGAAAATCTTTTTCTTAACTCGCGTGATTACAACTCTCGTCTGAAAAAGTCTTACGACACTTGTATTGTAATATACTAGTTCGTGTTTATACACCGTAGTCATTTTCTTAGCAACTGATTGCACGTTCAGAATAAACCCCAGAAAATATTGATTATCTCTTACACTTTACTTAAAGAATTTTGCAGACTAGTAGACATGAGAAGATAGTTTCTGGGTCGTTGACTACAACGTAGTTATCGAAAGATATCTGAAATATTTATGTTTGTTATCCGAAATGAAGAATAAATTCAAATTGATTGTTTCTTCTTAAACAAGACGAATGATACGATATTATTTAAGGTTTCGGGCACGAAGAATAAACATAGATGTAGTTCAAAGAATACAGTTAGATGAAGAATAAACGGAGATGTTTTTTAAATCCATCTTCCAGATTGTTCAACTGTGATATTGAGTAATCACAATAGTAATTTTTTTCGCGTATTAAAGTTGGAGAAAGAATCTAATTTTAAGTATTTAATTTTAAGAAGCTTCTTTAATTTGTCATAAATATAAATAAAGAAACGACAATTATTTCGTTTTGTGAAATTTGGCTATTAATTGAATTAATAGAATCAGCTATTAGGACATTTGAATTAACGGAACAAATTATTAACAGGTGGATAAGCAAGGCGTCGACGGTTCTCTTATGGCTTCCGCTTGTGTATCTTTCGCTTGACTCGACCGCGGCGCGACTGGTGAAGCAGTAAGCAACCTCTAGACTCGTCCTTTCGATGATTACGATTGTCAATATATTAACATCGGAAATATGAAATTTCTTCGAATAGACACGCTTTGTAAATGTTTCACCTATGATAATGGCAAGAATTAACAATCCTTCGAACATAACGGTATGCGAAGTTCAACTGTAATTTATTACCAACTTGCTTTATTCCGGGGTGTGGGCGAGGTGGACGGGGTAATATTTTCAATTTATTAAGAATAAAATATATTTAAAAATGTCAATATGTATTGTAGTATTAATTTCCAAGGACATAGAATAAATCCAACAAACACCACAAGCTAAAGCCGATGGATTCTCCCCTTTATTTTTCTATTGGGCGCCAGGCGCTTTCGCGCCGGAAAAAATCCACGATGTTAATCGGCCAAGCTGCTTTTTTCCTGACTCGCCGCAGCCTTAGGTTTGGCAGAGTGGCTGGATTCTGCCACCGGTCTCGCGAGTCGAAATAAATGTCGAAGATCAAATATAATTAGCGGGAGTCTCACAAGTAATTTATTACCAAGTTAATCGTAGAAGAACAATAAAAGCTCGTTTGCAAAATTCCATAAATGACAGTCCGCTTTTGACAAACGGTGGGCCTCAATCCGCCCGCGAGTTACCGCACGCCACGGCTCTCGCTAGGTACTCATGAGTAGCGAGAGCCGTGGCACACTACCACCGAAACACCGGCGAACGATGCAATTGACGGCGCATCGGCGTTAAGCATAATGCCGCTAGGTGGCGAAATGGCTAAACTGTTTCTCGCAAGCGATTTGAAGCCAAAGTGTTTATAAAACTGCGAAGATATTTGAGATTCGACTGCACTTCAGGTAGCTATCGCCTGTAGGTGATGATACTTGGTGTTCATTTTTGTATTCCTTCGATGAAAAGAGAAACGCTGACTGTCTTATCTTCTCATCTTGGAATTTCGAATCTTAGAAAAATGATAAAACTAACCCTAGCAAATTCAGTGACCTCGAAAAGCGACCATAAATAACGACTGGTCGGTGGGAACGCGGTGGGAACACGGTGGGAACACAGTTGGAACGCGGTGGGAACACGGTTGGAATATGGTTGGAAACATGGTGGGAATACGATAGAAACACGGGGGGAACATGGTGAGAAATACGCGGGAATCGGAACGACCCACCGCCTAGTGACGGTGGGAGCACGGTGAGAAATACGCGGGAATCGAAAAAAACCCACCGTTTAGCTACGGTGGGAGCACGGTGAAAATAACAATCTGATGGTGGGTCGGACGGCAAAAACCCACCGATGGGTCCAACGATGGTTTCACGGTGGTACAGATCCGCTAGAGCTCTCGCATCTTTTTGTTTATCGAGTCTCCTGACCAAACGGCTTTATCTATCGAGGAGCCAGAAGATCAGCCTAATTCTGCAATACTTCCGCACATTCTATCAAAATCTGAGCTGTATCGGTCGAATAGTTTCGAATAGTTTGGTGGGGGAAGTGCCACTGCCTCTTAAGAGGCAGTGGCACTTCCCCCACTAAACTGCCACTGCCTCTTAAGAGGCAGTGATACACCGGTGGGAACTTCGACGACGTCGGTAATGTAGGGTTCTGTAATCCTAGTTAAAATGAATTTTTTTTTGGAATATCGAAACGCCAAAAGCTTATGCCCTTTTTGCCATCATTGTCTATTTGTGTTTCAAATTTCATCGCGATCCGACGCACCGTTTCGGAGAAAACACGTTTCAAAGTTCTGAAGCGATGAGGGGGGCGTGGGCGCGGGGGTCGCGGGGAGGGGGGATGTATCACTGCCTCTTAAGTGCCACTGCCTCTTAAGAGGCAGTGGCACTTCCCCCACTCCACCTCGCATTTTTTAAAGCTCTTTTCTCCTAAACTATTCGACAGATAGAGCTCAGATTTTGATAGAATGTGCGGGAGTATTGCAGAATTGGGCTGATCTTCTGGCTCTTCGATTCTCAAAGCCGTTTGTTCAGGCGACCCGAAAAACCAAAAGGTGCGAGAGAGACAGCGCTAGGTGCGAGAGAGACAGCCCTATAGGCGTTTAGTATTGGACGAAGAAGTTCCGAGCGAAGTATCACTGCCTCTTAAATGATTAGAAACGACACTTGGTGCATCATATGCAATACTCGTATGCAGGGACCCTGCATTTGACGTTTTGGTTACGGGACTGTCGAAGCCGCGTTGACACTGAGTGGCATCTATCGGCGACTATCAATACCTCTGTAAAAAATAGGTATTTGCATTACCGACTGCTCCGGCATTACCATCTAGCGGTCGGTACTTGATTACAATAATTTAGGATGCGAAGGTGTAAAATCGAAATTTCGTGAGACCGAAGTTTGGTGGGAGGTTTGAAAAGCCGTTTGCAACTCAGCCAGGACGGATAACAAGGCAAACACGACGAAACCTATATCGAACGGAACTGTTTCGTTACTGCAAGGAAATATATGATTTCTTGTTCGTCGTGACTACGAAACATATTCAACTGTAAACACTTCGTTTCGAAATTGCTTTTAAAACTGACGTACAGTAATTTGACCGAATCGATTTGAGAACCATATTGCAGATAAGATCTCGGATAACTGGTTACTCGGATACTGGGGACTGGTTAGGACGGAATAAAGGTTTTGCATTCGGGCACCTATATATGTTAGCCATTACCAATGGAGCAGATCGGAAAGGGTCGAAGAAAAAAGTGGCTGAATCGACAGAGAATGCTTCGTATATCAAAATATCACAAGAGACTTTTAGTTTCGTCAATAAATTGCTTACACATTATTCTAAACACCGCATTGGACGTAAGACGGGAATTCATCACCGTGATCTCCTTACTTAACGATTAACGGCCCCGTACAAATCGTAGCCGCAATTATCATGATATTTTGGTACGAGATTCGAACTACAGATGTAGCGAGCGCCATTTGCCTCACCTTTCCATCCCTTTCACGAATTCTCACGCCGCTGGCCAATAGCCAGACATATTCGTCGTTCACTGACGCCTGATTGGTTCGACCGCGAATCAAAGTTTAACGGAAGCTCGCGATTCGCCGCGGGATTTTATGGCGGGAGGAAAAAGTGGCGCGTATCGGCGAGGTACGGCGGTCGCGTGAATCACACGACTCCAATATGGCGAATGTGAGGGACAGTGATACGTCGTTGTGGCTTCATAACAAGTTAGGAACATCGAATGACAGCTGGACCGGGAGTTCCATTTGTTCGCAACTCAACGACGAGGTGTTGCGCAACATCAAGGACTGTTTTCCCGATCTGCAGACTCAAGTCAAGCTCAAACTATTGCTTTCGTTCTTTCACATACCGAGACGGAATGTCGAGGAGGTAAGCGCCAATTCCCCACTCGCTTTGTCACGCGTTTTACGCGCTTATTTCTCCGTCAAATCGATCGCTATTGTCGTTGCATTTCTCTCCACAGTCGTCGTTTGTCACGCGCGCACGATCTCTCGTTTATTTAACCTACGAACAACAGTAAACCAGCTAATAAATATATCACAACGCCACCTACTTTGCAACACCTGCCGCAGTCAATGTTTTTCGAACGAATATTCTCCTTGTATACAGTTATTTATCGTCTCTTCGGACGGACGTAAAATAGTCGTTACTTGGGACTTTTTTTTTTTCACCAGTGTCTTCTGTTTACGATATTTTAAAAAGTCAACAAACGGCTATTTAGCCGTGAAAACTCGAAAGTAGCGTCGAATTCGCGTGAGCGGAGATGCGAGGTCCATTTTGCGACGGTCATTTGACCGTCGCAGACCGCCAAATGATCGTCAAATGACGCGTCAAAAATTACCAATTTATTTGTGAACGATTATTTAAAAATGCCGTCAATTGCGCGTGTTTTTAGTTTGAGCCCGAATTTTTTATACCCGCATAACAATTTCAGGAAATGATCAACAATTTGTCGAAATGCTTGGTAAATGTGCAACATCATATCAGCAGATCTGCGTTAAAAGTCATGATTTTTAATGTTTAGCTTCAATATTGATTTACATATTTGAGTTCAACATAAAAAATGTTTGACGAAATTTGTGACCAAAAAATAAAAAACCATCATTTCGCAACTAAACAGGTGTTTTGGTCCGCTTTGGACCGTCACAAGACCCTTGTCGAAATGACCATCATTTTTATTTCGACAAAAGAAACTAATGACCAATTTACTTGTGACCGATTGTTTAAAACTGCCGTCAATTGCGCATGTTTTTAGTTTGAGCCCGAATGATTAATACCTGCATAACAGTTTCAGGAAATGATAAAAAAATTTGTCTAAATGCTCGATAAATATTGCATATCGGTAGATATGCGTTAAAAGTCATTATTTTTAATGCTTAGCTTCTATATTGACTTACATGTTTGAGTTCAATGTAAAAAGTTTCTGACGAAATTTGTGACCAAAAAATAAAAGATTGTCATGTTGCGACTAAACAAATGTTTTGATCCACGTTGGACCATCGCAAGACGCTTGTTGAAATGACCGTTATTTTTACTTCGACAAAATGGGCAAAAAAGATTGATGTGAAAGGACCGTCAAATGACGGAGATTTTTTGGTCTTTTGACCAATTAAAAAAATGACTGATGTTTTTGGAATGTGTTTTCGCTCCGTAAACAGCCGCATGTATTTTCAGTGGCGCGCGGAATTGGAGGAAATCATCGAGGTGGCGTCGCTGGACAGCGAGCTGTGGGTTTCGATGTTATCCGAAGCGATGAAAACGTTTCCATCGACCGGCTCGCTGAACACAGACATCACTGATCTAGACGAACACAGACCGATCTTCGGTGAACTTGTAAATGATCTGAGAAAACTTCTGAAGAAGCAGAATGATCCTGCTATGCTTCCATTAGAGTGTCATTATCTCAATAAAACAGCGCTTACCTCTGTAGTTGGGCAACAGCCTGCGCCTACCAAACACTTTACACTGAAAAGGAAACCAAAAAGCGCAGCGCTCAGAGCTGAATTGCTACAGAAAAGTGTTGACGCCGCAAACAACCTGAAGAAAAGCACAGGGCCCACTGTGCCTGTGAGAAGTAGAGGAATGCCCAGGAAGATGACCGACACAAGTAAATATTCTGTTTTTTTTTTCGTTCTCTTTTTCGTATTTCAAACAGTCTTGTAAGTCCCCATTGCTTTGAGAATTAAAGTTTACAGAAGAGTTTATTTTCTAGTTGCGATTTTATGATGATGACCTGCAGCGATTATAAAATAATATGTGAACTTTTGAATAGCTGTAAGGAAAACCTAATTTTTAATTAAATTTTGGGAGAAATTGTGTGAAAAATGGACAAGCACAGTCCTCCATTATTTTCGCAATACATTAACACTATTTCTCAATTTTTTCAATAAGATTTCCATCAAGTTTTATGGGAAATTAATATTTTTTGTCTCTATTTAAAAGTTTACACATTATGTTATAGTAATTACAAGTTATTATGAAAACAATCACAAAGCCAATTGTAGCATCAATTTTATTTCTATAAAAATGAGGGATTTACAACTCTGATTTCAAACACCTTAAGGTAGTACGAGCGGTACACTCCCGCCAAACGCGTGTTTCAGAGAATACTTTGAACACTTTTCAATGGGATAAAAATCTGAAAAACATCAAGCACGTTGAAGGTACCGAAAAGATTGATTTTGCATAATGACAATTCCAAAATGTTATCAACAAATAAATATAAAAATGAATTGTTCATCAATTTACCCGGTAACCCAACTTTTTTTCTGAAATTCTGCATTTTTTCAGAATTTTGTCTAATTTTTCAAAATTGCGTTATTTTTTTCAAGAAGAATGAGGTCCGAAAACCGCATTAAAAAATGTAGCCAAAATTCTAAAGAAATTCATACGTATTCAGCAAAATTAATGAATAATTTTCATCAGAAAAAAAAGTTGAGTTGCCGCGTAAATTGTTGAATAATTCATTAATTTGTTAATAACATTTTGAAATTTTTATTATGCAAAATAAATCATTTCGGCACCTTCAACGTGCTTGATTTTCTTCACATTTTTATCCCACCGAGAAGTGTTCGAAATATTCTTTAAAACTCACGTTTGGCGGGACTGTACCGCTCGCACTACCTTAAAAAAGTGGAATGCGTTAAAGATTTTTTTCATAAATTTGCTGTACAATTTGATTGATCATTTTTTATTAATTCACATCATTTTATTAATTTGCCTTTTGCAGCACCTTTGAAGGGAATCCCGAGCAGAGTGCCCACGAGTGGATTCCGGTCGCCGGCGCTGACACCCACTTCCATGTCAAATAGAACCCCCATAAGCAGTAGGATACGCAAAGACGGTGGTATCAAGCTATTGGATATCAACGAACAACCTCTCGGTTATGCCCAAGCTAAGAAGCGAAAGCGTATGATGGAGCTGGAGGAGCAGCAGAAGAAAGTCGCGGAAGCGCAAGCGGCCGCGGCCGCCGCTGCCACCGCGGCTCCTGCGCCGGTCGAGGCGCCTACGACGCCCGAATACGCCCAGGGTTTGGCTCCTATCAACCCTCCTGCGACACCGGTTACCACCGGGGCAACCGCCGCGACCTACGTACCTGCGAGTACAACCACCACCGTTCCTCCTGTTGCGACCCCGCAGACTCGTAAGTTGCCACCATTTATTCGACGTCTCGTTTATTCCGAATACGATTTTTTATATTTTGAGTCAGTGATTCCAAAGGATGACGCACGGAAAAATGATCACTCGTTGTGGATGAAAACCGATTAATTTCACGTGTACTAATATTTAAGGTAGTTACGTCGCTTCCCGCTAATTTCGCATAAATTCGAGAAAAATAAGAGAGAATTGCAAACACTTCTCGATGATATAAAAGTCTGAAAAAGACTTTCATACACATTAAAGGTACTGAAAAGATTAATTTTTTCATATTAATAATTAAAAAATGCTATCAACACATCGATGAAATAACAATGGTTTAATAAATCTCCCGGTGACCCAATTTTTTTTTTTTTTTTTTTTTTAATGGAAATGATTCGTTCGTTTTTCTGCATACGCATTCATTTTTTCGGATTTTTAAGTTGACTTTGAATTTTGTGCTTTTTATATGGAAAATATGTGTGCGAGAACACAAATTTCAAAGTCAATTTAAAAATCTGGAAAAATTCATACCTGTTGAGAAAACCAAACGAATCATTAAAAAAAAAGAAAAATTTGGGTCACCGGGAGATTCATAAACCATTTATTTTTTTTTTTTTTCATCAATTTGTTAACATTTGAGAATTATTATGATACAAAATTAATCTTCTGAGTACCTTTAATGTGCATGCATTTTTTCAGATTTTTATATCATCGATAAGTGTTTGCAATCCTCTCTCATTTTTCTTGAATTTATGCGGAATGAGCTGTAAACGATATAACAACCTTAAAATAATTTTCTTCACTGAATAATTCTAAATTATGACGCGCGGAAAAAAACGATAATTCATTGTGAATGAAAACCGATTAATTTCACGTGTACGGATATCTAAAATGATTTTCTATCCCAATGGTTCCGATATCCTCGCTCGTTCATTACGCTCTTCGTGTTGTATCGTTGAATATCTCAAAATCTCGCGCCACACGTACACGCAACGATATTTTTGCAGCAACTACGCCGACGACACCGTCGACTCCGACTACCCCATTGCCGTTGGCTACTCCGGCGGCTACTACCCCCGTAGAAAGTACCCCCGTTGGTGTTCAAACTGTACGGCCGGCCCAAACAGTTACGCAAATTCGCATACAAACGACGGCCCAGCCGGCGAACGCGGCCGCCAGTACGCGAAGAGGATTATCCCTTACCGTATGTACTCAAAACGATTTTGCAACGATACCTGCCGCTGAGTCGGTTATTGTATCTCTACGTTGACCTTTTTTTTGCAGCGAGAACAAATGCTTGAGGCGCAAGAGATGTTCAGAACGGCCAATAAAGTCACCAGGCCTGAAAAGGCGCTTATTCTCGGCTTCATGGCCGGTTCAAGAGGTACCGATATCTTTTTTTTTTTAAGTGTTCCCGAGATACTTACATTTTGCCTAATGTATAAAGCATTTACCGACCAACTTAATTTTCCCAGACAATCCATGTCCGAAACTGGGCAACATAGTCACCGTCATGTTGTCGGAGAATATAGAGGACGTCGTGCAACCCGAAGGCACGACGGTGGCGATGTTGGTGGAGACGCATTTCCAGATGAACTACACGAACGGCGAGTGGAAGCGGATAAAGAAAAACCGTCGAATCGTCACCGAGGACTCGGCAGCCTCGAGCTCCGCGGCGGCCGCTTCCGTCGCCGAGAATACCGCAGCTTCGACGACTCCCGCACCCGGCGCAACCGCCACGGCTTCCAATTAGGTAGACGCGTTTCGTCGGCTTAGGGACCTCGCGCATTTGCTTATCACTATTGAAAATTTCACGCACATCTTGGCCGCCCGTTTCCGCGAGATACTCGCGAGATTCGCGTTCAAATCTGTCGCTGCCCGTGTGTAAAAACCGACTCGTACGAAAAAGAGAAGCAAAAGAAAAATCATCCGCTAGATTTTCGGTGATTGGTATAAAAATTTTAACGATCCGTAACTGCGCTCGAAATCCCGCTAGAACCGTTTTTCAAAGTGTAGATAAGCGAAAGAACGAATGAGAACAAAAAGCGAATGGTGGCTACGCAGGTCATGCGCATTTTTTTGACGACCGCACCACCGGTTTAGTTGAAATTTATATAATACTAGACCTCAGAGGCAGAGAGAGAAAGAGAGAGAGAGAGAGCAGTGAGAATTACCGGAGCTCTCGAAAACTATCATTGCGACGATTACCACACTCAAGCCGCAATGACGTATATATTTACACATTTAACAGATATGAACATAAGACTTATAACATTGTTATTTCAATAAAATATGAATATATTGATTAAACGGCGATTTTTTTCAGTCTCATTCTTGAGGGCATGTGAAATACCGACTGCGATAATAAAAGCTGTAATGAACGTTTTTTACGCATATTTACATTTACAGCCAAAAGAAGAAATTCATTCCCTCCACTGGTGAAATCCGCAGGGAATGAATTTCTTCTTTTAGCTGTAAACGCAAATATCCGCCAAAAACGTTCATTACCGTTTTTGATACCGACTGGGCTCGATGTGGATGTTTCACATCGCCTTAAGAGTTTTCGGAATGGTGAGATCTGTTGGCAAGATCCTTCGATTGTCGATTCATAATCAACGCGCGTAATTTTCATTCACACGAGAGCGCAAAGCAGCGACGTTAAAAATGCCGCCATTGCCGTCGAACGCTTTCCGGCTGCCGAGCTCCAGAAGCCGCGTTTGGAATCTAAAAATAAAACGTGTTATATTTGAATTCTCCAGCAGCGTCTCAATTTTCTCGGAGGCACGAGAATAGAGCTTTACTTTTTTCGTTGGGATCACGCGAGCCACACTGCCTGTAGCCGAGTTTTGTCTTCCGTTTCGTATGCACATATCCGGGAATACTGAGACTCGGCTCCTGCAGACGGCCCGTTGAGATGAGCCTGCTGAAGTCTTGCTCCATTCGGGTAGCGATCGGACCTGTAATTTTTCGTTATTCATGGTACGATTTGTCTTTCCGAGGGGCCGGGGCCATTCACTCTCTGTTTAGGTGCACAAATGATTTCAATGACTGTTCGATTTTGTGTGATTTCAGGGATTTCAAATATTTCGTGATTTCGTAGAATTCACATTTTTACGAGTGATTTCGTAAGACTTGAAATGATTCGAATCATGATTTGAAGAAAGTAAAAATCAGTAAGAAATCGCTTCCTGGTTGAGAAAATTCGAAGGGTACTTTTCGGAATTAGCACGAAATTTTCCATCGGATAAGGTCCTCCAACTTCACGAAATCGATTTTCTTTTTTCGCGAAAACCGTACCCCTTGCGTAGGGTAAAAAAAACATACCTCTAATCCTGATGGTTCAAAAACCGTTATTCATTTGATTTCGATTTCATGAATTCATGTTTTTTCAATAGGATTTCAAGAAAAATCGAAATCGACAATTGCCGTAGACTTGGAGCGATTTTAAGCGATTTCGAGCGATTTCTTTTGATTTCGAACGGCATGTTTCGGTGATTTGAGTAGTGAATGGCCCCTCGAGTCTTTCGATGAGACATTAAGCGATACTATCGTCGATGCACGCGTTTGTTACCTCTAAAGTGCAGCAAGAATTGGATGCATCCCCCGTCGTGAAGTGTCTTAGTCTTCCTGCTGTCGATAGATAACATCCATTCGGGAATGCCCATTACTTGTCTGACGTCTTCGAGGAATTGAGCTCTGAAATACGTCCGCAATTGCAATTAACTCTTCCCGCGTAACATTAAGCAAACGTAATTCGAACGCAGCTTCCACTACTCACGTTACAAATCGCGGCGGCCGTCTGATGTTCGCGTATTTAACTATGTCATAGTCGGGTTCAATGTTCGCGCACGCAAATCTCTGAGATCCGAAATTTTGATCCAACAGAACGATCGATTTGCCTAGTGCCGTAACGGTGCCTTCCAGTGGGAAATTCGAGTCCACGAAGATCTTTCGCTTCAGCCCAATGTCTATTGGACCTAAACGCGCCGAAAGGTCACCCACGTAACAGCGCAGCGGTAAATCGGGACCACATTCTTGTCTGTAAAGATCTTCCTGAAGAAATAAAATAGCCGCGAATTAGTAGGCTTAACGTGATCAAAGTAGGAGACGAGCTTTGTGAGACAATTAAGGAGGTAGTCTCGGTACAGTCCCGTCACGTGTGAGTTTCGAGGGAAGTTTCGAATTCTTCTCGATGAGATAATAATCTGAAAAAAATCAAGCATGTAGAAGGTACTAAAAAGATTGATTTTGTATAATAATAATTCCAAAAAGTTATTAACAAATTAATGAAAAAATGAATTGATCAAACATTTACCCGGCAACCCAACTTTTTTTCGGATGAAAATTATTTATTCATCTTTCTGAATACGTATGCATTTTTTTTTAATTTTCGTCTAATGTTTTTAAATTGCATTTTTTTTAAGCAAAATGGACGGCGAAAACCGCAATTTTTAATAATTCGACAAAATTCGGAAAAAAATGTATACCTATTCAGAAAAATGAATGAATAATTTTCATCAGAAAAAAGTTGGTTTGCCGGGTAAATTGTTGAACATTCATTTTTTCACTAATTTGTTAATAACATTTTGGAATTATTATTATACAAAATCAAACTTTTCAGTACCTTATACATGCTTGATGTTTTTGCAGAATATTATCTCATCGAGAAGGGTTCGAAATTGCCCTCGAAATTCACATGTGACGGGACTGTACCGAGACTACCTCCTTGAGTAAAGTAAAAATACGATTTTCATTTAATTGATCGGTCTTTACGTTTAGAGGGTCGGCGAGCTGCGTGTAATAGGGATTCCACAGATATCCTCCTGCCACGCATCGGGTGTCTTTCACCTTAACTGTCGCGTCAACACCAACCGGATTCACGTAGATAGCCCAGTTGTGGTTTCTCGTCTGAAAACAGTCGTTAATACACTCGCCCCTGGCGCTCAATCGGTGGTTAGCGAATTCTTGAAGCCGTGCCAACTGGTATTGTATGTACGTACGACGTTTCGATCGTGATTCCCAGGATGACGCAGCTTCACTTCGATTACAGTTTCGCTCTGACTGTTGTCCTTGTATATGAGTTGCGTCTGAAATAGAATCGTCGGTTATGCGTCAAGAACCGTCGCGCGTTACGTTATTCGGTTGACTGTTGTTTTCGCGAAATTGTTACCATTTTTATGTACCCGTAGGCGAAGCCGTTGGGATGATGAAAGGAGGCAATTGCTCGAAGTTCTCGGGCTTCGGACGGAGCGTAGCCCCGTTCTATCGTCGAACATGCCCATCTAATTGCAATAGATAAATAGCTGTTACTCGAATATTCTCGCGATTATCGCGGCTTTGAGGCCAGAGTTGGTATCGTAGTACTTTTTAATCCGCTCCATTTGTATCTTTAGCCCATCAGTAATTTTATGTCTATTATTTTTGTCCAGTATATCTCATCGATTGGTAAGAAAATGTGTAAACATTTGATTACAACGTGAATTTCATTCATTTAAAAATACTACAAGAGAAAAAAAGAGAGGTCTCATCCGATGACTCTAGGATATACCTGAAATCTCTGTGCTTCTTGTGAATAATTATGCTTCGTCCCAAAATACTGCGAGGTCCAAATAGCGGAAGATCGGTGTCGTTGTAAGTGGTCGCGTATCTCTTTCTGTTCTCCAGAGTCCCAAATTTTCCGCTTAAATCACCCATCTCGTACTGATCTATGGTACCTTCTCCCGGCGGTGGCGCAGTTTCGGCACTCACGTTCCGGGGATTAAAGCGACCGTAGAGCGTAGTCGCTTCGCACGGAAATTCCAAGTCCATCTCGATCGGCGTCTTCAATCGGAATAACAACAGGAACCAGTCAAGTCGAATGCGATAAACCATCAGAGTTTGAAAAAGTCCAGGGTTCGCTGTAATCGATACACCTGCCCTGGCAGATGAAACAACCGAATTTCAACCGTACTTCTAACCGGGTTGATCCGAGACACAAAACCAACCATAATTCTTGTCAATCCATCCCAAAAACCAACCAAGCTTTCAAAAGCTGCGTTGGTTTTTCGGTCGGATTGTTGACAAGAATTGCGGTTGGTTTTGTATCTCATTCCGACCGGGCTGGAAATACGTTTTTGTTTGTTTTGTTTTTACGGTTGTTTTCACGGTTGTTCGATCTGCTAGGGTGACCCTAGATAATTAGTACCATATGGACATGATAGGCGCTTGTTATCCCTTCGAGGCCCTCGAGAACCGTTTCCACATCGGTGATGTCGTATTCACTCTGCTGAATGAATTCCAACTTTCCTCTCAGTGTTATTTCATCCCCGTTACGAAACCAATCTTTTGCCACGGCTTTTCTCCTGTAAATTCTGCTGATTCTGCGAACAATAATTCATCATGAATATTTCTTGAAACTATCAATACAAAATTTGAATAAAATCGAAATTAAACAAAAATGTCCCCCACGGAAAAGAAATATACACGAAAATATATCTGACATATAGATCTTTTCCGGCGATAGAACAATAAAAATACATTTTGAATATATTCTAGATATATCTTAGATATATTTTTCGCTCACGTATATTTCGTATATATCCTTCAATATATCCGACATATTGAAGTCTTCGGAGAAAATATATCTTGCATAACTAGAATACATCTTTTATATATCTTGCATTTACTTTATTTCCAAATGGAAATGAAAATAACAGTTACATGGAACATGCGAGTCTCTCGCCCCTAGCGACCGGCCCGTGGTCGTCGTACAGAACGAGACTCTTGCCAAGGACGCTATGAGGTCCCGTGAGAGGCAACGCGGTATCCGTGAAGAGTTTCCACGTGAGTTTCGGACCGTCGAATTTGCGGCCAGCGATCGCGAGGGTCCCGTGCCTGGTGAGGTCGCCCAATCGACAGAGGGTAACTTCGGCTGGTGAGCAACGCTCCGGATGATCAGGATCCCACTCGACCTTTCGACAAAATGAAAGAAAAAATTTGCAAAGTAGGACTTTGCACATTGCTTCCTCATACAGTTTCGTTTTTCACAAAGCCACCTCTATGAAGAAGCTTGTTTATCATTTTTGGCTTCCTCATAGAGGAAGCTTTGTGAAAAACGAAAATTACACTGTTAAAAATGTGGTGTTAAAAACGACACCAAGACGGTGTCTATATAGGTCCACACCAATCACGGTGATAACGAGCGGTGTTAAGGGAGTGTGAAACACCGACTATGCACCTTAAAAGTTCGGAACTGCCCTTTTTCGCGAATTACGAACGGATCGAAGCGAAAATTGAAGTACAGACGCCAGTAATGTGAATCTCGTTAATGAATTGGTCAGAATTTTGATTTTCGAACAAAAAATTACATATCAATTACCCGCAGAGGGAATCTGTAATGAAAAATTCGATTTTTTTTCTTCAATTTTTCGATAAAAATTGAGAAAAGCTACTAATTAATTCACGAGATAACAAAAAATCACACATGATAAGTGCATACATGCTCTTGAAGCGAAAAGTGTTACAATGTTTCGTTGGTCACACAGGAATAAATTTAACGAAACGGCTGGTGTTAATTATACACCATAAAAAGTGTTACTATTAACACTGTAATACGTAACACCAAGAAAAAGTGCACACCAACAGCGTTTGACACCGTATATTTTGAACAGTGTAATGAGGAAGCAATGTGCAAAGTTCTACTTTGCAACTTTTTTAAATTTGTACAAAAGAAAACTCCGTTACAAACACCATTACATCTAATTTTGATTAGATATAAAGTTTTGTCTTACTTTCTTAACTTTTGCGGAAGTTATAGCGAAAATCTACATTTTTTTTTAAATTAAAAATGGTGTAAAATCCAAACTTTACCGACTATCACCAAATTTCGTGCGTAGCGGAGCTGTCTGTTATTTCTCGAATGTTTCTATGGAACATTTCGGTTCCTTTGTTGAGATTCGACGTGATTTAGAGCAAAATATATTTTTTTCGGAAAATTGAAAATTCAATAAAATCCGAACCGCTTCACCGATTTCGTCGAAATTCAATACCAAACAACATTGAACTCCATTTACGAAGAACTATTTAGGCAAATCGGCGAACTTTTACGAAAGTTAAAGCGACCACGCCCTTTTTCAACAAATTAAAAACTACATAAAATCTTAATTACTGCATTTTTTTCCAAAATCGCAACATTTAAAGAGAGCGACTACTCTACTAGCGTGGCAAATTTGAGCTCGATCGCTCAAACGGTTACTGAGTGAGAAGCAATTGAATTTTCGAAGCCCAGCGCACACACACAGACATAGGGTAGAAATACTGTTTGTGGCCATTTGCACTGTAATTCATTTCAAATAATTGTTTTTCAGTATTCCAACGCTGATACATCAAAAGTATCCATACAAATTGACGAGCGTATCCAACCCATTTTTTTCTTAACTAGTAGCATAATAAACAATTAGGTCTTTTTAAAGTTGGTGGCCACAATCGGGCCAAAGCTGACCAAAAACGGTACTTCTACCCTACATACGGAAATTTTTTCTGGGCCACTTTTCTCGACGTTTTAGGTGATTCTAAGCACACTGGCATAAATATCTCGAAAAAAAAAAAATAATAATAATGAAAACAAAGCTTCCTCTATGAGGAAGCAATAGAATCGTCCAATCGAATCGTCGCAAGATTTGCATATGGACCCAGAAGCTGAACGAACCTTGTGAGGATTGTACGGACTTCCGGCACTAAGACACCGTCCGGTCCAGTTGTAAAAGTCCTTTCCCGGCGGATGATCGTGAATCATCCATCTAAGCGACAAACGATCGGACCATTTAGCGGCTTCAATTAACTAAAACATCGATATTTCCCTCCTCTGAATAACAAGGATGCGCATATCGCGGAGGTAAAGAATCAGCGGCTATCGCGATACCTGTGCTCGGCCGAATTGTTCAGCGCGCTTCCGTCGCCGTGCACGAGATTTTCGATAATTATCGTCGTGTCCATCTCGGGCTCGTTCAGCGGTTGACGAAGGAGAATTCGCCCGACTATGGGGTACCTGAAGATCGCCTGAGCCGTTATCATCGGCATTTGACCGGCGTTTTGCGGCAATTGATTCGCCAGAGTTCCGCAGGTCCAGGGAATTATTCCCTTGTTGTCCGTCTCATTGTATCTATATTAATTATATAAATTGTTATATCTGCAGATCGAAACAATTGTCAGCACTTGATTGAGAAATAAAGTGTCTTTACTTGTGGAGTACGAGGGATCGATGGACGACGCTGTTGATACCGGTGAGTGGCAGATAAACATCCCAATAGATTCCAGTTAGTTTTGCGCTTCCTTGAAGAATGTCATTGTGGGACGAGCCCTCTTTTCGCCCTTGCAGCTTTCCCGAGAGATCTCCTATCGCATATTGATCCTGGGTTCCCAAACCTGCGTAAATGTTTCTTGTAAAAAACAACGTCTCGTATGTTACGTTCTGGCCGTTTTTTTCTGCGTTATAATGTATTCACCAATCTTTACTAAAATTCTTCCATTCAAATTCCCTCAACTATTTGCGATTTCCGATCGTCCGAGAACCGGTGACAATCTCATATTTCTGCTTATCCATTTCCGCTCGTTCCTTTAAGGATGTAGGAGCGCGAAGTGTTCAATTCGCATAAATTCGAGAAAAGTGCGAGAGAATTGCAAACACTTCTCGATGGTCTGAAGATCTGAAAAAATTCATGCACACTAAAGGTACTGAAAAGATTCTTTATTTTTCTATATACGTACAAATTTTTTCAGATTTTTATCTAATCTTTGAAATTTATGTTTTTTTGTATAGAAAATATCTACAAATTTCAAAGATTAGATAAAAATCTGAAAAAATTCATACGTAAACAGAAAAATAAAGGAATCATTTTCATGTAAAAAAAAATTGGGTCAACGAAATATTTGTTAAACTATTTTTTTAATCAATTTGTTAATAACATATTGGAATTATTATTATGCAAAATTAATCTTTTCAGTACCTTTAGTGCGCATGAATTTTTTCAGATTTTCAGACCATCGAGAAGTGTTTGCAATTCTCTCGCACTTTTCTCGAATTTAAGCGAATTTAATACTTCGCGCTCCTACATCCTTAATTCTAATAAAATCGCGTTAAACATGTTCGTGCAGGCCACGCCTGCAACGCGCCGTCAGCACCTTGCGGCCGTCTCACGGTCACCAAAATTCCCACTCTACTAGTCACCACTGTCTTCCTCAACTCGCCTGATTTACGTCCAATTCAGTTCTGTTTCTGATTTCGCCTGATTTGTATCTACATTTGAGTTCTACTCTAAGTGAGCCGTTTCGTAATTATAACCCTGCGTGGCTTTAACCGCATATATCATCGCGATCATCATTTATATAATCGAACAATTGTGTTTTGCATTGCGGAAAATCGTACGTTTTATCGATTTATTATTTCATGGGCAATAAATATAATCCTCAACTTGGAATATTCATTTTTATAATCAATCCAGCAACGATCCCAAACGCGGCAAATTATTTCTAATACGAAAATAAAAGCCGCTACGAAATACCGTAAAAATCGGTTTCGCCGCTGATAAGAAAGTTGTGCTTACCAGCAGGTGGAATAGTCTTGAGATCGATGTTGGAGGGGTTGTAGATGTTGTTCGTCGTCAGACAGGACTCTTTGCTGTCCTTTTGATGCAAAAAAGCCAGCGGATCGCGCGGTAACTCGTGAATTCTGTAGGCAGCTATTTTAGTTGCGTATCGAAGTCGAGTTTCCAGATCGTTGACGGTGCTCAAGGAAACATTCACCCAGGTTGGATCGAAAGGAGTTTCCTGCGAGAGCGTAACCTCGCCTTTGATACCTTGAGAATTTATCAGAGTTCTGGAAGTACGTGGAAAATCTTGTTATTGGTGTATTAAAAAAAAAACTCTAACCCAACAATAATTCATGAATATTTAATCTTACTTCGCCAGGGATGCTTTTCTGTGCTTAATTTTGGCACAAGCGAGAAACGAGTCGCTGTGAGTCGGATGAAATATGACGATATACAGCGAACGGTGGGAGCCCAATAGATCGGCGGGAAGCAGAGATATGACGGGATCTCTGTACGAAACTTTGTTGCTCTTGCTGGTGTCCACGGCTACCTTGATTTTCCCCAGACGACTGTCCAGATCGCCTATCGAATTTCCGGTACCCGTGTCATCGGGATCGAAGACTGTTTGCAGAATATCGCAATCGTCTTTGTCTGAAAGTAAAAGTTACGTAATGTTTTTATGAAGAATTTTTGCGACGTTTATCTATTGATAACTTGTCGGCCTTATTATCATGCATCACTAATATTCTCCGTATTTTTCATGGCTCTTGCATTTTCTCTAAAATGTAACAGAAACATTTTCTGTCCGCAACTCGAATTTTAATTGACTTTACCTTTTCCCGTGTCAAATATATCGGTAACATATATTTTCCAATTGTGCTCGGTAAAATCGACGCTGTGCAGTCTCTGCTTCGACACGTGATGAAGATCAGCGTACATGATCGTGTCGGTTGTCGTGTCGCCAGCGTGACCACCCAACCATCTGAACCATATGGAACCGGCGATCGGACCGTGAAATTGAGCTACCGCATTTTTCTCAGCGTTTCTTTCGAGCACCTGTAATTTTCTCGACATGAACTTTCCGCATACCTCAGTGATTATTATGATCATCGTGTGAATCTTTTTACCGTGATAGACGCGCAGATTCGCCGCGGAGAATAAACGTCGACGAGAAGCAAACCTTTGCCCCAGAGACCCTTGTCACCGGTGAGGGCGAGTCCAGGAACTTCGACGATGCTCGACTCATTTCCAGGCATCACCAGCGGCCCAACGAGTTCCGTTAGATCGATTATACTGTGCGATTATATTTTTCCTTCAATTAATTGCATCGAGTAAATTCTCAGCTAGACAATATTTGCAAGAGTTACAGCTCGAACAATAAAGACAAAGAGAGACTTATAAATCCGGCAATTTATGTTACAACAATTTTAAGGAGACTTCTACCCTGGAGCACCGTTTTTCATTATCTTTTTTTATGGAGAAACGAATAAATGTAGGCGACTGCGGTTTTTTCTACTTGTTACTCACGTTTTAAAGTACACAATGGCATTTTTTTTTCTTTTAAGTAAAAAATTGTCGGCGTTCCAGGTCCTCAAACACGATCATTCAAAATAAATGGCTACCACTCTCCTGACCACTGTAATTATGCGATCGGCCTGAAATTGTGCATACATACTCGAGAAACATGTCTTCATGGAATGACGGAGGTTTTTTTTCGATTACTGCAAAATTACGAAAATGGCGGCGTTTAAAAGACTTTAATGTTTTTCGTATAAAAACATTAATAAAAAATCGAAAAATTAAGTTATCGAAAAAAAACTCCGTCATTCCATGAAGACATGTTTCCCGAGTATGTATGCACAATTTCAGGCCGATCGTATAAGTACAGTGGTCAGGAGAGTGGTAACCATTTATTTTGGATGACCGTGTTTGAGGACCTGGAACGTCGACAATTTTTTACTAAAAAAATTCCATTGTATACGATAAAACGTAAATAACAAGTAGAAAAAAACCGCAGTCGTCTACTATTGCACGTTTTCCCACAAAAAAAAAATAAAAAAAAATAAAATGAAACGGTGCTCCAGGGTAGAAGTCTCCCTTAATCAATTTAGAATAGTTTTCGATCCTGATTAAATAGTCGTACGATAATTTGTTAAATATTCTTCAGGACAAAAACGACGTTATTAAATCAACCAGGCAACTCGGAATTATTTATTGTATCGATGAGAAAAAAATATTTACGTTTCTCCCAGACGACGATCGTCGCAACGATTCTCGATGACGGTGTTGTCCACGGGGAATCTGGTTACGGTCCATTGCCACTGTTGATCCGGATACTGCAGCGTAGTCTGAAGACCAAAGCGAATTTTCACGGAACCCTCGGACTGTTGCTCGAACCTGAACTCACCGTGAAGGCCACCGGAGGATATGTAAGCCGCGAGTCTCAGCGCACTACCCGACGAAACTGTTACAAATAGAGTGGCAAAAAATTATACTTTCTCGTCGTACGCACTCCATACTGTCACTCGCACTCGAAGCACCGATATCTAATGCAGAGCAGAGTTCTAAGTCTCCATTGCTTTAAGAATCAAAGTTTGCACAACTAATTATTTTCTAGTTACGATTTCATACGGATGACCTGTAGCGATTATAAAATGATATGTGATCTTTTGAATAGCCGTAAGAAAAAGCGAATTTTTCATGACATTTTTGGAGAAATTGTGACAAAAATGGACAAGCGCAGCCTTCCATTATTTTCGCAATGCATTAACAGTATTTCTCCATTTTTTCAATAACATTACCATGAAGTTTTATGCGAAGTTTATACTTCTTACCTCTATTTAAAAGTTTACACATCGTATTTTAATCATTACGAGTTATTATTCGAAAAAAATAATTACAAAGCCAATCGTACTATCAATTTTATTTCTATAAAAATGAGGGATTTACAACTCCGATGCAGAGCGAGACCTTGAAAAAACGTTCGCAATTTTGTTGTCAGCTGTAATCCGATCGAGAGACTCACCGGAAAGTAGAAGAATGAAAAACCACCACATTCTTCGGGCATGAATCCTCTCACTGTCCAGGGTCAATTAAATTGGAGAATCGGAGTCGGAAATAAACGCGGTGGAAATCCGCGTCGCAGTCCATACCGCACTGAATGTCCGAGACTCTCTCGGTCGACGATCTAGGAGGCCAACAGCTTGTACTTTCACATTTCTTGGGGCCCGTTGTCCGGTGTGGTGGGAGTGACGATGGGCCCACTCGATGTGGTGGTGGAAACCACCACGGCCCCCGAGTCGTGCTCCCGTTATACATTCTTCTTATGTTATTCACAGCGCGCGCGTAATTGTTGCCTGGATAAATAATCTTTCGTTTACGTCAATCAGCCGATACGCGCGTTTCGCGCGCGCTTACTCAGTCTCACTTGACTAAAATCGAAGTTACGTTTTTTGGATCGATGGAACCTGGATTTTTTCTTTCGTTCGAGAGAAACTTGATTTCTGCATTTTTTTACTGAATTTTAGAGCCGAAAGTTGCCTTGCGTTTTTCGCGAGAAAAATATTTTCGATTTCGTAAAGTTTGAAGACCCTATCCGACGGGAGATTTCCTGATGATTCGGAAAAGCACCGTTGTTAGCCCGAAAAATAGAAAATTCGACGAGAAAAACGCGAAAAACGTATTCGCACTTTTTTCGAAATTTCGTCACTTCAAAAAAATTGGGGTTTCTTTTTTTGGATTGATCAAACCTGGATTTTCTTCTTTCGTTCGAAAGAAAACTCTATAACGAAAAGAATGTCGCGACGCAATATCTTGACTTCTGCATTTTTCACCGAATTTTAAAGTCGAACCCTCAAAAATCGCGAATTTTTCCAAGGGCGTTGCGTTTGCGTTCTTTTGGCGATTTTTTGGAGTCTGGCTTTCAAATCTTGTGAAGAATTGACAAATTAAGATATCGCTTTCCGTCTTGCGGCATTCTTTTCGTTATAGACTTTTATCTCGAACGCAAAAAGAAAATCCAGGTTCGATCGATAAAAAAAAGTAAACCTAATTTTTTTGAAGTGACGAAATTTCGAAAGAAATGCGAAAACATTTTTCGCGTTTTTCTCGTCGAATTTTCTATTTTCCAACCAAAAATGGTGCTTGTCAGAATCAGCAGAAAACTTCCCGTCGGATAGGGCCTTCAAACTTTACGAAATGAATTTTTTTTTTTCGGAAAAACGTACCCCTTGCGTTTTTTGGGAAATATTTCTTTCCTTCAGGACTATTTGACGAGGGAAGTATTGCGTGAAAGCGTTCGATCTCCAATTGAATCGATACCCGATAAAAATAAACAGTTGACGCGGATTGACGTTCACTGACGTCGCAGTAAATAGTCTCGAGTCCGCGCGGTAACCTTCGTTGCAGAAGGAAAAAAAAATTAATCGTCTATTTCAGGAACATTGGTGAAACGAAAAAATGGTTTGGAAGCTGGCGAAGTTGCGAAGCATCGTGGAGTCCCTCAAAGCTTATCTGTCCCTCGACTTTCTGCCCAAGTTTACGCGTAAAAGCGTGGAATACATCGGTAGTTGCATGGAAAGAGCAGTGTAATAACACTATGATCGATATCTATCGGGATCGTTAGTCTCGCGTGGGCGACAACGCTCAACACCGAGTGGTTTACGAGTCACGACTCGGTTGTATCTGTCGGTTTTATCGGGGAATAGCGAATTACTTGCCGGGCGATAAGAGTTGCATCGTGACCCGGGCGATCGCCGCGCGCGGATCGAGCCAATTTTCGTCTTTATCGCGTTGGTTGCAGACGCTGCCAGAGAGAAATCGTGACGAAGAGATTGAACAGACGAAACCGGCGAAGATTCGAGGGATGCAAGCGGAAAGTCAGGCAGAGATCTTCCAAATGCACATGCAGCAAGTGCAGGCAAGCGACCTGTCGTCGGTGACGCCGATTTCATTGCTCAATCTCCCTCGAATGATGATCGCGATAATAACGATAATAACACCAACAGGGGTTTCCGATACGTTCAGAAGAAACGCGTTATCGAACCGGACTTTCTGGCTAATCTTGCCTACAGTCAACGAGTTTCGAGGGACAACGGGACGTGAGTATCCTTAGTGTATATGTTCTATTCCAACCTGTTTCGACCTGGATTTGACCTCGACCTCTCCGATTTGGCTCATTATTTTTTATAGGCTTAGTTGGACCCTCAACTGCACAATCTTTTTTTATTGCCATTTTTGTTTGTGTAATACATTTTTAAAGTGACATATAAAACCCCATAATTAATAAATCTGATGAAATTCTGAAAAATACTTTGTTCAATAACAAAACTATCTAGTTTGTGGCCAGAGTGGAAATTTGTTTACTTCTTACAGTTTTTAAGCTTTTTTATTTTAAAAAATTATAAAAAATAATGGATCTACTACAGGCGATTGATCAAATTTTTATTTATGTAAAATCAGACTTTTCAGAATTTTTTCAGATTTTTAGGATCTTTTTCAGATTTTTCCGAGCTATGCACATTTTTTTTAATATATTTTTTAAATGACATAAAACACCATAATTTAAGAATCTGATAAAATTCTGAAAAATATTTTATTCAAGAACAAAATTATCTAGCTTATAGCCAAAGTGGGGAAGATTTTTCTTCTTATAGTTTAAGACTTTCTTCTTAAGAAGATTGATCTTTTTCCGATTTTTTTATAATGTTGTAAATAAAAAATCTTAAAAACTATAAGAAAAATCTTCCCCACTTTGGCTATAAGCTCGATAATTTTGTTATTGAACAAAGTATTTTTCAGAATTTTATCAGTTTTTTAAATTATGGGGTTTTATATGTCACTTCAAATATGTATTAAACAAACAAAAATGGCAATAAAAAAAAGAAAAAAAATTGTGCAGTTGAGGGTCCAATGAAACGTACAAAAATAATGAGCCAAACCGGAGAGGTCGAGATCAAATTCAGGTCGAAATGGGATGGAATGCCCCATAGATTTACCTAGTATTGAACAATCTAAACGTATCGAACGGTGCGATTTATAGAAAACCGTCTTAAAACATCCATGCAATCGCTGAAATTGTGTCTTCTCTTGAGAAGATACAATTTATATGTAATTTTTAATAAAAATAAATTCGCCCTTGCGGTAAAAAAAAGATCAAGGCCCTTTTACCGATTCTCAACGAAATGTCCCGAGTCTGACACGAAATATGTTTCAGGTCGATGGACATGGGAGACGTCGAGACAGTTGGGTGAGTACGAGTAGAGGAATCCCGGGGACACGAGGGACGAAGTTTCACACTCGTGAAAAATCGAAATTTGATATTATTTGCGCGCAGTTTGTACCCGATAAAGAGCGAGAGTAGCTTTGGAGCAGAGGCTGGCAAGCCAACGCGCGAGGATCACAGAGACCTTTACTTGACCGTCTATATATCTTATTTACTCATAACGTGGATCACGTTCATTGCCTCAAAGTTTATTCTCGAATTCGACTGGGCACCCGCGCAACAGCCTTGCGCGTGTCTCCTGCTGAAGCACCGAATAAAACAGTGACAATTTCACGGCCACGAGAAAGAGAGGAATATTTGTTGTCTAATTATTCGAAGGGAGATCACGTTGGGCGCCGGTGAAACGTGGTGGAAGAACGTGATAAATCAGCGCGATATGCCGTCTCTGCGTCGAGGCCCGCTGGACGTGCCCACGAGGTCCGAATACTCGTCCGCGACTTCCGGCGTCCGCTCCGGAACGCCGGACATCTCCAGCGACGCCCTCGACTTGTCGCGAAGTGTCACTCCTCTCTCCGGGCTCGCGGAAGACAAGTGCGTAAAATCCTCGCTTACATCTCACCAACTGACGCATCGTACAGCTTTACGCACGAGTCAGCGTTTAAGGTAGTCCTTTCGTGGTACAGGAGTAACCTGCGTGAAATTTAGTCCGAATTTTGAGTATGTAGATGGAAGAAAAATCGGAAAAAATCGAGCATACAGAAGACGCTTCAAAGATTAATCCTGCATAATAATAATTACAAAATGTTATAAAAAAGTATCGTTCAACAAATTATCCGTTAAATTCGTGAATTTTAACACATTTTTCAAAGTTAAAAAAATTAAGAAACCCGTTTTTCTAAACTTACGTAACAATCTGAAACAATTATACGTATTCAGAAAAATTAATAAATTATTTCCATGAAGAAAAAAGTTACGTTACCGGGTAATTTGTTGAACAATATATTTTTCATTAATTTGTGTATAACATTTTGTAATTGTTATTATGCAGAATTAATCTTTGAAGCACCTTTTATATGCTCGATTTTTTTATCAGATTTTCTTCCATCAGGATACTCAAAATGTTGACTGCATTTCACGCAAGTTTCTACTGTATCACGAAAGGACTACCTTAAAAACGTGTCTGAAAAAAATGCAGTTAGTCAATTTTTAATCAACAGCGTGCTCGATCCACTAATGAATATAAGACGCGACATATGTACAGGAAATTGGAGAACGTTGCTCCAATTTCCTTCAATTCTGGATTACATTACAACGAATTTTATATTTACAAAAACCATTTTTCGATCAGATTAGGCTGGACCTTTTGCGTAAACCTGTGTGTTTTGCGGTAGAAGGCGAAATGTCTCGATATAGTCGGTTAAATAAAAAAGAAACGAAGTTTTTGTTCCTTCAACCGTCCTATATCGCGACACGCGTCGGCATACAAGTTGCAGTTCTTGCCCGGACGCTATGACCCATTTATCGGAAGCACGCGAGGGCTCCAAGTCGGATTCCAAGATACTTCCGCGCGGCGAAGACAAGTGAGCGCGCCGAAGACGAGACGAGCTCGCGCCTTCCACGAGTGGTGGTCGTCGTGCACTATCCCAACGGGCGATATTCTCGTAATGGATCGCTTTTATTTTTATCAGGGCATCGGAGGTCGGGCCCCATGCGGCGAGGAGCGCATCAACCAAGACGATGGTGTTGGGAATCTCGCCAAAAGCGGGGCGGAGCTCGACGACGGCGAAGCGGAAACGCGGCGACCGGAGGAACAAATCCTCGGCCAGGACGATCAGCCACGCCAGCGACACCTTCAGCACCTGCGTCAAGTGCTCGCGGATATTGTCGAAAGCCATTTAATTTTTCGCGACCGCATTCTCGAGATCGCTGATTTTTCGAGTACTGAAAAACAGCACGAGAATCGACTTCAGCTGCGGCAGAAAAAAAAACACGTGTATTTATAGGAACCCACGTGGCACACGCATCTCTCGCTCGAAATTATGAAACAGATGCGCATTCTTTCCGTCCACACGGTTCCGCGGCGGCGTCCAAGTTTACAAAATCCTATTCTTAAAAATGGACCACGAACAGCCGACAGAAATGTTTTTCTCGTTTTTCTGTTATTCATTCAGCTTGGAGGTCTTTGCAAAATGGACTATTGAATTTGCACCTGAAAACTGGCTGATTCCGAGTGATTTCATCAATCTGAGGGTTTTTAGTTAGAGGGCAGGCAAAAATGTTCTTCTTCGAGTTCTTCGTTAATTCATAAACTGAAGAAATTCTTGAGACTAAAAAAGCATCTTTCGATCCGACGGCTGGTCCTCTGACAGTTTCCCATTACTTTCGAATTCACTCTGTTCATTTATTCCACAACTGATTCGATATTATCCATATTCGTTTTTAATAACAATTCGACACCCTGAGAGAAATTCCGCAAAGAAAAGGAAAAAATAACACCAAGCTATTTGTGGAATGAACAAACAGACTGAGTTCATAAATAACAAGACGCTAAAAACTCTGCATCGCGATGACAGTACTCGAATACCCAACGAAAATGCCGAACCAAGTGTTCCCTTCAACCAACCGAGGACAATCCGACGGTCGCGGATTTCTCCAAATTTCTCCTGACATTATTATTATTTTTTTTTTAATTATCAGCAGACCGGAAGTGGAAGAAAAAGAAGCAGAAGGGTTCGCGATGCGCGCGTACCTCACGAGAACCCGCGCCAATAATATTATCAAAGTGGGTTCGTGTTTTCCGCAGTGTCGAGGAGCGAGAAGAAAATTCGCCGTGCCACTCGATACACAGGGTGGCGGGCGAAACTCGGCGTAGCGACTCCGAAGAGGTCCCGAAGGCGGCTGCGTCGGCGTCACCGCCGCCGGGACGACACGTAATCGGAGGCGTCCGGACGTCGCGTCTCCGCGTGTAACCACCGCCTTATCCCGGTTCGCCCGGTCACTCCCTTGCGGGGGCACCCTTGACTTATATATCTCCTTCTTCTCGTTGGGAGAAAAAAAGAAGAAGAAGAAGAAACGCATGGGAGGGATCGGCCGAGTCCGGACGGCTCCGGCCGCGTGGCATATCGCTCCGGCGGCACTGGCGGAACACTGGCTCCCCCGGCAAACCGTTTTAGTCGAAACCGAACGGAGTAAGGGCGCTATTTTGAGGTGGCTCGCACTAAATATGGTCAGATGGGCGCGTCCGCGGTTTTCCCACCGGGCCGAGCAGCCCCTGCTCGCTCGCGGCCCCCGTGGTGGGGGAAGAACCACCGAAAGTTACTTAGACAAGTTCACCTCTATCACTTGGACAGTTGGTTCTCCGTAACCATCTCGTACCATCCACTTAGAAACCAACTGTAGACATGGTAAGTAACGTTCCCGGGAAGAGATCTGTGCGCGGCAAATTCACGTATCGTTCACGCCTTCGTTTTCTCCCTACGTTGACTCGAATCTTCGGAAGATTTTTCTTCTTTTAACGAAAAAACACGGATTTTCGTTGTTTCTTTTTTTTTCGATTTCACAGGCGTTTTTGTGTCTTCGATAGAGGCAAAAGATACAAGTTACCGGTGTTTTCACGGGCGTTTTTGTGTCTTCGATAGAGGCAAAAGTCACGAGTTACGGGAAACGCGCGTCTGTAACGGAAGCGAGAGAGAAAAAGCCGATAGAATTGTGATTGTATGAGGAAGAAATGAAAAGTGGTGGCGCGACTTGGAACAGACGTCAAACGCGCGATAAATGTGTGAAAGTTGCGACGAGGACGCAGTGGAAAATGTGAAAATCGAGTGGAAAACAGTGCTAAACGCGATGAACGTCAGCTCGCGTTTGCCGAAAGAAAAAAAAACAAACAAAAACAAAAACAAAATGATAGGAGGATCGATCACTCGCCGATCGGTTCGTCGTTATTTCCTCGCGACGCGATGATGACAAACCGCGGCGGCGCTTCCGTCGCGGGAATCCTCGTCGCGAAACGCGCGGGACGATAGCCGGGTATCCTCGGAATATAAATATAAACGTTCCGGGGATGAATTACGTAATATCGGTAACTCGAGAGGCTGCGCGGGGCGCAGCGAGACGCGGCCGGCCGTTCGGTCTATATACGTCCCGGCGGTGCGACTGTATATCACAACGGGCAACCGGAGGCCCGTATTCTATTATTAGGCGCTGCTACGGCGGAAGACGCGCCTCACCAATTTCCCGGCGTCGCGAGAACCGACGACTTGCTTCGAGCTCTCATCGGCGAGCGCTTCGCTGCTCCGTCCGTCCGCCGCCGCGGCTAATAAAATCTTGTCACTTGCGTTCGGTCGATTCACGAGTTCGCGAAATTCGACGCGGTAGTCGACGCAATGGTGAGACGATCGGTCGATTCATTTTGCCCCCTGGTTCATCCGTTCGGTCGAGTGAAGACGTCTCGAACTGTGGATTAAAAAGAAAACAAGGAATTAGTAGTAGATCGTCGGGGGATAGCGAAGGAATTTTTGTGATATCGAACGAACGATTTATTTTCCAGGCGGATAAGGAGAAGAAGAAGAAGCCCAAGAAGAAGGAGGAGGCGGCGCCAGCCCCGGCCCCTGAACCCGAACCAGCCAAAGAGAAGACTCCCGAAAAGCCAAAGAGCCCGACCGCGACCCCCGAATCCCGCTCCGAAAGGGCGAGCAGTCGCGGTAGCCGCAAGGCTAAGCGCTCTGGTTCCAGTGTGTTTTCCATGTTCTCCCAGAAGCAGGTCGCCGAATTCAAGGAGGTAAGATACGAGCCTGTCGCCAGTAATTCTCCACTTACGGGATCAGTCGAATTTAAGGTAGTACGAGCACCTAAGCTGACGTCGTATAAGTATGTGCGAGAATGAGACAGAATTACGAACAGTTCTCAATGAGATAAAAATCTGAAAAAGATCAAGTATGTGGAAGGTGATGAAAAGATTATTTTGGCAAAATAATAATTGAAAAATGTTATTAACAAGTTACTCAAATAAATAATTGTTTTACAGATTACCCGGTAGCCTAATTTTTTCTTGTTATGAAAATGATTTGTTTATTTTTCTGAATACGTATGAATTTTAACGTGAAAAAAAAACGCAATTTTCAAACATCACAGGAAATTTTGAAAAAATTCATACGTATTCAGAAAAATAAACAAACTATTTTCATTTAAGAAAAAATAGGTTGCCGAGTATTTGTTGAACAATTAATTATTTCAGTAATTTATCAACAACATTTTTCAATTATTATTATGCCAAAATAATCTTTTCAGCACCCTCTATATGCTTAATTTTTTCAGATTTTGATCTCACCGAGAACTGTTCATAATTCTGTCTCATTCTCGCTCGAACTTATGCGACGTTATGTATAACGCTCATACCATCTTAATGCAGTAAATTGAAGAAAAAAATGTAAATCGGTTTTAACGATTTTTTCGCCTACTTCCACCCAATGAACGGTAGTCGTAGGCGCACTTTCGGGAAAATATTGCACGCTCGTTAGCTTGAAATTTCAACAAGGTAACACTAACGTGACTTCAAGTATTCTGACATGAAAAAAAACAAAAATACAAATTCCGGGAAACAAAGCTTTCTCTAACGGGCAAAGAAAAATGGGAAAATAAATAAATAATAATACTGTCGACGAACGCATCTCCACAGGCCTTCCAGCTAATGGACCATGACAAGGACGGAGTCATCGGCAAGGAGGATCTTCGTCAGACCTTCGACTCTGTCGGTCGTCTCGCGACTGACAAGGAATTGGACGAGATGATTGGCGAGGTTCCCGGACCCATCAACTTCACCCAGTTGCTCACTCTCTTCGCCGCTCGCATGTCGGGAGGTTCGTACGAGACATATCCAGCTTGTACCCTACCTGAAACGGTAGGGTGCACGCGGATGTGTAGAAAGCGATAGAGTCATGGTGCCAATGCCGATACCGCGAGATCCGCGAGATCTAGAAACAAGAAAAATCCGAGAATATTCGATCAAAGTTCGTAGAGACAAAGTACAGCATTGGAGGTAAAGAAGTGTAATATAAATGTCGATGTTTCAATGTCACTCCTCTACCTCGTATCGAATAATGTTTACAAATTGGTTTTCACATTGGTCAATAATTTACACCCCCCGTGTAATGCAAAATTCTTTGTTTTCGATCAGTGTTCCCTCCCTCTGTGCCCCCCAATGAAAAGTGTCAAAGAGATAAGTGTAAAGATATTGTGTAAAGCACGTCCCTTGGTTGCCCCAAATTGTAAATCACTCGTCGGAACATTCGTCGTAATCCGCATCGCGCGAAAAATCCCCCCGATGAAGTTGTCAAAATTCCACTATCCGTTGTTTATCACCGAAAAATTGAACGTATCCATGTATTGCGTGTGTGCGAACGTGTTTCGCCCCCGCCCCTGGCCCACCTCTATATGTTTTTCCTATACTTCCGTGTGCACCTTACCGTTTCCATGAAACTCACTATGGCCCGTTGCCATGGTTACAGCAGGATCGGATGAGGACGACGTGGTTATCAACGCCTTCAACACCTTCGACGTAAACGGCAAAATTGACGGCAATAGGTATGACGGAAAATCGATGAAATACATTCCCCCCCGAGGATATCCGAGTCTTCCATCTTTCGGTGCTCGTGATGCGTCAATCGTACGATCTAAGACTGAGAAGCGACTCTGCTGACTCGAATTTGATAACTGAGGCACCGTTCCATGCATGCGCGCAACTTCGGAGCCCCAGACCTCTTCGTTGTTGTTGAGTCTATTCAACATCGAAGCAGCCGAGTCACCTTCCGCCTTTTAACTCTGTCCGTGATTGTTGATTTTCTTCGTATTCGTCGTTTTAGACTGAGGCACGCGCTCACCACCTACGGCGAGAAATTCACCTCGAAGGAAGTGAACGAGGCCTTCGACAACATGTACATCGACGACAAGGGATTCATCGACACCCCCAGCCTTATCGCCATGTTGACCGGAAAGGGCGACGACGAGGACGACTAAACGGCTGGCCCCTCATCGTTCTATAAACACACATTATCTTCTTCTATCATTACAAGCAGTGTCTCGTTTCACGGCAGGCCCGCTTGTGCCTCATGGACTTACATGACATCGTCGCGAATGGCCTGTATCCCGAAAATACCAAATCATCATCATCAAAAACTCCAAGCAAGATTCCTCGTTAATACTAAGAAAAAACAATGGCGAGAGAAAAATAATTCACCACGAATGAGATGACCGGGAACGACTGTTCGTGTATCACATATATATAATATATATATGGTCTGTATCTATTTAGCAATCTAGCGTGTACCGCACCTGAGATATAATTTCCTCAATTTTTCGTAAGAAAATGAGCGGGCCTACCGTTAAAGGAGGTTTCGCAATCCTTAAACTATCGTTCATATAATAAAAGTATTTCAAAACACCATACAACGCAAATGATTCTATACGCCCGCCGGATTTACCGCGCAACGTGCGCAACGTAATAATAGTAATGCGAACTCTCGGCAGCACCGATTACTCTCAATCATCGGCCGCGTCTACGCTTCTCCATTAAAATCTTGGCAAGATACCAGCTCGGTGCGCGCGAACTCGCCTACCCGCTTAGCGCCGACGATCGTCGTAAATCTACCCTCAATTGCCTCTATTATCCGACCGTCCGAGTATAGATAACGCGTCCAAAGTAATTGTCTGGTTATCCTACTTGGTAATTCCGATTGAAACTCGTAGAAACTGATCAAATTAACAAAATTCCGATTGAAAAATAATCGATTCAAACGGCCTTTATTCGGATTTTTGTCCGTTTTATTGGATCTAATCGGATCTTTTGAGGGGAGGCGAAACCTTCGTGAGTGCGAGAGAGATAGAAAATAATTTTCGGAAAAACAATACATGGAAACTGGACGCATGCCTGGAAAAATAAAAGTTTTATGTCATGCGGAATTGAAAGAGGAATGATGTAAAACTTTTCTTTCTTCCGGAAACGTTAAGCATCGTCGGAATAATTGTTTACAGTTTTTATTACCGACTGAATAGGTTTCACCTCGCCTTAATCAGGGTAGAGCGAACGCTTCGAGTGCATACCGGCTCAATCGGGTAAATTGTTTTCGAACATATTCTATTCGTTCTTTTTTTTTTATAGATTTTAATCGCCGCGTCTCGTCAATCAAATACTTAAATAATATTCAAACATTTGTATAATCATAGTAGAACTAGAATAACTTATTGTCCGCTTCTTTTTTGATATTTCCATGTTTTTCTATGCAGCGTCTATTTCTTCATCTCTCGTGCGCCGAAAATAGAGCTGCCCACACGCACATTTGTGCTGCCGACCTCAATCTAGCGGAGCAAAATAAGTGCAAAGTTATTTTACACTCGATCCAGTCACGATGATTCTTCGTTAGCCGTTCACGAGACTTACCGCGTGTTCATAGTCGCTCGACATACCCATAGAAAGTTCTACGTTTTCGGGAATTAGGTTCAAGGCTTTACAGACATCGTCTTTGCACTTTTTCAGTTCAATGAAGTCGGGATTTGGACCATTCTTGAGGTCGTAGCCGTAAGCACCTATGGTCATCAGTCCCATGAATGTTAAGTTTTTGCAATTCTCCAAAACATGCTTCACTAGGATTGGAGCCTCTTCAATTTCACAGCCATTTTTCACTGAAAACACAGAATCCATTATATATCTGCAAATGGTTTTTGACCAGTTAAGGGAGGCAATGTTCTATGAAAATTATGGTCAAAATTTGTCGGTCCATTATCATATGCCCAATCACTATAATTATCATTCAATTTGGCAAATCATGAGTTCAATTGTGCAAATCATGAGTTCAATTTGGCAAATCATGAATTCAATTTGGCAAATCATTTCTCAATCTATCATAAAATTGCATAACACTGCAGATAAAATTCTGCATATCATGAATTTATCAGTATCACTTCATCTAGTCTGGAGATTGCAAATCAAGGAGCACAATAGGTAAGACATTATTATACAAAGAACAGAAAATATATTACCTTTGTGAAAATCATTTACTTTTTTGTACTTATTTGAATGATTATCGCAGTTGCAACATTATTTCATTTTCATGATTTTCATGGAATAAAGTCCAATTAAAGGGACAGAGAATGAAAAAGCAGTTCAATGAAAAAGCAGTATTAATATTCAGATATACAAATGATAATAGACATGAACAAATTGGTATCTTTGAACAACTTATGAATAATTCAGAGCAGTGTTGTAAGTCCCCATTACGTTAAAAATTAAAATTTACACAACAATTTATTTTCTAATTACGATTTTGTAACGATGACCTGTACCGATTATAAAATTATATGTGAACTTTTGAGTAGCTGTAAGGAAAACCTAATTCTTAATTAAATTTTGGGAGAAATCGTGTGAAAAATTGACAAGCACGGTCCTCCGTTATTTTCGCAATGCGTTAATAGTATTTCTCCATTTTTCCAATAAGATTACCATGAAGTTTTATGGAAAATTAATATTGCTTGCATCTATTTAAAAGTTTACATACCAAATTATATTCATTACGTGTTATTATTACAAAAACATAATTGCAAAGCCAATTGTACTATCAAGTTTATTTCTATAAAAATGAGGGTTTTACAACTCTGATTCAGAGTAATCATTATTCGAGAACAAACTATAATATTTGATAAAATCAATAATCTGTCTTTGTTTTTAGAAGGTAGTTTCACTACAGTCCCGTCACATGTGAATTTTGAGGAAAATTTTGAACCCTTCTGAATGAGATAATAATCTAAAAAAAATCAAGCATGTGGAAGATACTGAAAAGATTGATTTTGTATAATAATAATTCCAAAATGTTATAAAGAAGTTAGTGAAAAAATTAATTGTTCAACAATTTACCTGGCAACTGAAATTTGTTTTCTGATGAAAATTATTCACTAATTTTTCTGATTACATATGAATTTTTTCAGAATTTTGTCTAATTTTTTGAAATTACGGTTTTTGCCACCCATTTTGCAAAAAAAAATGCAATTTTTAAAACTTAGACAAAAGTCTAAAAAAATTCATACGTATTCAGAAAAATGAATGAATAATTTTCATCAAAAAAAAAAAGTTGGGTTGCCAGGTAAATTGTCGAACAATTCATTTTTTCATTAATTTGTTAATAACATTTTGGAATTATTATTATACAAAATCAATCTTGTCGTTACCTTCTACATGCTTAATTTTAAAAAAATTAACATCTCATCGAGAAGGGTTCGGAATTTCCCTCGAAACTCGCATGTGACAGGACTGTACCGAGACTACCTCCATAATCGAAAAGGATTGTAAAAAAAAAAAAAATGCTCAGGCATAAACAAAATGGTACATAATTTATGATACGTACCCTCTTCCTTACTCGTATTCACTTGGACCATGACATTAAGTTTGGAGTCTTTGTCGTGTCCAAGTTTTGACCAAGCATTGTCAACGGCGGTGGCGATTTTTTCGCTGTCTATCGTTTCAATCAGGTACAAATTCGGTATACCCACGACTTTGTTTACTTTGTTCCTCTGGAGATGACCAATGAAATGCCAGCGTATGTCCTTGCATTTTTCCGCGATGTCCGGATGACTCGCCTTCTCCACCAGTTCGTTGACATAATTTTCCCCGAAATTCCGCTGTCCGGCCTCGTAGGCGGCGATCAACAATTCCGCTGGTTTTGTTTTGCCTATCGCGACCAGACGCGGTTGAAAATAATGAAATTCCTGTCGGTCAAGGTTGTCGTCACTTGTCGTGTGTCTTTCGACGTCTCGTATTGTTGCACGAAAAAAAAAACAAGTGATTTACGTACCGACGGTCGTCTCGCAGCTGCGGCCGCAATTTTTTCCCTCACTAAATTCAGATTCGCAGCTACTTCGGCCATTTTTCGCAACGCGATTCTCGTGTTCATGTGACAATGCGATAGTTACTGATAAAAAGGGCAACCGGCGACATTCTTATGTACAACAACGCCTAACCCAGTCGCTTATCGCGCCACTGATAAGAGCGACGTTTCCGTAATATTCGGCTTCACGTCGCGCGAAAAGATACCGCAGCGTCATCGGTTGGGCGCGCAGTCAAAATAAACTCGAGGATAACACGAAGCTCGAACGATAACAACGAGTGAGACGAAAAACACGCGGTGCGAGAGTAAGAGACAACGAGTTTTACAGTCGGATTGGAACAAACGGAATGGGAACCAGCTGATGCGAGATCCTTTTTGTGACGGTCATTTGACCGTCACAAGATCGTCAAATGATCGTCAAATGACGCGTCAAAAAATGCCCAATTTACACCCCAAGTAACAATTTTTAGCTCTATAAAGTTGACCATGCAACGTTAATAAAATCATATATTAATAATATACTTCGTTTGGTGATCAATTTTTGTACAATTGGTACAATTTTGGTTGTTACGAGAAAGTTATCCGAATGGGTTACTTATGCATGTAGCTCTATAAAGTTGACCATACAACTTTAAGAAAAAAGTTAAAAAAAAAATACTAATCGTTTGGTGCTCGTTTGGTGATGATTGGTAGATCAATTACATTGTTTGGAGGTCAATTGTTTAATTACAATAATAAAAAAAAACATTTTTTTTATAGAGCTTACACATGTTCACCAAAATGTTATTTGTAAGGTATCCGATGTCCGAAAGTTAGCTTTAGTAAGTTAACGAAAGTAACAATACAAAAATTGTTACTTGAGTCGTGACCGCTTATTTAAAACTGCCGTCAATTGCGCGTGTTTTTTGTTTGAGCCCGAATGATTAATACCTGTGTAACAATTTCGGAAAATCATCAAAAATTTGTCTAAATGCTCGGTAAATGTTACATATCGGCTGATCGGCGTTAAAAGTCACGATTTTTTACGTTTAGCTTCAATATTGACTTACATATTTGAGTTGAACGTAAAAAATTTGGGGCCAAATTTGTGACCAAAAATAAAAGACAGTAATTTCGCAACTAAACAGGTGTTTTGCTCCACTTTGGACCGTCATAAGACGCTTGTCGAAATGACCGCCACTTTTACTCCGATAAAATCGGAAAAAAAGAAGACGTCAAATGACGGTCATTTTTTGGTCTTTTGACCAATTCAAAAAATGACCGTTACTTCGCATCTCTACAGCTGATCGCCCGAGAGATGCCGATCGTGGAACGCTGGAAGAGAACCGCAATGGCTGATTAACACCAAGCTGTCAAAGGATGCCAAGTTCTATTTTGTATTAGAGAAGAACGATTAGCGAGTTAATCGTGGGAAATTTGTGGGGCTGAATATCGTTAACAGTGTTGGTCGGTCCAAGAGGAGGGATTTTCTAGCATGTAGATAACGGAAAAACATGTCTCGCGGCTGTGTTTCTCGAATATATTAGTGTCGCACCGTCTCGTTGTTCGCTACTTGTTACCAACGTCTATATGTAGTGTTGACTCTTAACCCGAAAATTAACGAAACGAGTTAATCGTCGAAAGTGATTCCGTTTCGTTGGTCATTCGCGCTCGACGAACAATGTATAACCGGAGACGCACAAACAACTTTACATACGTTAGCTCGTGTGTCAAGTACATGATATTTCTGCTCAATTTCATTTTCTGGGTAAGTATTCGTTATTTCTTTGATTCACGCGCGGGCGTGACCCCAAACATTCCCGGAATTATCCGGTGTACTGATAATTCTCGTTGCATGACGCATATGGTGTATCGTAAGTCGTACGAAAGACGCTCGCGGTAATAACGACCAGTATAAATATGACTCCTTATAGCCTCTTTGTTTTTCACTGGATCGTTGTTGACATAGATTACATTCAATCCTTGAATGATTATTTTTTAAATATTTTGGGGTTTATGCATTTTATTAGATTTCTAATTTTGTATTAGATATTCATCTAATACACAGGGGTTTATGCCTGCGTATTAGATTTTGTATTACATATACACTGTGTTTAGCGTCACGCAAACGTGACTTTTGTGTCACTATTAAAGTCACACAAAGTCTGCGTGATTTTTATTTTTTCATTAAAGTCCCACAAAATTGTTGTGACTAAAAATTATTCGCAAGAATGACGCTCACTGATGAGAAACTTACTAAAGCAGAAATGTTCCGTTTTAGAAAGGAGTTTTAACGGTTTTCTCTTTAAGGCAATGTGAAACATCCACATCCAGCCCAGTCGGTATCAAAAACTGTAATAAACGTTTTTGACGGCAATTTGTGTTTACAGTTAAAACAAGAAATTCATGCCCTGCGGAATTCACCAGCGCAGGGAATGAACTTCTTTTAGCCGTAACTGCAAATATACGTAAACAACGTTCATTACAGTTTTCATTACCGCAGTCGGTATTTCACATGCCCTTAAAAACACTAAATACAGTATTAAAGCAGGCATTTTTTACTTTAGTAAGGATTTTTAAAGGGTTTTCCTTTTTAAAACATTATATATATATATACATATAATACTAGTGAGCGTGATTCTTGCAAATAATTATTAGTCACATCAATTTAGCGTGATTTTTGCAAATAACTATAAGTCACGACAATTTTGTGCGACTTTAATGAACAAATGGATGTCACATGGACTTTGTGTGACTTTAATAGTGACACAAAAGTCATGTTTGCGTGACTCTAGATACAGCGTTAAATATATTGATAACGATGAATTACAGCGGAAACAAGTTTAGCCGCTTATCAATTTAATGTACTATTTTGATCGACTAAAGCGTCAAGCGAATCAAAGAGTTTTAGGCAATGAACTGGATATTAAAAACTTATCATTTGACTAGCCGTAATCTATTGAAAACCAATCAGTATGTATCGAGCAGTGAGTTAATAATGATTATTACTGTTATTACCCTAGCAGATCCAGTGACCTATCGAATAACCATGAAAACAACCACATTCATTTCTGCTCAAAATCATAACGTTGAAATTTGCATCGTTGCAATGCAATGAAACTAAAAACAACTTAATATGAATTCCATAAAAATTCAAATAATTCACCATTAGGGTAGTGAAATAATATTTGTTGTCATGCTCTTAGTCGTTATAATAACTTTTTGTAGCGGGTATAATCATTGGGGTTCATTAATGTTTTGTTGTTTTTAATTTCATTGCACTGCAATGATGCAAACTTGAACGTCATGAACCACAAATGTCTGTTGTTGTTGGACAAAAATTAACCAGGTTGTTTTAATAGTCATTTCGTATGGTTTCGGCCAAAACTAACTGGTTGTCGTACCTGCTAGGGTATTATCATTGCAATTGTATACTGGAAGATTTATTTTTTGCGAGATCCGGATATTTCTTTATTGAAAACCTCCAAGTTTTTATTTATTTTATCAGTCTATTAAGCAAATACTGTTCACCCTTTTTGTGTCTCAACGCAGCTCTTTGGAGGACTTTTAATCGGTGTGGGACTCTACGCCTTCTACGACAAATGGCAAGCTACGGGGTCGGTGAGAGTGGAGAACGTCTACGACGTTGTCCTCAACATATCGCTGGTCATGGTGATAGCGGGAGGAGTAGTGTTCATTGTCAGTTTTGCCGGCTGCGTCGGAGCCCTTAGGGAGAATACTTGCCTGCTCAAATTTGTTAGTAGCTCCGTTATAATATTCTTATAACGTTATAAAATTGTACAATTTAGCATTGTAATATAATCTGTCGCAGAAAGAGGCGTTAATAATGTTATTCTTACAGTACTCGTGGTGTCTCTTGGGATTCTTCCTGCTCGAAATGGGAGTCGCCATAGTTGGTTTTGTATTTCCGCACACCCTCCAATCTCTGTTGGAGGAATCTTTTACAGATAAAATCATTCAGACTTACAGAGAAGACCCGGATCTGCAAAACTTCATTGACTTTGGCCAGCAGGAAGTGAGTGCTTCAAAATGTCAATGGATAGACAATGGGTCGCGACTGTAACGATATATATTTTCGTTGTAGTTCAAATGCTGCGGACTGAGTCAAGGTGGCTACATGGATTGGGGTAAGAACGAGTACTTCAATTGCTCGAGCCCGGGAAGGGAAAGTTGCGGAGTGCCATTTTCGTGCTGCATAAACACAACGGACATCTCCGTGCGTGAATTGAGTGATACAGCAATTAATATCTCGTCGATTCGTCGATTTTCGTCGGTCATTCGTTTTCATTGAATTTTCAACACCTCGGTTACAGAGTGGACTGGTAAATATAATGTGCGGTTACCAAGTCCAGATGCTGCCGGTTTCGGAAGCGAGCAAAAAGGTGTGGACCAGCGGTTGCATCGAGATCGTGCGCAGCTGGGCGGAGAGGAATCTCTACACGATAGCCGGTATCGCGTTAGGAATAGCTTTGAGCCAACTTTTTGTAATCTACCTGGCCAAGACCCTCGAGGGACAGATTGAAATGCAGAGGGCGCGTTGGCGATCCTGAGCTTGACCTCAGGCCACCTCCTACCGCTATCAAATCGACTCTCCCGCCGGCAGGCAGGTGGCCAATGGTCGAACTCGCGGTCAAGAAGCTGAAACCAGTGCGAATGCTCGAATGGCATTGCTCGTCTTGCTTGCGATCGCTCTGTACGTCCTGTGCATTCTATCTCTAATCAGGCTCGCCCTGTATTTCAGGAACTACTTTCACCTGTATATTGGCACTGGTTAAAATCCCTACACTTCCAGCTATCTCCGTAGAGTGCATAACTCAATGCCACTTACTCGTGAAGAATATTATCTGAAACATTGGGTCACCTCTCCCTCGTTCCCCGATCCCCGGTCCCCCATACCCGATCCCCGATCGACTCTATTTCTCCAATGAAAATAATTCCAACATTTTCACCGCCATTACTTTTTTATTATTATTATTTCTTACACATTTATACGTAACGTGTATCCAGCATCGGCGGTACACTTTATACATAACGATCAATTATTACGTTAACGGATTAATATCCTTACTTATCGATCTGTGGTTTCATTAGAATAGTCGAAAGCTCCAAGCAAGTTGATAGGATAGAAGAGTAAAATTATTCGGAGATGAACGTTTTTTCGAGATCTTTTTATAAATATATTATTATTATTATTATTATTATTACTATTATTATTGTATACACACATGTGTAGTTGGATTATATCAGTTACCTAATTTTTCGACGAACGAGGTGTTCTTTTACATTGAGAGATAAACACACAGGGAATCGACGAATTCCGCGGTTGCGGCTGGCGAGCGAAACGTTCGGTTGACGCGAAGCAATGTTTGGTCGATCGAGCGAACTGAACATTACTTCAACGAAATATGTATTTGCTTGATGAAAAAATAACTTTTCGTTCCGTCAATGAAACGTTTAGTTCGTCAGCCGCAACCGCGGTTTGCGTCGATTCGACGGATTGTTTCTCCGTGTATGCCAGCTATTTCTCATTAGACGGTATTCGAGGAATCGAAGACTCCCGGCGTGACCAACGTACAGAAACCTGCCATCTATTAATTCACGTATTATTGGATGTGTAGATATTTTTCTAGGTGATAACGATGTTGCGAGCGCCCATTATACATACGAAAATGAATGACGAGAGCGAACTCGGCGCTGTTCGAACCATGACTTTTACTTTGGAAGCCATTAAATGTTTATATTCTGTAAAAATAAGTGCACCGATAACAAACAAACAAACAAAAAAACACGCACACAGCTTTAAAAGAGCCGTGTCATGTACTCTAACGTTGATATTAGCACAGTCGAAAGTCACGTAGAAGACAGTTTGTCGAGGTGGTTCAAGTAAATTTAAGGGATAAGCTACGTTTCGCACTTTTAATGATAAGTCATGGCCAAAGTTTTGCGAACAAAGTGGACTAATTGTAAAACAGCCCGATAACTGTGTACCAGAGTCATTTATATCAGATACTAATTTTGGTAACCATCGAAGTTTTGAACATAAAAAAATGAAAAAATATTCACTGCACATTACCGTGCTCCGTGGTACGTGCTTGTACGCACTATCGCGATCTGTAGGCTTCTCTATTCCAATAACGAAATGTGTATATAAAATCTACAACATACTTGACACTATACATATATATATATATTCTATACATAAACGATTGTCTCGAGAAATTAGGTCTCTTTCCATTTTTATCCATTCATTTAAACTGCCATCTGGTTAATAATTACGAAAAACGATTGGCTCATTCGATAACAAAAAGTCAGCCCGGCTCGTTGGCGAGTCGAGTCGACGCGAAAACGTCCAGTGCCAAAATCAGTATAATTGTTCCATATCTTTATTTCTTTTAGAGAGAAAACAAATCTGACAATAATCTTACGCAATGTGCTGATTTTGTCTTTGCGAGTAAAAATTCACTCGTACGATGTTTCAATACTCAGTGATACGTTTTAATCGATTGAATTATTGAATTGCAAGTTACGATGTAAACATTTATATAGATATCGAATAGTTTGGTATATTAAGTGACAAGAATTGTTCTATGGTGATACGCTCACTGCGATTAATAAAATATGGTACATTATTCGTCGAGATTTCGATCATTTGTGGTGTATCAGCGACAACGCGCTTGCTTCGCTCGCGCTCCTGAACACATTCAGGAAAAGGATTTGTTATCACGACAACGAAAGAGGTTCATTTAACAAAATGTTCTTATTTCAACAACAAAATGTGTTGATGACGAAATTTTTAAAAATGTCGAATCTGTCGAGGAAACCAACCGGTCGACGGTTACCACAACAAATATGGGTCCAAGCAATCCAAAACTTGTAATTCCAATCAAGTTTTTTTGCCGTGACGAATGCGAAGAGAATAAGTAAATCGGGTAACAAAATTATTTTGTTATTTCAATTTCATGTTATTCCGAACGCATCGAGCACGGCATGTTTGAACGCGCGCGCGTGGGTCTGGCGTGTAGTTTGTCGGCGAACCACAGCCAATCAGGAGAGGAATAAAATGGCTTCACGATTATCTCGAACTTCGACTTCGATTGTTCATGTCTTTTTTCTTTTTTATATTATTATAAGGCGAAAAAAAATGTGCAACATCCACATCGAGCCCAGTCGGTATCAAAAACTGTAATGAACGTTTTTGACGGATATTTGCGTTTACAGGTAAAAGAAGAAATTAATTCCCTGCGGATTTCACCAGTGCAGGGAATGAATTTCTTCTTTTAGCTATAAATGCAAATATGCGTAAAAAAACGTTCATTACACTTTTTATTACCGCAGTCGGTATTTCACATGCCCTTAATTAACAGAGATGCGGCACTAGGTCGATTCAAAACGCGCGGGACGCTCCCTGATTCGGTCCAGTTCGAGCGTTGCAGTTCAACCAATCAAATCACCGAACTCGGTCCAAGTCCGACTACTCGATTCGTATCATCAGGAACGCGGCTCAAATCACACGTGCTTTGCCGGACGGACACGTTTGTATACATCTGACGTTTAGCGTGTAACTTTTATTATCAAAAATCAAATTTCCTTACCGAACAAAAATATTGCAGTGAGAAAAAAATGGGGGAGGACAAAGAACCCATCGTATGCGTTCCAGGTATGTGTTAATTGCGAGCCGCGCTTACGCGGCTTTCACGGTGAAAAACAATCGCGTTTAACCTTGAATACTTTTGATTTTCAGGACAAAGATTGTGCATATCGGATAAAATTAATGTCCCAGGACCCGGGACTTACGAGCAGCACGGCTACATTTATTCCAAACTCGCCGGCACGGTGGAATTAGTCAAGGACGAAAATGTATACAAAAGCCAGTGTGTTACGGTGGACTCTCCAATAAGTTAAGGTCGCGGGACCGAATGCCGATTAGGCCATTCCGATAAGTTAAGATTCCCACTACTTGCATAAGCCGTTCCTGGGTGCCCGAAACGACAAGAGGAGAAAAAAGTGCAGTGGGGGTTTTTCATCGGTCCTTGTCTCGCACGAAACTAGCTGTCGCATTACCTCTCTGTCACAATGCGTTCGACCATAGGTAGTGTGAAATAGAAAGGGTAATTCGCTTCCCCGCAAGCAGGTAGAAAAAGCTCAGAAAAGGGTCGATCTTAACTTACCAGAGCGGTAATCTTTAACTTATCGGAGTGCCTTAACTTTTCGGAACTTTACTTATCGGAGTGCCTTAACTTTTCGGAACTTAACTTATCGGAGTGCCTTAACTTTTCGGAGCGCCTTAACTTTTCAGAACTTAACTTATCGAAGCGCCTTAACTTTTCGGAACTTAACTTTTCGGAACTTAACTTATCGAAGTGCCTTAACTTTTCGGAACTTACCTTATTGGAGTGCCTTAACTTTTCGGAACTTAACTTATTGGAGTGCCTTAACTTTTCGGAACTTAACTTATCGGGGTGCCTTGACTTTTCGGAACTTAACTTATCGGAGTGCCTTAACTTTTTGGAACTTAACTTATCGGAGTGCCTTAACTGTTTGGTACTTAACTTATCGGAGTGCCTTAACTTTTTGGAACTTAACTTATCGGAGAGTCCACTGTACATCGAAGGTCTCTTGAATTGATTAGTTATCGTGTTGTCTTGTACATTGTAGACAAAGACTGTTATCGTGCATGGAATGACCGAACAGAGTATAGTACCAGCGCCTGGAGACATAGTGACGGCTATGGTGACCCTAGTTAATCAAAGGTTCTGCAAATGCATTATGAAATGTATAGGCGACGTAGTTTTGACGAGACCCTATAGAGGTATTTTGCGAAAGGAGGATGTACGAGCGACTGAGAAAGATAGGGTCGAATTGTACAAGTCGTTTAGACCAGGCGATATTATCCTCGCCAGAGTTGTATCCTTCAATTATTCTGTTGCATGGGCAATGTACCTTTTTTTTAATCTATCAAGCATTCTCTGTCAATTCAGCCACTTTTTGCTTCGACCCTCTCTGATCTGCTCCATAATTGGTAATATCAAAATACCAGTAAAGGGCACTCTATGTGAATTTTTGTCAGATTTTTAAAAGCATATTTCAGAAAATACCGTTTTCCTTTCAAACGCAAATATCCCGGGACCTTGAAGTTACTTAAAAAAAATGCCTGCACATAAAAGTTGTGGTTTTCTGTTAGCTTTCGAGCAGTATATTTCAAATAATTTTGACTTTCCGATTAGAATGATTTTTTTACCGAAAAACGGAGAAATTATTTTTTATAAAAAAACGGATAGGTCTTTTCGAGTGAAAAAATTACAGACTATTCGTGCATGACTTTTGATATTGCAAAAAAATCTCCAGAGTGGCATCTTCTGGTATAAAAAATATTAATAAAAAGAATTCCCACATTGTCCGGAATTTTACACAAATGCATTTTTTTATACCAGAAGATCTGTCGGTGCCACTCTGGGGGTTTCTTTGCAATATCGCTAGTCATGCACGAATACTCTGTAATTTTTTCGGTCCAAAAAGTAAACCGATTTTTTATTTAAAAAATAATAATACCTCCGTTTTTCGGTAAAAAATTATCCTAATCGGAACGTGAAAATTATTTGAAATACATCGCTCGCAAGCTAACAGAAAACGACAACTTTTATGTAGTGACATTTTTTTAAGTAACTTCAAGTTTCCGAGATATTTGCGTTTGAAAGGAAAATGGAATTTTCTGAAATATGGTTTTAAAAATCTGTAAAAATTCACATAGAGTGCCGTTTACTGGTATTTTGATATTGCCAATTGTAGCAAAAAAATTTAGCAAATCGGAGAGGGTCGAAGAAAAAAGTGGCTGAATCGACAGAGACTGCTTCCTATATACCAGCCTTGCAAGTTTCCTATGCTCTCATCAGATGCCCATGACCGAGGCGCACACCTATCAACTCAGCACAGCGGAAAATGAGTTAGGAGTGGTTGTGGCTCACAGCGAAAGTGGTGAGTATTTTTGGGCTTTCAAGATATCTGTCTATTTTTTTTTTTTTTTTACTGTAAAACGCAAGAACGAGAGTTTCACAGAAAGAAAACATATTTCATCTACAAAAATCTGCAGCTATGTTGGATGGTGGACATAAAATCTGCCGATGTCTAAAAAACGATAATTCGGAATTTCAAAGAAAATACGCAGATCCTGTGATAAATTTCCTATTCCAGGAATTGCACTGGTGCCCATCAGTTGGACGGAGATGCAATGCCCCAAAACTCTGGCCAAAGAGTTTCGCAAAGTTGCCAAGGTCATTCCGGAGCAAGTTATCGTGGAGCAATAAAATAAAGTTAGTTATTATCGATCGAAAAATTGTTTCTATTTGTCCCTGACACTCGGATCGCGGAGGAAAAATAATAAAACGTAACGTTATTACCACCAGCGGCCACCGTTTATTAGCACGCGGTAAAAAGAGTTTGGCTCGTTAACACCGAGCGGTTACATTCACAACAATTCACATAAGCAACAGAGTCTCGCTCCCTATTTAATCCTACTTCTAATAATAATAAATCAAATATATTCACTGTACAATGATAAACGCCTCTCGTTATCACTCCTGCTATCGTCCTTGTCGAGTACAAAAGTATAATAAATATGCTACGATGTGTTGAGCAAACAATGGTTCACACGTGTTTCAGGGATACGTATCGCTGAATTTTTTTATTGCAATAAAGAAAAAGAAAAGAGAAACCGCTAATGACGATATCGTAATTCGATAAGCACGACAAGTTTTCGCGCGGTAACTCGGTCTTCGTCGTTGCATCAATGCGGGGCTCGATGTGTCGCACGCACGATTCCGTATTTTGATCCTTCGCTATACAGCTAGAATTAGCTTCAGGCAGTTTCATCGTCAACGTCGACAATTCGACACATTTGCCATCCCGAGATACAAAGAATACGACGTGTGAGGAACGCTACGTTTAAATACCCTCGAAATCCCGCGTAGCGGTTACCCATCAGATTTCGCAATCGCTATAGAAAATACTTTCTCTACGGTAGAGTCTACACGATCTCTTTGGGGGTTGCGCGAAAAAAAAAAAACACAGAAAAAGAAAATCATCACATGAATCCACACGTTTCGATAATAGCTAAGAGAGTCGCAATGATTTAACCCTTCTTGAATTTGATTAACAATATCGCGATCGTCTGGAATATGAGAATCCAGATTAAGGTCGCGATGAAGCCGTGATAGACAGTCGGTTCGGTGATCGACCACCCTCGGGCCAACATCGCTCGTATTGATTCTGTGCTCTTCGTCAATGGGAGGATAAAACTGACGTATCTGAGCACCGGGTGCATTCCTTCGACCGGCCAGATGATACCGCAGAGCATGACTATCGGGAGGAAGGAACCCATCGCCAAGTACGTCGCGCTTCTCTCGTTTTCGCAGCTGCACGCGATTACGAAACCTGCAATCGAAGAGTCATTTTAGAATAATTTACATTTTTGTAAATCGGACCATCAATTTGTTGGAAATTATTAAGATAGTCCTTGGGTCTAGTCTCCATTGCACATACATTCGAGAAATATGAGAGAGAATTGCGAACACTTCTCGATGGTCTAAAAATCTGAAGTTCATGCACAATAAAGACACTGAAAAGATTAATTTTGCATAATAATAATTCGAAAATGTTATCAACCCATATTTTTTAGAAATGAAAATGTTTTGTTCATTTTTCCAAATACATATGAATTTTTTCAGATTTTAGAGTTAACTTTGAATTTTCACATATTTTCCCCATAAAAAACGCACAAAATTCAAAGTGAACTCTAAAATCTGTAAAAATGCATACGTATAAAAAATAACGAAGGAATCATTTTCATGAAAAAAAAATTGGAACATCGAAATATTTGTTAAACAATTATTTTTTTTCATCAATTTGTTAATAACATTTTCCAATTATTATTATGCAAAATTAATCTTTTCAGTACCAATTCAGTAATGTGCATGAATTTTTTCAGACTTTTATACCATCGAGAAGTGTTTGCAATTCTCTCTCATATTCCTCGAATTTATGCAAAATGAATATTAGACACAAGGACTACCTTAAACAAGGCTTAGGTTGCTACTTACCGAAACACATTCCGCACAATCCAGTGAGAATCGTAAGAGTGGTGACCCAGCCTATGTCACCTTCGCAGGTGACTTTGAAAACAGCGAATGAAAATATGAGAACCATGATCGTTTGACCGCTCATGACGACGAATTGCGTGACGACTTGACCGAATAACATCTCCGGACCTGTGATCCCTGACACCAAACTTCTTTCGAGAAGACCTTCATTCCTCTCGAGTAGCATAGCGCCAGAAGTAAGAGCCACAGAAAGGAAGAAAATAATACTGCAACGTACAACAGATAATTATTGACAATCAGCTATTTGCTTCATAGTTCACATTTTTTATAACAATTCGCGTATACTAACGTCAGAATAATTCCCGGTGCGGCAAAGTCGGTGAAATTTGGCTCTTGGGTTCCGTAAATCGGTGTTCTGAACTGTAGAAGAACAATTATTTAATTAATAGCATCGTTAAATATATTAGGATCGAAGTAAAAGGAGGCAATAAAGAAGTATTCGCAAGGATGAGGTGTGGAAATGTGGGGAAGGATGAGAACAAGGAGTATATGGATAACAAGTGTCGGTATTGTAAGCTAGAAATAGAAAGTTTGGGACACATCTGTGAATGCGTGAAAATCAAAGCGGAAATGAGGAAAGAGGTAGTGGATGGTTTGGAGAAGTGGAGAGGCGACAAGAGAGAAGACAATTAAAAAATGAATCTGTGAGCGAGTTGTGTGAGTATGTGAGACAGTATGAGCAGATGGTTAAACTAAGAAAGAATGTAGAGGAAGCGTAAGAATGTGAAGTAGAAATAAGACTAGAGTAAGAAGGGGAAATGTATGGGGGGCAGAGTTGTAAATCCATAATTTTTGTAGAAATAAAATTGATGGTACAATTGGCTTTGTATTTATGTCTTTATAATAATAACTCGTAATGATTATAATACGATGTGTAAACTTTTAAATAGAGGAAAGAAATTTTAATTTCCCAGAAAATTTAATGGTAATCTTATTGAAAAAATGGAAAAATAGTGTTAAAGCATTGCGAAAATAATGGAGGACTGTGGTTGTCCATTTTTCGCACAATTTCTCCGAAAATTTAATGAAAAATTCAGTTTTTCTTGCGACTACTCAAAAGTTCACATATAATTTTATAATCGCTACAGGTCATCGTTATAAAAACGTAACTAGAAAATAAACTGTTATGTAAACTTAAATTCTTAAAGTAATGGGGACTTACAACACTGATGGGGGGCTAATGTGTAAAAACCCCAACGGGTATACCGGAAATAAACAACTACTACTATATTAGGATCAATGTTCACTAGGCTTCGACTTACGTCGATCGGAATGCTCGTCAATTTGGCGCTGTAGTTGCAGGCAACGGTGACGTCCCTGGCAAAGTCCTGGTACGAGTACAGTAGGTCACGTTGCAGCAACTGCCCAATTTGTTGATCTGAAAGAGGAGCATTAGCATTTTTTAAAAATACTCTCGCGACACGTTTGACGGAGGTTTAGGAAAATAACCGAGCCACTCACTGGACATATCCATGACTACGTCCATCTCCGCGTACGCTGTGCTCCACTCGTCGACGTCCTTGCCCTGTTCGATCCTCGCCATCAGAGACTCGGAATAATTAGCTGGAAACGTGATAGCTCCCCAGGCCCAGCCTTTCTCAACGGCATACGCGGCTTCGCCTTCGTCGTCGTAAGGCAACAGGACCACCGTTCTCTTTTGTAATTCATTCAAAAATCTACAACTGAGCCTGGACGTTTCGCAACCCGTCGAGGCGGTACACGCTTCCATGCTGTTGTTCAATTCGTGATTCACTATCGCCATTCTCAGTCCCACCGGATCTTTGCCGATGGACATGCAGAACAGAATAATCTGGACTACCGGCAAGCCTATTATAAACGCCATCATACTGAAATCGTAAAATACAAACGAATAAGAAAAAATCCTCAATTGTCAAGTAAAAAAAGAAATGAAAAAAAAAAAAAAAAAAAAAAAAAAAAAATGAATCCACGGGTGTGCTAATTCTTACCCAAAGTTCCGCCACATCCACAAGAAGTTCTTCCAAATTAGAGCCTTCATGTGCTGACCGTCGAGCATTGAATACTTTGATCTCGAGGTACCCTCTTCTTCCGGTGGAAGCTCCGGCGCCTATTTAAAAACAATATTCACAATCCTATTAACCTATACAATTGAATGAAGATCTATGGTGATAATCAAATCACTTGCACTATTTAGTTAAGGATGTAGGAGCGCCGAGAATTCAATTCGCATGAATTCGAGAAAACTGCGAGCGAATTGCAAACTCTTCTCGATGGTTGGAAAATCGGTAAAAATTCATGCACACTAAAGGCACTGAAAAGATTAATTTTGCATAATAATAATTCCAAAATGTTATTAACAAATTGATTTAAAAAAATTGTTTAACGAATATTTCGATGACGCAAGCTTTATTTTGAATGAAAAGTAATCTTTGAAATTTGTACATATTTTCCACACAAAAAACACAAATTTCAAAGTGTACTTAAAGATCTGAAAAAATTCATACGTATACACAAAAACGAAGGAATCATTTTCATAAAAAAAAACTTGGGTCATCGAAATATTTGTTGAACAATTTTTTTTATCAATTTGTTAATAACATTTTGGAATTTTTATTATGCAAAATTAATCTTTTCAGTACCTTTAGTGTGCGCGATTTTTTCAGATTTACAGACCATTGAGAAGTGTTTGCAATTTTGAATACACAGCGCTTCTACATCCTTAAACACGTTAAACACGAATTGAATTCTTACATGAGCCTCTTCCGTTGTTACAGCAATGCTTCTTCTTCGACTACTGATGCTGACGTTGTCGCCGAACTCTCCGCTCATCTCGTCGTCGGCGTCCTGTAAAATAACGCGATAAAAAGCTAAAGTACTTCTGAAAATCGGAAGAATTGGAAGAAATGTGGCGTTAACTGAAACTTACGACTTCGGGTGGTACCCCAGTAACGCTGCTCAATATGCTGCTTCTTCTTCGAAGTCCCATATTCTGTCTCTTACTGAGCTTGAGAAAGACTTCCTCCAGGGTGTCCAAGTGATGCATCTCCATCAGTCTTCTGGGTGACTCTTCGGCGAGGAATCTCCCACCTCGCATGAGTCCGATAATACCAGCTTGCCGAGTTTCCTCGATATAGTGCGTGGTGATGATGATCGTTTTGTTTCCGTCCTTCGTCAATTGAACCAGATGATCCCAGATGCTTTGGCGAAGAACAGGATCGACGCCGACTGTCGGCTCGTCGAGGATCAGGAGCTCCGGATCGGCGAGGAGAGCCGCGGCGAAGGAAACTCTTCTCTGCTGTCCACCCGAGAGATTCTTCACAAAACGATCCTCGTTCGGGAGTTCCAGAAGCTAAAAATTCAAATTATCGGAAATTATCGTAAAATCGAAATTTCGCTATAAACGTCCACGTGGCGAAATTTATCGCCGCTGCAGTTTGATGCAATTAATTTTTTTGAACACTCAGCTTCGAGATGCTGTCGTCGTGCCTCTCGACGAACGAAATATATTTCAATAAATTTGCATGAGTTTCTAAAAGTTATTTGCATTAGGTGTAATAAATGTGTCGTCGCATTGGTACGGGGACAGGGATGATTTGAAATGTAAAAAACATTCCTGCGACGAGATCTTCGATAAGACAAAAATGTTCGTAGCTAGTGGAAGTTTTTTTGTGATTTGAAAGTTCGAATACTTAAGGGGGACTTCTACCCTGGAGCACCATTTTTCATTTAATTTTTTTGTGAGAAAACGAATAATAGTAGACGACTGCGGTTTTTTGTACTTGTTATTTACATTTTATGATATAGAATAGTATTTTTAAAGTTAAATTGTCGGGGTCCAAGGTCTTCAAACACGGTCATCCAAAATAAATGGCTACCACCCTTCTGATCACTGTAATTATGCGATCGGCCTGAAATTTTGCATACATATTCGGGAAACTTGTCTTCCTGGAATGACGGAGGTTTATTTTCATAACTTAATTTTGTTATTTTTTATTAATGTTCTTATACGAAAAACATAGGGGAAAAATCGATTTCTTTGGTTTGAACGGCGCCATTTTCTTAATTTTGCAGTAATCGAAAAAGACCTTCGTCATTCCAAGAAGACATGTTTCTCGAGTATGTATGCACAATTCCAGGCCGATCGCATAATTACAATGGTCAGGAGAGTGGTAGTAATTTATTTTGGATGATCGTGTTTGAGGACCTGGGACGCCGACAATTTGTAACTTAAAAAAATCCATTGTATACTTTAAAACGTAAATATCAAGTAAAAAAAAACCGCAGTCGCCACAAACAAATAAAATGAAAAACGGTGCTCCAGGGTAGAAGTTCCCCTTAAGATTCTCTGGGACGACCGAAAATATGGTCGAGGACATATTTTCGTTTGCGTTATTTTTCATTCCACAGGTTCTCCTCTTGGAGGAAGCCTAAGTCAATGATTATATCCGTAAATTGATTATCGGAGGGTTTCTACATTGATATTTCTTCAAATGGATGACACTTGCCTTAAGGTGATCTGAAACATGCACCACGTGATACATGAATGCGAGAGAGGTAGCCGCATTTTTCTAACAATGCCATTGCAAGGATATTGTTACTTTGGATTGAAGCAAAGTATCGTTCGACGGAGAATTAAATTGCGCTTCGGACGACGCTTTTATTTATCTCAGAATATTTACGATATCTCCGTAGGGCTGATTACAGTTTCTGTTACCGACCGAGTCAGTTTCACATGCCCTTAAGGCGAGGTGACACTTACTCAGTCGGCAATAAAAACTGTAAACAATTATCGCGACGATGCTTAACGTTTCCGGAAAAAAAGAAAAGTTTTACATCATCCCTCTTTCAATTCTGCACGATGTAAAACTTTTATTTCTTCACGCGTGTGTCTATAGTTTCCGTGCGTATTGTTGTTCCGCGAAAATGATGTTCTATCTCTCTCGCAGTCACCGCGGGGGTTTCGCCTCACCTTAAGGAGAAACTCCATCTTCGTGTCGACCTGCGCGGTGGTCATGTGGGCGCACCAGCCGAAGTAGATGAACGTCTCGCGAATGGAGAATTCCCCGTAGAGAGCGATCTCCTGCGGCATGTAACCGACGCGTGGTCCAGGCACGCCGGAACCTTTGGAACCCGGTCGTCCTCCGAGTACCCAGATCTCGCCGGAATTCAGCCGTCTCCGGCCGACGATGCAGGAGAGCAGAGTCGTCTTTCCGCATCCACTGGCTCCCAAAAGCCCGTAGCTGCGGAGAAGAAAACATTCGATGAGATCATCGGTTCGCCATCTACGCCGCGCGGATTCCTCGCGCGGTACGCGTTCCAACGCGACGCGAGGATCGATCCGTCGACGGTCGTCAATTATCCCGGCGCCGACTTACATCGTTCCCTTCGGCACCGTCATGTTGAGCCCATCGAGAATGACATTGGGATTGCTTTTCGGGCCGTACTTCTTGAACGCCCGTCGCACGCAAATCGCCTGCCTTCTCCGAGTGTCGAGGGTCGACGCCTGAGGCTGAAATTGTGCCCTTCGAGTCTTGAGCTCCATCGAGGCCGCCACCGGGGCTGTCGTCGTCGCGCTCGCTGTCTCCATTTCTGCGAGATTTTCCATTGAACAGAAAAATAATTGTACATATAACAACGTATAGGACTTTTAATTAACGGGCGGATGGTAGAAGTAAAAAAACGATTGAAGCTACGTGCGTTCTATCGATGCAACACGAGGGTCGCGAGAGCCGCGTTTATCTTACATAGACGATACTTTTTGTGAATAATATTCGTAACACATAAATTTTGAATGTACGAATTATGGCTTCAAGACAGTTTTAATAACATTTTTAAGAGGGAATTCGTTATAATGCCCTATTGAATAATTATTAGTTTTTCATTGTCGCGAATAATTTCGTTCCAGCATTATTGATCAGTAAAAGCAAGCCATTTATTCACGTTAGTTATTTTAATAATTACAAATTGTACATAACAACGTATAGGACTTTTAATTAACGGGCGGACGGTAGACGTAAAAAAATGATTGAAGCTACGTGCGTTCTATCGATGCAACGCGAGGGTCGCGAGAGTCGCGTTTAATTCAGCAAAAAAGAAGAAGAAAAAAAAAAGAAAAAGAAGAAGACAACAAATAATTGTGCTGCATCCGACGCATAAGTCGGTCGCCGTATAATATATATGGCACGTTATAGTACGTGTATACGCAATCCTATCTATACTACAATATCGAGTGGTCTCGTTATAGTACACGCGCATGCATGTAAATTATGCAACATTAATTGAACGTGAAACCAGCGCGATCGGCAGAGACGTCATAAGTATAACACGCCGTGTTCGTGGACTTTCGTAACGCGCGTCTTGGCTGGACTTTCTGACTGTGAGTGCGCGAATGTGTCGGCGGCTTCGGGTGGATGTCTGTGTACGTATACAGCGAGCTCTCTCGCGCTCTTTCTCTCGATGAATTTCGAGAGACGCGGGGAAAATCCAGCGGTGCGCCGAAGCCCCGCGGAGATTCTGGTTTCACCGCGTTCGGCTGTGGTCGACCGATAAACGCCGATTCACGATGCTGACTCGCTCTCACGTATAACTCGCGATACACTTGTATAATCCATAGCGCGCCACGCGCCTAACATACAACGTACTACACAGTCTTCCGACGGAGATTTTGATTGAGAAAGTAAGCGGCATCTCTCAACGTCCTCCGGCCGAGGCGAGGACGCCTCGTGTTCCCCGCGTGGCTACCGCGGCTCTGCGCTTCCGGTGTAGCGTGTACCACACGTATGTGAATAATTACTAGATTAACGTTCAGACAGAGTTGGCGAGATAATGAGAGCTGGGATGCTCGTCTCGTCGGGTGGTAATCAAGTTGGGATACAAATGTCGCGTCAAGTGTAAAGTTGTAATCATTTTGCTTCCTCATAGAGGAAGCTTTGTTTTCATGAAAAAAAAAAAATTTGTTTGAGATTTTCATGCCAGTATGCTTAGAATCACCTAAAACGTCGAGAAAAGTGGTTTAGAAAAAGATGTCCGTATGCATGTGTGTGTATGTGCAGGGCTTCGAAAATTCAATCGCCTCTCACTCAGTAACCCTTTGGCGATTTTTTGGCTCCAATTTGGCACTCAAGTAGAGTAGTTGTCCTCCTTTAAATATTGCGATTTTTTAATAAATATATGTAGTAATTAAGATTTTATGTAGTTTTGAATTTGTTTAAAGAAGGGCGTGGTTGCTCTAACTTTCGTAAAAGTTCGCCGATTTAGCTAAATAGTTCTTCATAACTGAGGATACGTTCAATGTTGTATGGTATTGAATTTCGATGAAATCGGTAAAGCGATTCGGATTTTATGAAATTTTGTGTTTTTCGAAAAAAATACATTTTGCTCTAAATCACGTCGAATTTGAAGAAAGGAATCGAAATGTTCCACAGTCGAAAAATAATATATAGCCCTGCTACGTACGAAATTTGGTGATGATCCGTAAGGTCGTCCGGATTTTACACCATTTTGAATTTTTCAAAAAATGAAGATTTTCGCTATAACTTCCGCAAAAGTTAAGAAAGTAAGACCAAACTTTGTATTTAATCAAAATTAGATGTAACGGTGTTTGCAACGGAGTTTTCTTTTGTTCAAATTTTAAAAAAGTTGCGAAGTAGAAGTTTGCAGATTGCTTCCTCGTTAATTTCCCCTTTTCACAAAGCTCCCTCTATGAGGAAGCCAAAGTAAATAAATAAGCTTCTTCATAGAGGTGGCTTTGTGAAAAAGGGAAATTAACGAGGAAGCAATGTGCAAAGTTCTGCATAATAAGCAAAATTCTTTGCACCTTTTACGGTATTTAAATCGGGTCACCGAGAAACTCGTTTTGGTCCAGCAAATAGAGGTCTCAGGTCAGACACTTTTTTATCTTAATAGTCAGATTACGGTACTTTTGAAAATTGATTTTTTTCTCCGTTTTTTTATACTGGATTCGAATGTGAGATGATTTTCTGGTGGAATACCACTATTTGGCAAATATTTGGATTGCAATTGCGAAAGATATTTCAACGAGCAGTTGCTCCGCAATGTAGCGATTATGCCGTCCTTCGGCAAGGATGTCGAGCTTATGTATTTTGCAATTACATAAGTTTTATTTGGGATTCTCTCGGGTCAGACTGATACAGCGATTGCTGCAAGGATTCGTCATTCTCTTGCGTCGCACGTCAACATCGCTCCATCCGAAATATACGGCAAGCCACGTTTTTTTTTACGGTTACGGCGAGCCTCCTGTGGACTGAGCGACGAGCAGCATCTTCACTTTCAACGTTATCTAATCGAAAGGTGCATGAAGTTCCGCAATACATTGTCGATCCACTGAGAGTCTCGTATGGCGCAGTGCCAGTTTCAACATTTTTATTTTTATTTCAATTAAAAAAAAAACCAACGAATTAATTTAGTACAAAAAAAGCTGCAAATTGCTTCCGCAGTATTTTACACTTTTGACGAAGCTACCTCTACGAAGAAGTATGTTGATCAATTTTGGCTTCATCATAGAGGAAGCTTCGTCAAAAGTGTAAAATACCGAGGAAGCAATTTGCAAGGATCTACTTTGCAGGTTTTCTCAGCTGTTTTTTTTTTAATAAATCAGATTGTTGCAAAATTTCAACCGTACCACCGATTTTCCCCAAATTTATACCCAACCCTTGATTCGTGATAATCGATGTGGGGGCCAAATTAGAACCTGGTATCTCGTCATTTATACGAGCCAGCGCGCGAGCGAGATTTAAAGAAAAATTTTAATTGTTATAAAATTTGAACAGCTGGAGAGATCTGCGCAAATTTGTACACGAACCTTGGTCCATGGTTGTCCATATGTGAACCAAACTCTACATAACTCTGCAAAAAATTTCAATTTTTTTTTTTTCGTGACAGCATTTTTTTCTTTTTTATGCAGCAAGATCGAAATTTACTGATATAATGACTGTATCCTTCATTAAATCCATTGATAATTATAAACGTTAAGACACGTTGAAAATTGCAGTGGGATGTCTCAGAATTTGCAGGACCTGAAGTATTTACAAATATAATTTTTTTTAATTGAAATTGCAATAACATTAGAACCACTCTACCGATTCTCGTTAATTTTGGTACAGATCATGGTTTGATAGTAGTTCATTTACGTACAAAATTTCAGCCCGATATCTCTCAATTATCGGAAGTTATAGCGTGAAAACAAGTTTTTCTAAATGTTCAAAACGCTGTGAAGTTCGAATTTCCCAACCGATTTGCGTCAACAACAATTCTAAACGTTCTTCTGTATGATAGCCCACTTGCGTGCCAAATTTGCAGAACATTCATTGAGTATGACGACAGTATCTGGCACACAATGAATTCGGCACACACACACACACATACAGACATTTCGTACAAACCACTTTTCTCGACGTTTTGGACCGTTCCGAGTGGACATACATGAAAATGTTGAAAAAAAAAATCACGAAAACAAAGCTTCCTTTATGAGGAAACAAAAATAATCGATCTAAAATTACGGTCTTGAATTAATTGCAAGATTTGTCTTTTGACGCTAACCATTAATGTAAACTTTTGACACGTAATGTGTGTACAATACATCCGTAAGGGGTGACCGCAAAAAAGCAGCTATGGTGAAAACAAAAGTACGTTTATGATAATTCATCGCGGCTGCTGTTTCGCCTAACACGTATCGAAACCTTCGAGCCGCGAATTCGTGGGCATTAGAAACCGGCCTCGCAAAGGGAACGAGGTGACGCATAGGCGAATTATTCGATGCGATAAACAATCTTAATGCTCTTTCTCTTCGTGAGTAATTCGTTAACGTGTGACGCAACGGTGACAGACTCTCACCTATGCTCGCTGAACCGGCCGATTCCCTGGAATTCTCACTCGCGGCTCTCGGCGTCCGCGAGAATCGCGCCGACCCTTCGAATTTTTTCACAATTTCATCTAAATTTTTTTAAATGCGGTTTTCGCTCTTATTTTTCTTGAAAAAAAACGCAATTTTTAAAAATTCGACAAAATTCTGAAAAAATTTATATGTATTCAGAAAAATGAATGAATAATTTTCATCAGAAAAAAAGTTGGGTTACCAGGTAAATTGTCGAACAATTCATTTTTCATATATTTGCGTTAATAACATATTGGAATTATTATTATGCAAAATCAATCTTTTCGGTACCTACAACGTGCTTGATTTTTTCAGATTTTTATCCCATTGAGAAGTGTTCGAAATATTCTCTGAATCTCACGTTTGGCGGGACTGTACCGGTCGTAGTACCTTAATTCTCACGACGAAAAGACAAAACGTCGTTTTCACTGGAGCGTTTCAATCGGATCGAGATTGGTTTCTTTACCGGGCGGCAAAAAAATGAGATCACCTCAGTCGTCGAAACTATCGACGAAATCCACTTTGTGGTAATTGAATAATTGTGCGAGCTCGAAAGTTTCGAGAGTTCTGGCGAGGCGCGGGCGAACGTCGTGCAATTCGTACGAACGCTTCAAGGATAATTTCGAAAATTCAACCGGACGTTGCGGGAACTCCGGTTTCCCGCCGACTTCCCTTCACCCCCGCGTAGATCAAACAGTGAAATCATCTTCCAGAACACACAAACGCGTCGTGCCTAAGGCAAAGCGGTTGGTCCACAAGTATTTTTATGGCATATATAATATGTGGAAAGAATTGTCACGGATGTTCGAATTTTTTACATTTTTGCTTTCTCATAGAGGAAGCTTTGTTTTCGTGAAATATCTGCATGTGTGTGTGTGTATGTGCAGATTTCGTTATTGACACGATAACTGCCGTATTTTCCGAAGAATGTTCTTCAAACTTGGCACGCATGTTGGCTATCATAGAGCAACGTTTGGGATTGTAGTTGACGCGAATCGGTTAGGAAATCCAGATTTCACAGCATTTTTAATTTTGAAAAAATCGTTTTCACGCTATAACTTCCGCAAATTGAGAGATATCGGGCTGCAATTTTGAACATAAATGGACTGCCATCAAACCATGATCTGTACCAAGTTTGGCGAGAATCGGTAGAGTGGTTCTAATGTTATTTTAATTTCCATTTTTTTTCAAATGTCTGTAAGTATTTCAGCTCCTGAACATTCTGGGCCATCTGATTGCAATTTTCAAAGTATCATTACGTTTATTGATTATCCGTGATGAATTTCGTCAGGGATACGGTCATTATTTCGATACATTTTGCTTTTGCTACATGAAAAAGAAAAAAAGGGCGTAACGGAGAAAAAAAAATCTGAATATCTTTGCAGAACTATCTCAAATTTGGTTCGCATATGGACAACCATGGACCACGTTTTGCGTATAAATTTGACGCGGATCTGTCCAGCCGTTCAAATTTTATGGCATTTTGAATATTCTGAAAAATCTCGTTCTCGCGTTAGATCGTGCAAATTACGAGATACCGCGTTATAATTTGGTCAGCATACTGGCTATCGTGAAACAAGAGTTGGGTACAAATTTGAGACAAATCGGTTCAGTGTTTAAAATCTTACATTTTGATTTATTTATTTAAAAAAAAACAGCCGAAAAAACCTGCAAAATAGAAACTTGCAAATCGCTTCCTCAGTATTTTACACTTTTGACGATGCTTCTTCTATGAGGAAGCCAAAATTGATTAACATCCCCATCATCCTCATAGCGGTAGCTTCGTTAAAAGTGTAAAATACTGAGGATGCAATTTTCAAGATTCTACTTTGCAGGGTTTTTTAAACAAAAATTGCATGTTTCCAGAAAATTTACGATTTTTATCTACTAAACGTTACGCACACGTAAATAAGTGAGAGGCATCGGTGGTGCCTCTCAGATTGGAAGATACCGCGAAGGCGCCGAGCACAAAGACTCGGGCCGAATGCGCCGAGGATCGACGAGGAAATGTCATAATAGTGAAGTCGAGTTCGAGGATCGTCCCGGCAACACACATTCGACAATTAATGTAAGACCTTGGCTAACGGAGCCTCGAAGAGACGTTTCTAAAGCCGGCGACACTTGCGTAAGAATCGTTTTTCGGCAATTCATTGATCCCTCCGCGTATGCGAGTCGCGATACTCGCGGCTCACTGACAATTAGTGCGTTTGCGTGGACGCGCGAGAATCCCCGCGTCACACTAGTCGTGAGTAATGAAGCTCGTGCAGGGACAAAAAAGACATTTGAATATTTCCAATGGCGGAGGTAAAATCCTTCGGCCTTAAGCTGTTCGTTCCGGTTCAATCGTCAATAATTATGAATTATTAAGTATTCAGACTGGGTATTATCTTACATGGACGATACTTTTTGCGAATAATTTTCGTAACACATCAATTTTGGCTTCAAGACAGTTTCAATAACATTCGTTACAATACCCGATTGAATAATTGTTAATTTTTCATTGTCACGAATAATTTCGTTCCAGCATTATTGGTCAGTAAAAAGCAAACAAATTATTCGCGTGAGTTATTTGAATAATTACAAAGCGTGTTTATTGAAATGTCAAAAGCATTCGAGCGGCTGTGGATCGATGGGGATCCGTCGTATTACGAGTGGCCCACATACGTTCGGAGCGCAAGAAAGTTTTAAATGTCAATTTTCGATTAGGCAATCCGCATACCGTTATAAAATTCCGTCGTTCGATGGAAAATTGCTCGATCTTGTTTACAAGGTTTCTCAACGCCAAAAGCTCGACTACGCTCTTTCTCGCTCGCGCCACGATTACTCACGACTTGTCTGTCGGTCGTGTTGGCCGCGTGTATTTTACAAGTGAAACATAATATTGACAGTTTTACTTGACAACGTAACGAGGATTCGCGACGCGGCCCGTTTTGCTGGTCGAGCCGTCGTGGGACCTCGGCCGGCGCACCGATGACATTCCTTAAACGACGATCGCGAGCCCCGCGAACGAAGGGAAAATATATATAGCAACTCGAGCGTCAAACCAGTTTGGTGGCTCATTGGATTTATCCCTAAAAGTTGGCGAATCGCTCGAGACCACGACGACGAGTCCCCCATGGAAATAAAGTTTACTTCAGATATATACGACGGATATATAATGGATTTATGAAGAATATATTCTCGATATATTCCGCGTCTATGAATCGTAAAAACTCTGCGTATATAATAGATGAATGAAAGATATAGTTTCTATACATAGGAAGTATATAGAGAATATATCCTCGATAAACAATAAATCTATAGAATATACATTACTGATATAAGTAAATATATCAACGATATATATTTCATATGTAAAATTTGTCATATTACATGTCATTATTATTTTCAATTTTTTTTCGACTTTATTTTTTATATACTGCGTATCGAACATAAAAGCATTTTTTTTTATAGATTTCAGATATGTAATTTATATATTCTGAAGACATTAAGTATGTAACTACTATATATTATATTTATGCTAAATATAAATCATATATATGGTTGTATATAAGAAATGTATTAAACTGTATACCAAAAATATATCAAGTATATTTTTGGGATATAAAAAGTTACGACGATATATAAATCGGCAAAAAGTTCTATATCTCGGATATATAACAAAGGAAAACAAGCTGCGGTTTTTGCTTCTTTGTGTTTAAGAACACGATATGAGTTTCAGAAGTTAAACGTGTGTTTTGAAAGAACAAAAAAAAAGTTTATGTAAGTGAATAATTTCTCTTTTGTTGAGCACGCTGATGTTGAAATCATCCGATGACGTGCTGACTAATAGCTCTTGCTGTGTTTCACTCAGGCAAATTAATTTAACTGATTTCTCTTTCCAAAAAATGTACTTATCTGTTTTTAATTAATCTGTTTTATGGTAATGCGGCAGAATCAAGAAGACACTTTACATCTAGTTTAGTTCAAAAGCGTTGCTTGTATTATTTTTTTAATAAAAACAAAAAGTTTCCGGGTTTTTAATAAGTCGCACGACTCGCCGGTCCAAGAGTCGAGTGATTAAAGGATAAAGACCAATGAATGGTGACTAACGTCGTGTTATTCACGATTGTTGTTTGCGCGAGCAACGAACTATCCGTAAAGTCGCACATGGTACAGAACAAAGTATAGACAATGAAAGCATTGCGGTAATAAAATGAAATTGCTTCATGGTTCGCGATCTGATTAAAAATTCAAACGTACCCACAGCAATTTAGCGTTTTAACGTGGAATTAATGAATGTATACTTCAACTATTAGGGCGAGAAATGGCTCGCTGTATTTCGCAGAACCCTTCAATTGTTTTCCACTGTGATTAACAAAAGTGCGACTGAAAGTAACGATTCAATTACACCCTAGTGGCTTCTCTAGAAATCCGTTCGTTACTCACGGTGAAAAACTTCAGGGAGTGAATGAAGTAACGAGCGTTTTATGGTCTTTATGAGGCGCGGCAATGTCGCAACGTGTCCGTAACGAGAAATTCACACGCGTCGTCAAGTCGGCATCGCTAAGTGATACCGCGATAACTCAGTGTCCTAATTATCGGTCCAATCGATTTTTTTCGTCACGAAAAGTCGTGTATTTAGCCTCCCCTTAAGATCAACGTTGTTCTCATCCAACCTTTCCAACCAAGATAAAAAAAGATTGACTGCAAAGTCCAAAATAAATTCTGCCAATGACGGAACAAGAATTTCCAAAAACCCGCCATACCGATCGATCTCCATTAAAACATTAATTCGTGCATCGCGATCAAATAAATAAATATCGACATCGTCCACGCAGCACGGAAAAAAATCGGCACGCATTTCCAAAAACCCGCCATACCGATCGCCATCCATTAAAACATTAATTCGCGCATCGCGAGCGAACAAATAAATATCGACATCATGCACACAACACAGAAAAAAATCAACACGCTTCACTGTCATTCGATTTAAATATCGCGGCTCGTCGCGAAGAGCAAAAGATAGTAATAAATGCGCATAAAACAGACGACCACAAACCTGTTTTTATAAAAACGGCAAAAAAAATGTAAAAAATGCACTATTGATTCACTATCGATCGGCTTGGAGTTGCACTCGGCGTCGATTCGTCTCGGCGAGGCTCGGCGAGACGTCGTCGGTTTCTCGCGAATTCAGCAGATTTCGCACCACTCGACGTGGTCGATCCACTGACACGTACGAGCGAGGCTCCACTGTGTCATCGGGGGAGGATGACGCGCGCGCGTTGCCCGGTCGCCTCGGTGGTTTCGCGCGGATCGGTAAGCCGGTCGACGCGAACAAAGAAAACGAGAGTGGCCGGTGCGCGAAGCCACTGAGAACTGGCTCGGCGTGAGCCGCGCGACGGAGAATCAAACGACTTGTGCAACATCGGCGCCGGGTTCTCCGGGTAGACGGCGCGCGATGTGGGAACAGCCGGGTGGACCCTAGTGGGAGTTCGCGATCGGCCGCTCCGGCTCCTTGGAAAAAAGCTACGCACCGTGGCCGCCGCCGTCGCCGCTGCCGCTGCCGCCGCTGGACCCCCAGCCTCCCGTACTATACACACACGTTTCTCTCACTCTCTCTTTCGCCATCCGGTTTCGCGCTCTCCTCGTCCTATCGTCTTATCGTACGCCGCGCGGCAGGTGTCATTTTATAACGTTAACGAGAAAAAAATCGACGCGTCTCGGTCGTCGCGGGACTCGCGGTTAATTGTCGGAGGGATGGCAATTTTTATTTCCTCGTTAAATCTCTCGCGGGCTAATCAGCGGTGCGTAAAAATTAATAGTGTTCAGCGTGCGCTCGATGTTTAACGAAAACGAGAGTATTTTTTATCGCCGACGAAGTAACGACCGCGTGCTTGGTTCAGTTGAGGAGGTAGTCTCGGTACAGTCCCGTCGTATGTGAGTTTCGAGGCAAATTTCGAACTTTTCTCGATGAGATAATAATCTGAAAAAAGTTGCAAAGTAGAACTTTGCACATTGCTTACTCATTCGCATTTTCGTTTTTCCCAAAGCCACTTCTATGAAGAAACTTGTTTATCATTTTTGGCTTCCTCATAGAGGAAGCTTTGTGAAAAACGAAAATTAGTGAGGACGCAATGTGCAAATTTGAACAAAAAAAAATTCCGTTGCAAACACCGTTACATCTAATTTTGATTAGATACAAAGTTTTGGCTTACTTTAGTAACTTTTGCGGAAGTTATAGCGAAAATCGTCATTTTTTGAAAAATTCAAAATGGTGTAAGATCCGAACGTCCTTACCGATCATCACCATATTTGATACGTGGTAGCCCGGTATGTTGTTTTTCGACTATACAACATATCGGTTTATTTGTTAAAATTCGACGTGATTTGGAGCAAAATAATTGTTTTTCGAAAAATTCAAAATTCTATCAAATCTGAACCGATTTACCGATTTCGTCGAAATTCAATACAATACAACATTAAACGTATCTCCAGTTATGAAGAACTATTTTGCTAAATCGACGAACTTTTACGAAAGTTAGAGCGGCCATGCCCTTTTTTCGTCAAATTCAAAACGACATAAAACCTTAATGACTATTATATATTTATTTAAAAATCGCAACATTTAAAGGGGGACAACGACTGAATTTTCAAAGTCCTGCACATACACACACACGCACACACATACATACGGACATTTTTTCTAGACCACTTTTCTTGACGTTTTAGGTGATTCTAAGCGTACTGGCATGAAAATCTCGAAAAAAATGTTTTCATGAAAAGAAAACTTTCTCTATGAGGAAGCAAAATAGTTTAACAAATATTTCGATGATTTTTTTTTTATGAAAATGTTTCGTTCACTTTTCCGAATGCGTATGAATTTTTTCAGATTTTAGAGTTCACTCTGAATTTTCACATATTTTCCCCATAAAAAGCGCACGAAATTCAAAGTGAACTTTCAAATCTGAAACAATTCATACGTATTCAAAAGAACGAAGGAATCATTTTCATTAAAAAACACTTGGATCATGGAAATATATGTTAAACAATTTTTTTCATCAATTTGTTAATAACATTTTCGAATTATTATTATGCAAAATTAATCTTTTCAGTACCTTTAATGTGCATGCATTTTTTTTCGATTATTATACCATCGAGAAATGTTTGCAATTCTCTGACTACCTTAAGTACGCGGAGTTTCATGCAATTGCAGCAACGGTTCAAGGATAATTTGTTATATTTTTGTTTTTTTGTTGTTGTAATTTTGGTAAATGTCTATCGAGAGGACATGAAAGGGCCTTTAGGCCCTTGCAAGGTACTATGGTTACTCGTTACAGCTACTGTTTCTCGCTCGGACGCGTGGAACTTGTGTGGCGTATCGAGAGTGAAAGTACCTCGGACATCAAACACTCTCGGTGACCTCACCAAAGATAACCTCCTATTCTAATGCAGCGGCATACAGTCGTCAACATCGCCCTACTAAAAAGTTGCGGCGCGTCACGATTACTCGGTCGGAAGTCTGAAAACGCGAAGCATTTCTCGTCGTCGTTTTATTCGCTCGGTGCTGACGACCCGGAGCCGGTTCCGCAGTCGGAGACCTCGAAAAATACATTTTTTTAAATGATAAACCCCAGATGAAACTGAAAACATTATTCGATGTTTCTTGTGCCGAAATATTTGACATGAGAATTATGAAATTAAAAAAAAATGTCCACTGGAAAAATGTTCAATAAATGAAATGAAAAGTTTAAGTGATTTCGAATCTACAACTTTTTTCACAAAAGAAAATTCGATGACGCGAAAACACGAACCATCCTCGGAATTAAACAGCCCACGAAATTCAGACACTCCAACTCCGCGGAAAGATGGAGATTTTTTTCGTTCGTGTTATTTCCTCGTATTTCTTGGGCTGGGGTTTAAGGTAATCCTTGCGATCGATATTCATTTTGCATAAATTCGAGGTACATGAGAGAGAATTGCAAACACTTCTCGATGGTACAAAAATCTGAAAAAATTCATGCACATTAAAGGTACTAAAAAGATTAATTTTGCATAATCATAATTCGAAAATGTTATTAACAAATTGATGAAAAAAAAAATTGTTTATCAAATATTTCGATGACCCAAGATTTTTTTTTCATGAAAATGATTCCTTCGTTTTTCCGAACGCGTATGCATTTTTCAGATTTTAGAGTCCACATTGAATTTTGTGCGTTTTTATAGGGAAAATATGTGAAAATTCAATGTGAACTCCATAAAATCTGAAAAAATGCATACATGTTCGGAAAAATGAAAGAATCATTTTCATGAAAAAAAACTTGAGTCATCGAAATATTTGTTAAACAATTGTTTTTTTTTCATCAATTTGTTAATAACATTTTCGAATTATTATTACGCAAAATTAATCTTTTCAGTGCCTTTAATGTGCATGAATTTTTTCAGATTTTTATACCACGGATAAGTGTTTGCAATTCTCTGTGATATTCCTCGAATTTATGCGAAATGAATATTAGTCACAAGGACTACCTTAAGGCGCGTAAGTGGAAAATTTCGATTTCGCCAAAGTGAATCGTTATAGAGTGTCTTTCGCGTCGCGGCAAGGTGATCAATTAACGTCGTCGTGTTCCATATGTATTATGTATTCGTGTTGACGCGCGCGCGGGTTTCAGCCTCATCGGTCCCGCCGGCGAGGCATTGAAATCCCGGAGATTTCAATGCATTCGCACGCAATGTCGGTCCAGCAGCTCGGAACGCGTAGACTTTGAGCTTCCCGTGGCGCCCGCGGCGCGCGCATATTGCTGAGTCAGTAGTACAGCACGACGCTGCTACCCGACGAGACGGACGCGCGGAGACGCGAAGTCGAGGAAGAGGAGAACGGAATTTCTTCGTCGTCCCGCGGCGATGACTTTTTGCGATAATTAAGTGTTAATTGAGGTCTCCAAGTAGCGGTGACTGTTCTTACGAAGAGTCGTATGCACGCGTGAGGACGCAGCGCTGCTATATCCTCGCGGGTATTGGGAGAACGGAAGGGGAGGCGAGTATTATACTCCGAAGCCGCATCCGTGGAAAAGATACGCGAACATATCCCAGCGTTCCTGGACGTCACGGCGACTTTGGACCTAAGTCAAGGTCTCGTCTTTGGCCATTATTCTTATGAATTGCTTGTGCAAACGGGACTGAAAAACTCCTCACGTTTTCGTCTTCCTCGCGACCGCGTGCGCGAAAAAAAAGTGTCTGTTTAAAAAAACGATTCACTTGCGGGCTACCAAAACGAGTGTTTTTGAATTAATCTCATTCGTATTCTCGCAATCCCATTTGACATTGAAATAATAAAACATTCTCATGCCGATTTTCCAGTTTTTGTTTCAATTTCTGTCTATGGAATGGTGGGAATGAGAAGGAACATTTCAGCGATAACGCTCGTTTTTTCGTAGCCCGCGAGAAAATTGGTTTTGGACCGATGACACTCTTTTTCGGTGTGGGTTTTGTTGGTGGTTTGAATGTCTTCTTCCAGCTGGAAATATACCTTTCTTTTCATTAACTTTTAGTTAACTACTACTTAAATTTAACTTAAACTTTACTTTAACTTTAACTTAAAGTTAACTTAAAGTTAACTTAAAGTTAAATTAAAGTTAACTTAAAGTTAAATTAAAGTTAACTTAAAGTTCAATTAACTTTACTTAAAGTTAACTTAAAGTTAAATTAAAGTTAACTTAAAGTTCAATTAACTTTACTTAAAGTTAACTTAAAGTTCAATTAACTTTACTTAAAGTTAACTTAAAGTTCAATTAACTTTACTTAAAGTTAACTTAAAGTTCAATTAACTTTACTTAAAGTTAACTTAAAGTTCAATTAACTTTACTTAAAGTTAACTTTAAGTAAAGTAATTTTTAACTTTAACCTAAAGTTAACTTAAAGTTAACTTAAAGTTAACTTAAAGTTAAAGTTAACATAAAGTTAAAGTTAACATAAAGTTAAAGTTAACTTAAAGTTAATTTAAAATTAAAGTTAAAGTTAAAGTTAAAGTTAAGTTAAAGTTAAAGTTAAAGTTAAAGTTAAAGTTAAAGTTAAAGTTAAAGTTAAAGTTAAAGTTAAAGTTAAAGTTAAAGTTAAAGTTAAAGTTAAAGTTAAAGTTAAAGTTAAAGTTAAAGTTAAAGTTAAAGTTAAAGTTAAAGTTAAAGTTAAAGTTAAAGCTTTTCCGGCCAAAAAAGATAACTTAAAGTTAAATTTTTCCTTTCGAAAAGTATAACTTAAAGTTAACTTTTTTCCCTCCGATAAGGATAACTTAAAGTTAACTTATTTCCGGCCAAAAAACATAACTTTCAGTTAACTTTGTACCTGACAAAAAAGATAACTTTAAGTTCACTTGAATTTCACTTGAATTTCAGTTTATCGTGAATCTATTTTGGGTCGTTTTTTCTGGTATCAGATCTTAAAAACTTAAAAAAAAGATATGCATATATTTCCGCTGACAATTTGGGGTTGAATAATATATGGATCGAAAGTGTATAAAAAGCACTTTATACCTGTATAACGAAGAGGTCGATTTTGTAAACCGAAAGAACATTTTGTTAGCTTAACGTTAAGCTAGCAGAGGCATTGAAAAAGTTGATTTTTGGAAAAATTCAAAGAGCACAGAGATTATAATTTTGGCAAATAATTAGCACATAAGGAGCTCTTTATTTGGATATATCGTGAATCCATTTTTGAGACTTTCCTCTGCTCCTCGGTCAACTGGTACCGCGGCAAAACATTTGTTGACACTTCGTTAATATTTTTCTCTGTGCGATTTTGTAGGATTACGCTGTTGTTAACATTTTATGCCGTAAATATTAATAACTAGAATCCAGCACGAGTAGATTAGGGTCAGAGGTGAGTTCGTGAGGTATCGAGGGAATATATTGGAGAGTGCATATTGCACTCCGAATATGCACTGAACACATCCCGTGTGTTCAGTGCAAACATATTCCAGCTTTCCTGGATGCTCGTGTTACTTTGGACTCAAGTCAAGGATGCTGCCCTGCCTTTCGTCATTATAGTTATGGATTGGTAGTGCAAACAAGACTGGAAAACTCGTCACGTTCCCGTCTTCTTCGTTACTGCGTGGGTTTTTTGTCGGCAGTTTCCATCTGTTCGTTGCGCTGGAAACGTACGTTTCCGTAAACTTTGACTCCAGCAAAACACCACGATGTTTATCCGTCTCGGCGCGATAATATTCATTGTCGATCGTCGATCGTTCTGTTAGGTTGCGCTGTCGTTAAATTTGTTTTTTTTCGCAACAATTAGATTTTGCAGTAATTAGAGTCGAGCATGATTAGATCAGATAAGAAATTAAAAGTATCGTATTGTGCGATACGCCGTAACGAATTTTGTAGCCCGTAACGAGAATACTTGAAGCGTAATTGGTGTAACATATTTTCGATTAATCGCCAGAAAACATTGAATCACGTATTTTTGTTTAACGTCGTTTGATTTGCACTTAGATGGGGCGGACTTACCTCGGAAAAGATGCTCTGGAGTAATTAAAAAAAAAAAAAAAAAAAAACGTCGGCGAGATAAGGGTTATAAAAATTTAACGAGAATACCAGTTTGAACGACATGCGGAATGTGTCGTTATAATCTTATTGGAAAGGTTCTTTTGCATGATGACCTCGAGGATGCTGCGTCTTCGAGGATTCGTGTGAGTATATGCACTGGGATCCTCGATGCATGTGGTTTTTCAAGATATTTATCACAACGCGGGACTTTCCCGATAGCCATTGACCCATTATAATTGACTGTATCGTAAGATCATCCGGCTGCACCCAATAATATCCCCGTGTGAATATTCCGGTCAAAAATATTCCACGAAAAATATTCCCACCAAAAATAATCCCACAAATATACCTCGAAATATCCTCAAAAAATAATCCCGCGACTAATACATGGTGGCCGTTTTGTTCTTCGAAAAAAAAACTCCCTGTCTTTCCCTGACTGTACCCTAATTTTTCCCTGACCACAGTTCTAACGATTTCTATTAAAAAAAAATAATGATGGCAATGAAAATGTATTAAAAAACCTTAGATACATGATTTATTTTGCCGATAAACGTTGCATCGCATTAAACACTATTATAACAATTTATGTTATATTATATTTATTATACTAATATATCATATTTCAAAAAGTTTTTATCTATTTATGGGAGGTTCAGCGCCAATTCACTTTTCCCTATAACCAATTTTTAAATTCCTTGACTTTCCCTGTTTACCCTGATCGCGAACACCATGTAATAATCGAATCATTAATAATTATAAGTACAGTAAAGAAAAATGAAAAAGTAAAATAAAGAAGAGACGAAAGTAAAGAACACCCAATATCTGGTCCACACTACAGAATGAATTGAAGCTAAACGAAATCTTGAAATGTCGGCTCACATCCGGCACCGTAAAACTCTTTTTGCCTTCCAGGAAAACAAAGCTCACACTAACAAGGAAAGAAAAGTATTTCGAGACTCAAATGCATTTGAATATCCTCATCTCGAAAATAACGAAGAAATATGGTAAGTTGAAAAACATATGAGTGTACTCGAACCAGTTTCGCGTGGACTCTTGACGAAGGTCCTTGAGAATGACCGAGGCTCGGCTGCCTCTGTATGGTCACGTTCGTTATATGATTATTACCATAATTTTTGCGAGATTCGCGAGATTCGAGACTGTATCGAGAGTGGAAAGAGTCTCGGGTTTTTGTCTCGAGCAATTCACTTCTGTCAGAAACTCGCGGTTAGGGTGGAAGCAATTTCGCGTTCGAGCGTCCGGTCGTTTGGGCGAGGTCGTGAATTTCGGCGATCGTTAATCGTGCCTCATCGGGTCCGGCTTTTTTCCTCACGCAGAGGGGCCTCGCGATTTAACGGGGGATTTTTGCCTCGCAACTGACCGCGGTAGGTTGGCGTCTGCTGCAATTGGCTCAGAAACCCATCAAGGGCGGTGGCTTTTCATTCACTTGAGAATTATGTGCCTACGGTTAGCTCGGTGTGAGTGTAGATATAACTCAGTACTTCGCCGAGGTGAAGGTTACCGAAATATTGGCGCGTTTTTTTTTTTTTTTTTTTTTTTTTTTCATCTCACATACGGCTGCTTCTGACTCGCGAAAAAGTTTCGCACTCGTAACGAGATACGTATGGGCCGTTCCAGGCCAAGTCTAAAGTATCGTGACCCTCGCATTATAATTAACGTTAAAACATTAATTCCCGGGGCTGAAGGACCTCGATCGATGGTCTAATGCTAATATACAATCAATGTCAATTATAGTCAATGTATATTCGCCAATAATATTAGTTAAACATATGGGGCATTCCACCCCGTTTCGACCTGGATTTAACCTCGACCTCTCCGATTTGGCTCATTATTTTTTATAGGCTTAGTTGGATCTTCAACTGCACAAATATTTTTGTTTTGTTTTTATTGCCGTTTTTGTTTATTTAATCAATTTTTAAAGTGACATATAAAACCCCATAATTTAAAAATCTGATAAAATTCTGAAAAATACTTTGTTCAATAACAAACTGATGTAGCTTATAACCAAAGTTGGAAAAATTTGTCTTCTACAGTTTTTAAGCTTTTTTATTTTTAAAATCCTAAAAAATGATGAATCTACTACAGGAGATTGGTCAAATGTTTATTTATATAAAATCGGATTTTTCAGAATTTTTTCAGATTTTTAGGAAGATCTTTCTTCCTATAGTTTTTAAGATTTTTTCACTAAAAAAATTATAAAAAAATGGAAAAAATATAAATCTTCTTAAAAACTGTAAGAAAAGAAGTCACCACCACTTTGGCTATAAGCTAGATATTTTTGTTATTAAACGAAGTATTTTTCAGAATCTTATCAGATTTTTAAATTATAGGGTTTTATATGTCACTTAAAAAATTGATTAAACAAACAAAAATGGCAATAAAAAAATAAACAACATTTTTGTGCAGTTGAGGGTCCAACTAAGCCTATAAAAAATAATGAGCCAAATCGGAGAAGTCGAGGTCAAATCCAGGTCGAAATGGGGTGGAATGCCCCATATATCTAAAACTGTAACCTGTTGTGTACTCTCAATAAATATGCTATTACTACCAAAATTAATTTTATTTCGCACAAACTAAAATCCTTAATGGTAGATTAATATGTTTTTCGCCGAATTAACGAAAAATTTGTTAACAGTTAACAAACAGACTCGTTTCTGAGTATACCAACGCCATAATTATTGGCACTATAAAAATTATCGCGACAATAAAAAATGAGTGCATTACGATGACTTGAACTTATTATGTTATTTGCGCGCGTTTGAATAAATTCTGAATCATTCGCAGGTCGTGTCATATTTTCCGAGTCATATTACATACGTCAACGTGTAATTTCACAACTCAAATATCGTGCAACGAATGTGCGTTACTTCTGAGAATTCTTCGTGGAAAATATTGTGAACCAGCAATCGAATCGTCCAACGCGGTGAGGCGAGAAATATGATAGAAACATTGTTGTAAGTCCACATGACTTTAAGAATTAAAGTTAACACAACAGTGTATAGTGTATAACATTACACGTGAATCTTTAATAGCCGTAAGAAAAACCGAATTTGTAATTAATTTTGTGGGAGAAATTGTTAGAAAAATAGACAAGCACAACAGCCCTCCATTATTTTCACAATGCATTAACAGTCTTTTTTCATTTTTTCAATAACATTACCATCAAGTTTTATGGGAAAATAATATTCCTAGCCTGTATTTAAAAGTTTACATATCATATTATAATCATTACGAGTTATTATTATAAAAACATAATTACAAAGCCGACTGTACCATCAATTTTATTTCTATAAAAATTAGGGATTTACAACTCCGGGTAGAAATGAATGGGAAGATCGCTATAATGCATATGGTATGGTTGCCCTCAATAGTACCCAGTTATAGCTGAGAAATAATAAAGTTTGAATGAATACAAACATAAAAGAATTTAAAAAAAATGATTATCCTACTTCCTGCACGCAACAAAAGTGTGAAAAGAGTATTTCTGTAGTATGAACCGTCGGCGTATTCAAAGTATGTCGTATTGGAATGAAAAATACTCATTTCATACTCAAAAAAATTGAATCCTGAATCACATGAGTATATTTTTAGGGTACAATTTGCGATTAGTAATGCAAATCTGAGGTCAAAAACTGAAAATTTTTTAAAACTCAGTATCGACGATTCGTCAATTGTAGGTTTTTTAATACAATGGATGAGTGAAAATATCGACATCATATCAGACACCCTCAACATTTCGCAGTGAATATTTATCTGCAGTGAACAAATCACCGCGTTTTTGCAGTAACGACGAGTGCGTGAGTACACGAATTAGCATGCAGATATTTCCGAGACACAGCCGAGGCTCATTGCACAGTGATTAGTAATAACAAGTACGGAGTTAAAATTGTCGAGAGGTTAAGGCTCAAACGATATTCGAGCGTCTCGGGTCTGAGCGAAAAAAATGCATTCCCGGAATAATGCGGAAGAAGCGTCACGTAGAAAAAGAAGCTCGTCTCGGTGAAGAAGAAGAAGTCGTCGAAGAAAAAATAAGAGGGGCGAAGGGGGTCCTGACTATGTTGACGACGCTCTGACTGCTGCCCTCGTCGACGGTGGAGACGCTGATGCGCGTGGTTAAAAACAAGATCGCCTTGACGCCACCGCGACCGCAAAAGCGTCATCCGTCTCGTTGAAAATTATCGACAATACCGATCGTCGTTTGTCGCTCATTTTTCACGATCTAAACGGCATCGTTTGTGGTTTCTCGTCGTACCAGTACGGCCATTTTTCACAGCAAGAATAATAAATCATTTTTTAATTTAAGGTGCCGGATAAGTCAGCCAGTTACTGATAACATAAATCTAATTTTTTTTATTGATTATAACGCTTAAGGATGTGGGAGGACGAAGTATTCAGTTCGCATAAATTCGGGAAAAGTGCGAGAGAATTGCAAACACTTCTCGATGGTTTGAAAATCTGAGAAAATTCATGCATACTAAAGGTACTGAAAAGATTAATTTTGCATAATAATAATTCCAAAATGTCATTAAAAAAATCATAAAAAAAATTGTATAACAAATATGTCGGTGACTCAAGTTTCTTTTACATGAAAATGATTCCTTCATTTTTCTGTATACGTATGAATTTTTTCGGATTTTTATCTAATCTTTAAAATTTGTGTTTTTTTGTATGGAAAATATGTACAAAATTCAAAGATTAGATAAAAAAAACTGAAAAAATTCACACGTATGGAGAAAAATGAAGGAATCACTTTCATGCAAAAAACATGGGTCACCGAAATATTTGTCTAATTATTATTTTTTAATCAATGTGTTAATAACATTTTGGAATTATTATTATGCAAAATTAATCTTTTCAGTATCTTTAGTGTGCATGCATTTTTTTCAGATTTTCAGACCATCGTGAAGTGTTTCCAATTCTCTCGCACTTTTCTCGAATTTACGCGAATTGAACACTTCGCGATCTTACATCCTTAATCATTGCACTCAATGACGAAGCATTATATATGTATTTACAGTTGAAAATGGTGTCATACATACCAATAATCAGGCGATTTAAATTGTCCGTCTTTCCTACACGACCTGCAATCGTATTTGCATTTACTATTTTTGCACTTTCTGGAGGCAGCGGTATAATTGAACAATCTCGTTATTTATAACCTGCCGAGACGTGTTGTCGTGATTTACCCGACGTGATATAACAATACGTGTTTTCGTTAGAATGCACGATGAAATACAGGAATTACCGAAATGAAAATAAAATGTTCACGACGTAATATTTATGAATATAAATACGATGATATTGTGATTTTTGAAAAGTCATATTTTTACGCTCTATGTGTCGATTGACGTTTTCAAGGTGGCGTGGTTCATCGAGAAGCCGCGATGGCGAAACAGAATTTTTCGTCGCTCGACCTAAATGGCTGAGAAAAAAATGCCTACGATTACAACTTCCGCAGAGTCGACGACGGCGCGTCGTGCATTCGCTACGTGTGTACTTATTGTTTCATTAGTTTTCGAGGTGCACGGTGCAGTTCTCTCGATTAAAGGAGTGACACAACGCCGCAAGTCGAGAAGACGAAGCCGGGATTTTCTTCTCCATGGACCAGTCGAATCGCGCGCGCCCGTGGCAACTGGTGCCAAGAGGTAATTAGTTTTCACGACTAATTGCAAAAGTTATTCAGCTCGGCGTATCGTATTTTTTTCCCTCATCGGCGTGAAGCCTCGACGCGCGTGTCGCGGCCGAGTATAATACAAACTCGTGGTAATAATAATTATGCACCAATACCAGGAGGAGACGCCAAGTTTTCTGTGTCCCATTTGTTATAATAGTTTCGTGTGTGCCTGCTACGTTCTTAATCCGAGAGAAAAATAGAGAGAGGGATAGACAGAGCGACACAAAAATACAGAAATTCAACATAAAATATTTCCAAGTTATTAGACTATCCCGGATATGAAAATAAATCGTGCTACCAGTACGCGGAGATGTCGAGCGTTCGTTACTTTTAAATACGCACTTATTTTTGTTAGCGTATAATTTGTTTATTATTATAAACAAATCATACGATAAATTATATACGAAAAATTATACGGTAAACGTGGCCTGGACGTTATATAACTCAAGATTTTAACTCAATGCAAAATCATAAAAACCCATTTTTGGCAATAAATTTCATACGAAAAATCGTAAAAAGCAAATGTAACGAGAACCGAGTAACGACAAGAGTAGCGATCGTTACTTTTCTGCGTTGCATTTATTTTTTATTATCTTTTTTCACGGAATTTATTGACAAAAATATGTTTTAAGGATTTTTCATAAAGTTGAAACATTGAATTATACATATAACGTGTAGGCCATGTTCACTAAACATTTAACAATAAACAAATTATATGGTAAAGAAAAAAGTGTATATTTAAAAGTAACGAACGCTTGACATCTCTGCCAGTACGACGATAGAAAATCAGTATAATGAGGTATCGCAATTAAATTAGAATTTGACTCGATCTCCGAACCTGTCATGTTCGCAGTTTGACGATTGTTTACCATGCACGAAGAAATTGACGCGCGACTGCGTCGCTTCGGTAATGAATAATTTCATATGCACAGCCCGAGGCGATGTAGGGACGGCTATAACGACGAACTATGACCGCGCTCAGACGTCTCGTATAAAGGGAACCGAGAACACATCGCGAGTCGACCGTGAGTGTCAGGAAAAAATATGGCAATCGGTGCTCAAGGTTACTCGCAGGACTGAGAACACGTGAAACAATGACGCGTGCATAGGTAAAAAAATATTGGTAATAATTCACCGCGCCGTAGGAAAAATTAATAAGTGTTCATCCCAATAAATTGAGTATTGACAGTGACGGATTATCTACCGTTGTCAGCCGTAATTGTTGGTCGTGCGGCATCAATGAAATTGATAAGAATGTGCGAAAATGATTTTCTCCACCGCTTGATTAGTAGGAACTAAGGTGAATTCAGTGAAAACAAGGCATGTTTTTAAGAATTTTTTTTGCGGTACAGATAGTGATAGTTTAATCAGTCAATTTCCATATAACAATACAACATTTGAACAATGTTTTCCTAAATTTTCATTGCGAAATATTGAAAATTGAGCGAGTCACAGTGAATCTCCGGAAGCGCCTCGAAAAAAACGTTGTTTTGCGGCGTACATCAGAATCGCAACAGAATCATCTGAAACGAAAAAATAAAAATGCATTTATTAAAGGAGATGTTTCTCGAGATAACCCAGGGAGGATTTTTTTTATTTCCATTTTTCAATTTTTTGTAGCACTTGGAAGCCACAAAACCGATTTTCGCTGAAAAAAGAATCGGTGCCTTGGCTTCCAAGTGCTACGAAAAATTGAAAAATCGAAATAAAAAAAAAATCCTCCCAGCGTTACCTCGAGAAACATCTCCTTTATCAAATGCATTTTGACTTTTTTTTCAGATGATGCTGTTACGAGTTATGATGTACACCGTAAAACTTTCGAGGCGCCTTCGGAGATTCACTGTCACTCGCTCAATTTTCAATATTTTGCAATGAAAATTTAGGGAAACATTGCTCAAATGTTGCATTATTATATGGAAATTGACTGAATAAAATAACACTATCTGAATCGCAAAAAAAAAAATGTCTTCAAAACATGCCTTGTCCACCGAATTAACCTTACCCCCACTCCTTAAGAACAGCAATAATCATTCTTGCATTGTAAATTGATGAATAAAATTCCGAGAGAAATCGGTAGATGGGATTGAGAGCATCACGTGGGCGTTTGATCCGGCGCCTTGAAGAACGAGGAAAAGCAACGAAATCACTGGAGAAATCGGATGACGATGCGCGGTGCTAAACGCTAGTCGAGGTGATCTCGCGCCTCGCCGAACGGCCAACTTTTTCGCCTCTTCTTTTGGTCATCTCGTTTGTGCTGTTGCGATCCGTCGGGCTATAGATCAGGTCGCTCTTTAACTACGCGAGAAGACGCACGCGAACCGCACTCGAAAAAAAAAACATAGTAATAATAATTTGTCCCACGGGCGTGTCTGACACACGTCATGTGTGACGTCTAACGTGTTATTTTCATCCAGCATCGGTAGATGCGTTTTTGTATCGTTTATCGCGTACATCTGGCTGCACCAATGCAAAATCCCCGAAGACCTTGGTAATTCGCTGTTTTTATGATTCTCTCGTGTCTAAATACGAATGAACGTGTCAACAGTCGTCAGACGATAATTCGATGTTTTTTGCTTCCTCATAGAGGAAGCTTTGTTTTTGTGATTTTTTTTTTTTTTTTCAATTTCAATTTTCTCAGAATGGTCCAAAACGTCGAGAAAAGTGGTTTGTACCAAATGTCTGTGTGGGTGTGTGTGTATGTGCAAATTTCCTTATTGACACGATACTGCCGTATTTTTCGAAGAATGTTCTTTAAATTTGGCACGCACGTTGGCTATCATAGAATAACGTTTGGGATTATAGTTGACGCGAATTGGTTGGGAAATCCAGATTTCACAACATTTTGAAAATTTGGAAAAAATCGTTTTCACGCTATAACTTCCGTAAATTGAGAGATATCGGGCTGAAATTGTGTACGTAAATGAATTACCATCAACCTACGATCTGTACCAAGTGGGGCGAGAATCGGTAGAGTGGTTCTAACGTTATTGCAATTAATTTTTTTTGTCTAATGTCTGTAAGTACTTCAGCTCCTGTAAATTCTAACACATCCGTTTGCAATTTCGAACATATCATTACGTTTATTGATTATCAATGACGAATTTAGTCAAGGAAACTGTCATTACGTCGGTAAATTTCGATTTTGCTGCGTGAAAAAGAAAAAATGCCGACACGAAAAAAAAGATGTAAACAATGTTTGCAAAATTATCTCAAAGTTGGTGCACATATGGACAACCATGGACTAAGGTTTGAGTACAAATTTGACGCAGGTCTGTTCAGTTGATCAAATGTTATGGCATTCAATTTTTTTAAAATCTCGTTCTCGCGCTGGCTCGTGCAAATTACGAGATATCAGGTTCTAATTCGGTCCGCACATTGACGACCATCAAACAAGAGTTGGGTACAAATTCGAGACAAATCAGTGGAGCGGCTCAAATTTTACAACAACTTGATTTATTTAAAAAAAAAACAGCTGAAAAAACCTGCAAAGAAGAACCTTGCAAATTGCTTCCTCAGAATTTTACACTTTTGACGAAGCTTCCTCTATGAGGAAGCCAAAATTGATCGACATACTTCCTCATAGAGGTAGCTTCATTAATAGTGTAAAATTTTGAGGAAGCAATTTGCGAGGTTCTACTTTGCAGGTTTTTGAATAAGCAAACTATGCAATCGTCTATGTCAACCACAGCTATAAAGTTACGACGGTAAAGCAAAAGAGCTTCTGGAGCGTCACCACAATTTCGGGACTTTACTTCGTGGCTCAAGAGGAGCCCGGATAACCGGATTTCACGCAGGAATAAATCAAACGAGCAGAGTCCGAGCGCGCTACGCATCTTATTTCGGATTCGGGCACGAGCCAACACACATCATTTATACATTTTTGTTTCTTGCTCCTCGAGTTCCCGAGACGCCTATGACGTCTGAGAAAACACGGGACGACGTATATGGGCCTTTGGAAAATTCCTTTGTCGTTGATATCTTAAGCGTCCTGACCCAAAAGACATTCAAGATTTCGCTGCTTCGCGCGCTTACTCAGTTGTCACTTCACTTAAATCGAGGTTACTTTTTTTAGGATAACGAAGAGAACGCCGCAAGTCGGAGGGCGATATCTTGATTTCGGAATTTTTCATCGAATTTTAAAGCCTCGCGTTTTTCGTGAGATTTTTTTGTTCGATTTCGTAAAATTTGAAAACCCTATCCGATGGGGAATTTCCCGCTGGTTCCAAAAAGCATCGTTGTTTGACGAAAAAATACAAAATTCGTCGAGAAAAACGCGAAAAATGATTTTTCACTTTGTTCGAAATTACGTCACTGCACTAAAATAGAGGTTACTTTTTTCGATAGATCAAATCTGGATTTTCGTCTTTGGTTCGAAGGAAAACTCAATAACGAAGAAAATGCCGCAAGTCGGAAGGCGATATCTTGATTTCGGAATTTTTCACCGAATTTTTAAGTCGAGCCCTCAAAACTCGCAAATTTGTCAACCTTTGCGTTTTTTGCGAAAATGTTTGTTCTTTCGATTTCGTAAAGTTTGAACACTCTGTCTGATGGGAAATTTCGCACTGATTTCGAAAAGCACCGTTGCTTGCTCAAAAAATAGAAGATTCGTCGAGAAAAATGATTTTTTGAAGAGGGATTAAGATAAATAGCAACCAAAAGTGCCCTCTACTTTATATTCGAGTCTTTTGCAAAGCGTCTGGTTTTCCCTATCCTTTGTATTAAGTACGGCGAGTCTCGTATTTACGGTTTACCGGTGCGAGAGTGGAACGACGAGAACGATACTCAGTCCCATCAGGGATTACATCGACATGTTTCAGATGAGCGACAAGGTCAGCTGGTTCGAGAGTAAACCCGTCGTCTTTGGAAAGCCAGTGTCAAGCTTTTCGTCGCGTTTCATACACTTTACATTTTACAGCGCGCGATGAATAATTCGAATCGTAGCATAGTAACGAGGATCTTGGTGGCAACGACATTAATTATCCCTATTCAATGAGTTTAGTCGAAGAATTATTGTCAATAGATATACCAATGTCGTGATATACGAGCGAGGATCGAGTCGAAGAGGCGATAAAATAAAACGCCTTGCAGATTCATAATTCATTCCAGTATATAATCGAATCAACGAAATATCTCACACGAATACTCGAAGGAAATACAAAGCTTTCCACAGATTTGTCACTCACACGAGTATTTAACAGGATCGAAGGAATCGATAAAAGCTTCGATGACGTCTTGATCAGGATCTCGATAAATAAGCTTAAAATCCTGACCAGAGCATCGACTATCGCAAGTCATACAAAGAGTGATTTACTACTCGTCCAACTGAAGCTAAATTGAAATTAACGTAAAATATAATTGAATAGCGAGAGGGGATTATCTGCTGCTGATACTCTTGAGAATATCGTTTCTGTTGTCGGTAAACAAGTATCCCATTCTTGTTGCGACCGGTAATGGAGAAAATCGCTTTGCCGATGATGTCTTCTCACCGAGAAATATATATATATATATCGCAGTTGCCCGTCGGTAAAACAGGGACGATCTGTAATCGATTTGTACTTTCTTCCGATAGAGCAGACCGTGATGTTATTCGCTGTCGGTAAAACGCCAACACGATTTTTATATTTGTTGCTCTGTGCCGATAAAACAGATCTGCTCTCGCGAGTCTTTGGTCTTCAGACGCCCGTCCCGCTTTCAAATTAGGACGACGCTGAATAAATTCATGTTCTTTTTATCCTCCGTAGAAATTGAGTACGTGCTTTAAACAACGAATTCCACGTATTACCTTGAAATAAAAAAGTATACATTTACAGATCGCTTAAAGCAGTTAACCTCTAATGGGACTACCTGTTAAAAATGTCGTGTTAAAAACTACACCAACAAAGTTCGGAACTGCCGTTTTTCGCGAATTATGAACGAATCGAAGCGAAAATTGAAATACAGACGCCAGTAATGTGAATCTCGTTAATGAATTATTCAGAATTTTGATTTTCGAAAAAGAAAAATTCGATTTTTTTCAATTTTTCGATGAAAATTGAGAAAAGCAACGAATTCATTCACGAGATAATAAAAAATGACACATGAAACGTGCATTCATGCTCTTAAGGCAATATGAAACATGTACCACGTGACACGTGAGTGTGAGAGGGACAGCTGCAATTTTTGAATAAACACCATTCCAAGACTATTCATATTCCGGATGAAAACAAAATATCATCGAACGGAGAATTAAAATCCGCTTCCGTTGATGTTTTTCTTTATCTCAGAATATTTTCGGTATCTCCATACGATTGATTACAGTTTTTGTTACCGACTGAGTAGGTTCACATCGCCTTAAAGCGAAAGGTGTTACAATGTTTCGTCGGTAATACAGGAATAGATTTAACAAAACGGCTGGTGTTAATTATACACCGTAAAAAGTGTTACTATTAACACTGTAATAAGTGACACTAGGAAAAAGTCCACACCAGCAGCGTTTGACACCGTATATTTTTAACAGTGTATAGTATCTCTTCGGGATTTCGGTCAAAATTAATGTCTTTAAAATCTACCAAATCATGAATCTCATCTTTTTTTATTTAACAATGCAATTACGAATGAACGTCACACGTTGCAACAACTGTAACCGAAAACTCCAGCCGGTGGTCGCGTTGACGCGTGACAAAAAGCTCACGTCGGTAAAACAGTGACGATCTGTAAATCGTTTGTCTATGCGTGCGGTGCTGCCGCTGGAAGCCGAGACGCGGTATAACGGTTAACAGGTCGTGGAAGTGGATCACGAAAGTAGGAAGGGTTGCCTACGATCCGGCTAAGACGGCGTAGCGGTGAGAAACGCGCGTCGTCGGCCGGCCAGGAGACAGTGGGACTCTCGAACGCGGACGTGGGTCGAAAGGAGATCCACCACCCGATTCGATTCCCCACTTTTCTCCAGTATCCGGGCTCACTCGCTCGTCTCGATCTCCAACACGAAGCGGCGACAGTCGACTACGCGACGGCACCACGATCGTGACGAAGGGATGTGCGGTGCCTGTATTAAAATCACAATTTGAAAACGCGCGGAGCCAGAGCGAAAGAGCGCCGAAACTAAAACCCCGCGGTTCGATCGAAATAACAAGACCATAATAATCGGAGCACCTCGACTGAGCCGTTGAAACTCTCGGTTGAGAGGAAATCTCTACAAGTGCGATATTAAATGACTTAATTCTAGTCCCGAGAAGAATCTCGCGCGATGGCTCTTCCGGGTTCGTTGGATCAGCCGTACTCGTATTAGATAAGAGAAAACGATCGTCAACGAGACGTTCCACTTCTGCTAAAACCTTCCGGGTCTTCGTCAATTGTCGGTGCGGTTTTACGTCGAGCGCGAATAAACCAACGACTAATTGAATCGCGTAGTCGACAACTGGTACAACTGTGCTGTCGATTGTGTCTAATTGTCTTTGAAAAAAGAAAATAATAATAAATATATATATATATAAAAATAGAAATATATATATGTATATACAATCAACGAAATTGTTTTATCACACGATATTCACGGCTGAATTGTAAACTGCTTCGATTGTTTATATCGCGGCTGAGCGTTTCGTTGACAGAGACATCGATATCGATAGAGAGTGGACGTTGTAGACGCGCCGTACGCGAGTGAAATTGTTTCGGAGCCAATTCTACACACGAGTCGAGGACCACGAGGAGAGGAGCGCGCGAGCGCGCGCGCGGACGTTTAATTTCGGCTGACGAGGGGAAAGTAATACAAGAGGGTGAATCGAGAGCCGTCGTGGTGAGTTGGAACAAAGAAATATAAACACGTAAAAGCGGAGAAACGTACAGCGAGTAGAAAGGTGTGCAGTGAGATGCAATGTCCGGGATTGCTTGCACTGAGAAAAGAGACCGGTTCAAATTGAACCCGGGTATGAAAAACAAAATCTCGAGGTGTAACATCTTTGCTCACCTCAATCACTGGTTGGTCCGATAGATCTAACGACTCGTCACGAACCCGAATAGCACAAACGTCTTGCGACACTTGTCAATTGTAACCAGAGTTGTGAATCCCTAATTTTTATAGAATATAATGGATGATACGATCGGCTTTGTAATTATGTTTTTATATTAATAACTCGTAATGATTGTAATATGATGTGTAAACTTTTAAGTAGGGGCAAGAAATTGTAATTTTCAATAAATTTCATGGTAATCTTATTTAAAAAATGGGGAAATACTGTTAATGCATTTCGAAAGTAATGGAGGACTGTGCTTGTCCATTTTTCTAACAATTTCTGACAAAATTTAATGAAAAATACCCTTTTTCTTACGGCTATTCGAAAGTTCACGTATAATTTTATAATCGCTGCAGATCATCTTTATAAACACTGATTGCAACTAAATTTTTAATTGGCCGCCGGATTCAATTGTAACACCCCCCATGGAAATAAAGTATAGAAGATACACTGAGAGAAAAATGTAGTATTGGCAACTATAAAGTGACAACCATAAAGTGGCAATTATTTTTTTAAATACTGCAACTATTTTTCTAGTTATGTGATAACAATGACGCAGTTATCAGTAGTAATATCCCGAAACCTCCAAAATGAATGGAATATTTTACGATTGTTTTGTTGAAAACTAGAGGAAAATATTGCAATCAATTTTGGAGGTCGAGGGGTATTTGTCGGATTATTTTTCGGGTTTGGATTTCGGCTAAGCATAGAGCAGTATTCTCGGTAATCGAGTTCGTTTGTTATAAATGTAATCGGAAATTGCATCCGGATATTGCACAGTAGCACTTCACTTATTTTCAACCAATATAATATTGTTATAGACATATTTTATCTGTCAATATGTCCTGTTTCCTCGACTACTGCTCTGTGCTTAGTCGAAATCCAAACCCGAAAAATAATCCGGCAAATACCCCTCGACCTCCAAAATCAATCGCAATACTTCCCTGTAGTTTTCCTGCGGAGCAACAAAATAATCGGGAAATATTCCGATAATTTTCGAGGTCTCGGGATATTACTACTGACGAACGTGACAAAACTAAAGCATGCTCGTGGGATAGACGAGAATATATCGCGTTGAGGAAAACACACAATTGGCACGACAAAATCACTACCAATAAATATTGACAACCAAGTGTTGGAATCTTGACATAGTTGTGCATAGTTGTCGCAGCATTTCGACCGAAAACGGTTGCGATGTACTAAGATTTCAAGAAATCGCTTTTTATTCCCCAACTTTTTCGCCTGGTCTCGCAAGACTGAGCAGGTGGTTCCTCGTTCGCACCGACGAAACTCCGCGAGACGGGCTCGCCGCTCGTGGAATAGCAAACCGTTAAATACCTTTTTTCATGCTAGTAACCCGAGCGCGCGTCCTTCACACTGTGACCGAATTTGTTTTTCTGCTGGCTCCTCGCGCTCTCGACCACTACCGTTAGCCAAGCTACAGTATCCAACGGTTTTGCGAACCGCCGATGATATCGTACCTACAGACAGACGCGATTCAGGGATCGATCGGCATCCGACTCCGGAGTCGGTCGACCTACGTCTGTCTCGTTCGCTTTTGGGTAAACTTCGGCTCCTACCGAAGCGATGATTACTCGAATTGACACGGGTCATCGGTAACGTCGATGGCGATTTCGCACGTAATTATCCATGTTGTCGCTTCGACAAGGAACGCGTGTCAATTACAAACAAATTTCCGAGTATGTACGGATCTAGTTCCTGTTTAATAAATCGTCACACTCAGAGAAATCGTTCTGATGGGATCTATTCGAAACAAATAAAATGTTATTTGAATGAAATAAAAATTTATTTGAATGAAACGAACATTCATTTGAATGAAATAAACATTTATTTGAATGAAACGAACATTTATTTGAATGAAATAAACATTTATTTGAATGAAATACATTTTATTTGAATGAAATGAAAATTTATTTCAATGAAATAAACATTTGAATGAAATAAACATTTATTTGAATGAAATAAATTTTATTTGTAAATTCATCTATTTAATGGCCGGCCTAATAGGATTTATTCGAAGGAAATAAAATGTATTTCATTCAAATAAATGTTATTTGTTTCGAATAGATCCCATCAGAACGATTTCTCTGGGTGCAGAACGCGAAATATCGAAATGATGGATCCTTATCGGAATCCCAACATGGGTATATTACGGGCTGTCTAGCTGCGCAGTTGTTTGTAAACGCGCGGTTTGGCAAATATTCGCGAGAATGTCTTTGGCATGTGGAACACGTTGCGATGAGGCCGGCGGCGTCGCGAGCGCGAAGTCGCGGCTCGCACGTGTTGAGTAAAGCTGTACCCGCGAGGCGACTCCGGAGTTCTGAGTCATTCGGAGACGCTACGATTCCTTGCACCGCATTGTTCGCCCGAATTTACGGTGCTGTGTCGCCGCGAGGAATGAACTCGGAGAGCTGTTTACCGAGAGACGTTCGTTGCTCGCATAAATCCAGCTGGAATTTCCAGCGGTTATTTTAATAAATATCAATATATGAATATTTCGGGTGTGGAAAAACAAATTTTATATATATGTATACTTTTTACTATGAAAGGATATATAATACTGATTACTGCAATATGTTTGCATTTGATTTGTTTGAGATTTGATGAAAAACAATAGCACATTACGATACTAGTGCGATAAAACTTCATCGTGATGAGTGTGAGTTTGCAGCACGAACCGACATAAGTAAACAAATTGTATGAGGCTTGTATGAAAGGCTTTATCTACAAACTATATGCGAAAGTGGACATAAAGAATTTTCATATATTTTGTATAATCCGTATGAAATATATCGATATTGTATGGTTAAATGCTGCCTATAGTTTTGCAGAATTTGTTGATAGTATATACAAAGTATATACAATATGTTTGTTTCTATATAGTAATACATCGTGATATATCCAATAGATGTATATTAATATATAGAAATTGATTGTATAATTTCATATAGATTATAATAAATGTATGAAAATTGTATATGTCCACTTTCGCACACAGCTTGTATAAAAAGCCTTTCATATACGCCTCATATATTTTTTTAACTTGGGGAAGGCGATTGTTGTAATCGCACGAGATGAGAAGAAGTTTCTCGCACGAGTATCGTATAGAATTTTCTGTCACTAGTGCGTAAAGTGCCTACTTCACGCACGCTGTGGTATAAAGACCTTTATAGAGCCACCTCCAAATACTTGTCAGCGAATTCCTTTGCCACAGTCGATCCTTGAGTCTACCAAAGAAAATTGCGATAATAAGTAGAAAGGGCCAGAAACCACGATAAAAAAGTCGTTGTTTTTCATTTTAATTTCCGCCTCTCACTGCTTATTAGTTGCGATAATAATCGCAGCTAATTGTTGTCTCATTTCTTATATTTTATATAAATGAATATCAAGATATTCATGTATATTAAAATCATCGCGGACGCACATGCGAAACAATTTTTTGCACCGCACGTGCGAAGGTGTCGACGTGTTTCCACGTCACGACTCGCGATCTCTTCTTTTTCGCGCGCCCAACGAGCGACGACAAGATCCAAGTATACAATAATCATTGTGGCGCGCACGCGGAGCCGCGGAGCCGCCGAGACTGCGGCGCGCGCTCACCTCCTTGGCAGTCGGGGAAAAATAGGCAACTGTAGAAAGTAATGTAGCGGAGAAATTCGCGAGGAGAGGATGAACCCGGAGGCCCCGATGGAAGTGAACAGAACGCGCGAGAGACTCGGGAGATACATCGGACCGCGTCGCTTCACCACCGAGAATATATGGAACTCCGCCGTCCGCGTGTGACGAAATTGATGGATCTACGCGGCGAGTGTTATTCGCACGATTATCGCACCGAATGGTAAATAGTGGACTCTCGTTCGATGCTGTTGCGAGAGAAGCCGAGAAACACGTAACTGTATTATCCTCGCAGAAATTGCATAAGGCTAAACAGGAGAGAGTGGAATCTGCGCACTGAAAATTACGACGAGTGTCGCGCAAAACTGCGAAATTCTGTGATTTTTGACAACGAGAATTTCCGTTGCAACGCTGTTCGTATAATATATCGTGCCTACGTCTACAGTATTATTATTCGCATGTGAAAGCGGTTCGCAATAAAGCGGCAAGTCGAGCATGAAAGTTTTAGTGTCCATCCTGAATTCTTTCTCTTTTTTTTCAGTCTTTTTTTTCGAGACCTATTCGCTCTGTTACGTAGAGATCAGGTGGATAGATATTGTTACGCGGTCTTTAGCTCTCCGAAAACACCGACCTGGCCTTAAAAAAGGCGACTTCTCTCCGGGCAAACCCGACTGGCGAACGCAAATAATTGCTCTCCGCAGGCTGGGAGATTCATTTTTTTCGACGAGTTTTGAATACCCCTTTTGGCACTCAATATCGCGATTTTTTGTGGTAAACCTAATTACTTGAATACACAAAAATTTGAAAGTAACTTGGAAATAAATGTAAGGGAGGTGCGGGCAAAATGGGACGGATAAGCGAAAAATGGTTTCATAATCATGATAACAGAAGTGCAGTTTCATTGTTTTTTATCCAAAAATTCGATTCCAACCATCAATTTTGAGGGTCGGTAAAAAAAAAGTGCGGGCAAAATGGGACGGACCCCCAAATTCGGAAATTCGTGTTCTTTTCACTCGGCGACACTCCTTAATGGTTATTTCGCACAAAAAGAAATTGTAAAAAAACATTTTCAAAGTGTCTTTTCAAAAGCCAGATTGCGTAAAACACTCACCATTGTTAAAAATGTTTATATTCCGCTTACATGCGTTGAATTGTGTCGTATAGACGCGATTTCCACGAAATGCGGATCCGTCCCATTTTGCCCGCACAAATAGTTGGAACTGAAAAAATAGGTGTCTCATTTTGCCCGCACCTCCCTTATTAATTCGGAATTCGTTTTATTAAATTGCCGAATAATTCGTTTAACGTAAATCGAAAAATAAACGACTTTGCCTAGGGGAAGATTTGTCTACGGTGAAAGAAAATATATTTGTGCATTCGTAATGCGCTGCTGGACGTGACGGCTCAAACGAAGTGACGATACTTGTATCGTGAGTTGGCGTGTCCCTTCGAGTTTCGTGACTTTATAAAGCGAGTGTGGGTAACAAACGTTAAGGGTCGTGAATAATTGAAGCGTTACGTGGTCAGCGACGGTAGTCGGTATAGTTACTAACGCAGGCGAAACGGGGTTCGCCGCTATAGCGACAAGTCATAATCGATTTACTGCATAAAAGACGTAGTCGCGAGTGTCCCGTATTGGCTGGCATTAAATCGTCGATTCTGCGAGGAGTCCGACACGTCGAAAGAGAAACCGCGCCGCGCGTAGCCAAGATGAATTCCCTCCTGAGGCGCAGGATCGAAGGTAAGCCTCGTGTACAAGTGCAATCGTCCATTGAAATTATCTGCGGAAGCCGCGGAACTCGTGATCCTTTTCGAGAGCTACAGTGGCGTGACGTGATACTCGCGGTACACGATTATTCCAAGTGTCTTGCGCCAGCTCGAATGTACTCTGCGGCTGAGGTAAACGAGAAACTCAGCGTGAAAGACAAGTAGCGTCGTCGTCCATATGGCAAAGAGCGTACAATGTAAGAAAAAATTTACTCAAATTAAACACGTCGTTTTTTTCGCAATAGTAGATATATTTTTTTACAGGAAGACGTGATTTGTTGAAATAAAATAGAACCTAAAAAATCGAAACATGAACTCGGAAAATTCGAATTTGAATTTTCAATATTTAAACTTGAATTATCAAAATGCGAATTCGAATTTGTTAAATCGCTATCGAACTTTTTTTCGAACCTACAAATAAAATTTGTTTTCCGAATGTTTCATAGATATACCAGAAATTATATCATACTTAAGGGAGTGGAGGGTAATGTTAATTTGGTGAAAACAAGGCATGGTTTTTAGATTTTTTTTGCGGTGCAGATAGCGTTTGTTTATTCAGTCAATTTCTATGTAACAATGCAACATTTGAACAATATTTTCCTAAATTTTCATTGCAAAATATTGAAAATTGAACGAGTGACGGAGGATCTCCGGAGGCGCCTCGAAAAAAACGTTGTTTTGCGGTGTACATAACTCATAACTAACAACAGAATCATCTGAAAAAAAAAAAAAAAAAAAAAAAAAAAAAAAAAAATCAAAATGCATTTGTTAAAGGAGATTTTTCTCGAGTTAACGCGGCAGAATTTTTTTTTATTTCGACTTTTCAATTTTTTGTAGCACTTGGAAGTCGAAAAACCGATTTTCGCAACAAAAAAAAAAATTGTTTTCTTGGCTTCCAAGTGCTACGAAAAATTGAAAAATCGAAATATGCTGTTCTGAAATATGCATCAACAATGATGCTGTTGCGAGTTATGATGTACACCGCACCGCAAAACTTTCGAGGCGCCTACGGAGATTCACTGTCACTCGCTCAATTTTCAATATTTTGTCATGAAAATTTCAGGAAATACTGTTCAAATGTTGCTTTATTACATGGAAATCGACTAAATAAAATATCACTATCTGAACCGCAAAAAAAAAAAAATTCTTAAAAACATGCCTTGTTTTCACCGAATGAACCTTACCCCCCTTAAAAATGTAGGAGCGCCACGTGTTCGTCAATACAATATCTCAAATGGAAAATTTAAAACAAAAGCGCTGACAGCACTCGTATATACGTTAATATTATTAAAAATTATAAAGATAATGTCCGACTCAAGAAGAATATTTATTTAGGCATGTTGACAAGCATATACCTTCTCAGAATTGCTGATTTGACTCGATAGTTGGGTGTCAAAACACGTTAGGGCACCGCCCTAACGTGTTTTGAATAAATTGGCCGTTGACATGCTCTTAGCAAAATATCATTGGAATCTACGATATTCAATTCATGTGTTCAATCGTTTTTTTCGGCGGCATCTAACTTGTATCCGTACGAACTTTTGACGGGAAGTACGAGCATGCCGATTTTGCTATATGATCGCTGTGAAATCCATATAAAATTATTCATTTTTGAGAATGAATTTCGGGTCCGCATGCCCGTTAAGAGGCAGTGGCATTTCCCCCAGTCCAGCTCGAATTTTTGAAAGCTCTTTTTTTCCTAAACTATTCGACAGACAGAGCTGAAATTTGTACAGAATGTGCGGAAGTATTGCAGAATTGGGCTGCTCTTCTGGCTCCTCGATAGATCAAGCCGTTTGGTCAGGAAACTCGATAAAGTTCCGAGCGAAGTATCACTGCCTCTTAAGGGGGCTGGCCAGGGAGCATAATGTAAAATTTCCAGGACCTAATCTAATACCAAGCCTAGTGCGCCTACATCCTTTAATTCGCCGTCGCTGGAAATAAAATGCGTCGCGAGTTTGTATCTTCGAGTAGACTTGACTTTAACGGTGGAAGTCTCGGAGGGAATATTATCACGCTGGAAAACTCAGCGAGGACATCCACGTACGTCCGAGAGTATATCGGCCCTGGTGAATTATCACGAGGCGCATAATTCCCGCGAACTGCCCGGAATGGCATCGCGCGTTGCATTCGCGATAGCGAGTGGGGAATCTCGTGGAAAAAGCCCGGTGCACCGTTTGGCAGCGCTTCTCACGATCTTCGTTCCCGCGAACGTGACGCGCCTGTGCAAACGGCGAAAAATACATATAGTACAATATGCGCGTTGCGGCTCGTTAGCCGCGACACGATGAGAAACAAGAGGATCATTGATCGATCGGTCGAGCCATTGATTTATCGCGCAATATCCCATCTATTAGCGCGTCGAGGCTTTCGTCACACGCGAACAGGCGACACTCGAGCGGGCGCGCGATTTGCCTGAGCTACGAATTATGTCATCTCCGACCCTCGCGGGCACGAACCATTGGTGCTAAGTGTTTGGAACACAGTGTATACCGCACCACGGTATATATATTCACGATGCTCGTAACACTTTCTGGAAACTTTCGTTCAAAGCCACTCGCCGCCGGCTCCAGCCGCCGATGAGATCTCATAGTTGGCCGCGCTTTAAGTTATGTCATCCGCGACTGTCATTTTCAGCTACGTCGCGTCAACCAACTTCGCATCTTCTGTCACATAATGCGTGTACCAGTTGCAGTTGCGCGACTCGATACTGAAAAAGAAACGTACGCGTGACGTACAATTATTAGTTTTTTTTTTTATAGTAAAACAGCATGACGATGAAGTTTGCATTGTTGGAATGCAATGAAATTCAGAAAAAAAATTATTGTAAAGTTCAAATTTGAATTTTCAATAAGTAAATTTGAATTTTTAATGTTTAAACTTGAATTATCAAAATGCGAAATCGAATTTGTTAAATCGCGTGTCGAACTTTTTCTTGACGCTTTAAGTTATGTCATCCGCGACTGTCATTTTCAGATACGCCGTCAACCAACTTCGCATCTTCTGTCACATAATGCGTATACCAGTTGCAGTTGCGCGACTCGATACGGAAAAATAAACGTACGCGTGACGTACAATTATTAGTCTTTTTTATAGTAAAACAGCATGATGATGAAGTTTGCATTGTTGGAATGCAACGAAATTCAGAAAAAAAAATGATTGGAAAATTCAAATTTGAATTTTCAATATTTAAATTTGAATTATCAAAACGCGAAATCGAATTTGTTAAATCGCTGTCGAACTTTTTCTTGACGCTTCAAGTTATATCATCCGCGACTGTCATTTTCAGCTACGACATTTCAGCAACTTCGCATCTTCTGTCACATAATGCGTATACCAGTTGCAGTTGCGCGACTCGATACTGAAAAATAAACGTAAGCGTGACGTACAATTATTAGTATTTTTTATGGTAAAACAGCGTGATGATGAAGTTTGCATCGTCGGAATGCAACGAAATTCAGAAGAAAAAAAAATGATTTGTGATTAACCCAAAGAATGAAAATAGGTATAAAAAGTCACCACAGCAACCAAGGGCACGAATTTTTGTTTTTGTGCCCTTCGTCATTTGTGTTAATTACAATTAACTTTTTTTTCGGAATTTCATAGCATTCCAACGATGCAAACATCAACATCGTAAAACAGCGGACATTGGAAATGACAACAAAAGCACGAAAAGTGCCATAAAATCATGCTGAAAATGAATCGTTTATCGACGTACGCGCAGCAGCATTAAACGCAGTTTCTCGCCACGGCTTAAGGTTCACAGTGTCCGATCTTCGTGTGCACATGTATTATTTATGAGAACGATAAAAGTCGTAATTCACTTCAGATCGTAAACTTGATGTGGACACTTTTTTTTGTTTTGTTTACTGGCGCGTGGAGATGTCACCTTGCACGGGTCGAGGCGGAAGTCACGCAGCGTCTTATAGAAGAAACTATATTTGTATATATTTGTTCGGCCAGTTCCGCGCGATTCGCTCTGTAGTCACTGAACTGCGCCGCGCCACAGCCAAGTTTCCTTCGGATAAACACAGATCATTGACCCACAGTTACAGTTCTTTTTGGGCTCGGTGTTTTCCTTTTCCGTTGTCGAATGGATGCACCGCGGGAGGGGCTGCTTGGCTCGTAGCGATCGCGTAGCTGGAAGTCCGTAGCAGCGACGCCGCCGCAGGTGCATCGAGTCCCTTTGCGCGGTAACGGTGAATCTACGCTTCGTTCCGCCTGTTCCGAGCGTTCGTGAGGCGCTCGGGCGGCACGAGTACAGACAAATGTACCGTCGCAACTGCACGTGAGACTCGAGAAGACAAATACGAGCTCGCCGAGCACTCGAGGATCGGCCCGAGAGTGCAGTGCGCCTGACGTACGTGCACCGGTGCACCGCACCGCACCGGTGCGGCGCAGCGTCGTCGGCGGACAAACTCGAGTGACCCTGACCCATTTATTATACTAGCAACAACGCGCTCGCTTCGCTCGCGTTCCTGATCACATTCAGGAAAAAAGTACAACTTTGCACATTGCTTCCTCAATAATTTCCCTTTTTCACAAAGCCACCTCTATGAAGAAGCTTATTTATTCACTTTGACTTCCTCATAGAGGAAGCCTTGTGAAAAAGGGAAATTAATGAGGAAGCAATGTGCAAAGATCTGCTTTGCAACTTTTTTAAATTTGAACCAAAGAAAACTCCCTTACAAACACCGTTACATCTAATTTTGATTAGATACAAATTGTTGTCTTACTTGCATAACTTATCCGTAAGTTACAGCGAAAATCTCTATATATTTTTTAATTCATAACAGCGTAAAATCCGAACGACTTTACAATTAATACCAAATTTCGTACGTAGCAGGGCTGTATGATATTTTTTGCTGTAAAATATTTCGGTTCATTTGTTGAGATTCTACATGATTTGGAGCAAAATTATTTTTTTTCGTAAAATTCAAAATTTTATAAAATCTGAACCGCTTTACCGATTTCGTCGAAATTCAATACCATACAACATTAAACGTATCTCCAGTTATGAAGAACTATTTAGCTTAATCGGCGAACTTTTACGAAAGTTACAGCGACCATGCCCTTTTTTTCGACAAATTCAAAACTACATAAAATCTTAATTACTATATGTGTTCATTAAAAAATCGCAGCATTTAAAGGGGTACGGCTACTCTAAATGATTGCCAAATTTGCGCCAGATCGTTAAACGGCTACTGAGTGAGAGGCGATTGAATTTTCGAAGCCGTGCACATACACACACACTCAAACACATACATACGGACATTTTTTTCTAGACCTTTTTTCTCGACGTTTTAGGCGATTCTAAGCATATTGGCATGATAATCTGGAAAAAAATGTTTTTCATGAAACAAAACTTCCTCTATGAGGAAGCAAAAAGATTGATTTAACAAAATGTTTTTATTTAATCGACAAAATGTATTGTTGTCGAAAGTAAAAAACAATGTTGAATCATTTCGTACGGTGTACAACGGTGATATATCAGCATCATAACCAATTTGAAATTGTCGAGGAAACCAGTCGTCGAGGTTCCGGCAATTAACACAGCGGTTACAACAACAAATGTGTATAAGCATTCAAAAAAATTGTTATTCCAATCAAGCTTTTTTCCGCGATGAATGCGAAGAAAATAAGAAAACCGAGGTACAAAATTATTTTGTTATTTCAATTGCATATTAGTCCAAACGCATCGAGCATGGTGGGTGGCGAACCACAGCCAACCAGGAGACGAATAAAATGGCTTCACGATTATCTCGAACTTCGACGTCGATTGTCCACGTCTTTTTTAATAAAGGAATATACCGGGCGTCTCTCCCGTAGCCATTGGTTACACCACAAACGCTCAGTGCAGCAACAGCACCCGAATTCTCCCGTGGATATGGGTCAACCGTCGGGAGAACAAGGAATTAAACCGTGTCATCGAACGACCCTGACCCATTTACCGTCTCTTTAACCGCACCATCTTCATTCACCGACATCAACGACGAATCTTTCGACTCACAATTTCGCGCTATCACTCGTGAATTATTTTTCTCATTACGTCAATAATCGACATTTTCTGATATTACCTGTGCACGATTATTCACAATTGCTTAAGAGAATTCTAATGTATGTTTTCTTCACGTTTATTTAATAATTAGCCACACGGGATTAACATCATTGTTTCAATAACACTGATGTATTTCAAGTTAATTTAATTGACTCAATAGTCCTGATATCTTAACGATTGCAAGTAAGGTTTTTTTCAATAACCGTATTATTGTCTACAATAACGCCGTGTATTCCAAAAATGTAATTGAAATAATCGGTTACATAATCCATTGGAATAAAAAAGATTTATTTTCATATCACAAGAGTTTACAGAATTTGCATCGCTGTTATTGAAGATTCGTTGTTATTTCAAGCACAAGTGCAATCAGATCTAATGCATACATTATCGATTATCAATGAAGTTTCCAAGAACACCTTAGTTATTGTTCCATGTACGAATTTCATCGATCCAAATATTTATGTCTTCGACTTAATACATAATTTATACAAAATTTAAATAATGCAATTTTTGAATGAAGTAATTTTGTTTTTGTCGTAAGTAATCAAACAAGAAAACAGTTATTTGCACCAATCAAATATACAATTCGTTGAATTTCAAATGCATTGATCAGTATGCGTGGTGAGATTGATGAAAATATATTTCCGATGAATTTACATATACTTCGGTAGATGTAACAATTAATCGACGTTTGAATCGTACATTACAATTAATAAAGTGAACAACATACATCATTGACTTAATAAAAATCGATATTATTTTGATTAAGTGTAAAAAAATGAATTTTCTTACCGATGTAGTTGAAGTAACCACAGATGTTGTTGGCAGCCTGTGATTCGGACGTCTTATTGAATCAATGTCGATTTTTTTAAGCAATGACATTTCTTTCCGTGCAATCAGAGAACGAATAACCTGACAACAATAATTATATCGAAAATACGAGATATTTTGCCTAGTGATCTTTTGAAGAGGGAATTTTTTTTTTTTTTATAATTTGCAATAATAATATTATTCTTGGGGAATATTTGGGCTAAATTTGGTGATCAATTTGTCATAAGCTCAGTTACTTCGCTTCTTTGGTAGAATCGTGAAAAAGTCTTCCCCAATCTTGATTAACGGTAATCAAGGTGTGTATAAAAATAAAAATAACGTAGCGATGAACGGTTCAATCGCGATCAGCTGATGGGAATCGAGAGAGTACGACGTCAGGTGGAAAGTAACGGATAGTCTTCACCGCGAAATTCGTATTGGGATCCGGCGCGTTATTATACGGTGTATTCATGGAACTGCCACCTCTGTCGTACCTAATACTGAGATACTCCAGAGTGAATGGATAAACGAGAAAATTACCGCGATTCACAATTACGGGGATCGAAGAATTTTTCAACGTTGCATGAAAAAGCAATATCCGAGCATAATTTCATGAATTTGACGTAGAAAAAGAAACGACAGTACGTTAAATAAAAATAAAAAACGATTTCTTATCTACAATATAACGCGCGTTGTTTTGTCTTTGCATCAATATATGTCGTTGAGTCATAGCTTCGACGCCGTCACTTTTGCGACAACAACAAAAAAAAACAGGTTGTTGTCCGAGTCCAGGAACAAAATAAATAGAAGTAAAAAAAAACATATATAGTGACCCCAAGGTACACACAAATATTGATCAACTTCCCGGAAATGGCTCTGGCGAAGGCGCCTCATAAATAATGCACAACGGGGCGCAAGCTGGAATAGCCGGTACAACGCCGATTATACAAACATTAATTCGTGCCTCAAACGCAAAGGTGCAAATAATAAGCGTCAACTGTCGTATTATTTTTTGTTGTTTTTGTTTCGATTTATATAACCCGCGGAGTTGCAATCACCGTCGAGCTACGTCGCGCGATTCGTATGCAGGACGCGAGCCACGTGCGGCTCAAAATAGTCCGTAGGGATTGTATAAATAAATACGCACGTTGCCAGGGATCGACAGTGGAATCCCCGTAAAGGAGCTTCGGGCAATCGCGAGGCGCCCGGCTGCGTGGAATGACCTTGCCGCCTCGCTGCACGATCGTCAAACTTGCCTCCCGCCTCATCTTCGTGTGCCAATACTTATAGCACGCTGACCCATTTTTAGGGCCCGATTCGACAGCATCACGCGCGGTTGCGACGTCCCGAGAATGTTCAGGAAATTTCGTCGTAACCTCTCGACATGAACGGGAGGGAACAATTTCTCGTCCTCCGACGGAGTTTCCGGTTGCATCGAAGTTGCGCCTCCACCGAGGCGCTGCATTTTCCTCGCACAACCCGCGCCCCTCGTTGATTTCCCAATACTTGGCTCGTTGGTCCCCCATGGAAAAAAACGTATACTTGGTGTTACGGATTTATCTGGGGTTCGTACACACAAACCGTTGAAACGGACGTTTATTGAAACTGATTATAATTAAATCATAAACAAATCATGGATAAAATTGACAAAATAATCGATCAAGAATAAAATACACAAATAAAGGTAATTACTTACAAACGAACTTACGAGGAATAACTTACACTTAAAACACGGCACTTAAAACACTACGCAAGAATAATAATTAACGGTTCGACGATCTGAATATAAACTAAATCAATTAAATCAACTTAAATACTACAGAATTATTATTAGATATTAACGGTTCAAGACATGATTAAAGAGTGATTGATTTGGGCGATCCGATGCGCCAGGTAAACTCTGATGCACCGGGTGGGGGCGATGGCGTGATTTCAGTATTTGCTGACAGCAATGACCTTGCTCGGTCGCCGAGCTCGGACAGAAATGGTCAATGCACTGAAGGTGCTGACTTTATTACAAAAATGCGCCATCGTCCCGCGACGAGTTACTACGAATTAATATTCGCGGACATTCGAGCGAATTTTCAAATATAAAATATAAATTAATAATAAATGTACGGGAAAATGGCCAGTCCGTAACACCTCCCCTTCTGGTAATCCGTCGAGGAAACGCAATGCCTCGACGGTTACAAAGAACAAGAAGCGCGAAGCGTGGACTGGACATTTTTCATAAAATTAATAAGGAAAATAAATTTAATGTTAAATGATTCGAAACTAGGGTGGCTCGCGCAAGGTGTACTTAAAATTAAACTTAATTATTTTTATTCAGGGAAAGTCAAAATTGTATGTGTGTGTAAGTGTGTGAATTTAGGATGAAAGGGTTGTGGCTCTTCGTGATGAAATCGTTGGTCTGGTAGGCGAAGGCTCTGGTCGTTGTAATCTTCCGAGATCCGTTAGGTGTTGTCGTCTCTGAGGGTCTCTGATTTCTTGAGGGTTTCAGTATGCATCGAGGTCTGATTCGTCAACTGCCGGTCGAAATCTGCCATGGTGATGGAGAATCGGCATTGCCAAGTTGCTGTTGGGTGCCTTAATCGTGGACTCCGCGGTTTGCAGCGATATTTCTGTTGAAGTTTCTTCGGAATATGATTTTTCGCCGCTACGAGAGGTGTCCGTACAGGCGCCTCCCCAGTTACGGCCATGGGTTGAAAATCGCGTCAATTGGTGAAAGTGGTGACTGTTTTCATTGAAAAGTCGACGTACCCAGCTTCGAGTTCGTTGTTCGGTTTAGTTCTTGGTGGTGGTGCTGTGCTGGGTCAGCTAATTCCACTGGGCCAGTGACTTCGGATACGCGCGCGCTCTCAATGCCGATGACCGCTTGACTCTGCGAGTGATCGGGTGGCGGTTGTTGGTGTTCCGCCTCGTAGTGGTCATCCGATATAGTGGCCTTGAGCAGGGTCTACTCGTTGTCTACTGGCTTCCAGGCAACGATCGAATTTTTCATTCGAAAAATTCGAAGTTGCTCTCCTTTCGGGGAAAACCCATGCTGGAGTAGAGATCCATTGTCCGAAACGTCAGCGCATTTTATTGGCGTCGGTTTGGCAGTTGACGAGGTCTCGAATAATTTCCAATCGATCGCAACTGAATTTTTCGCCTCCCCTGGTATTTGTGGAACATCGACGGAATATCTTCATTGTTGTGTTCTGGCGTTTTTCTTAATTTTATTCGTATTTTTTTTTTATTAGGTCGATAAGTTTTAAGTACTTAAATTCGCGAGTATTAAGTTAAATCTAAGATTTTAAGATAAAACTAGACAAATCTAAATTAATCGTTGATATTTAATTATGTTGGTTGGAATTTCACGATAATTTTCCCCTCCCCCTCAACAGAAGTGAACGACCTACGGTCGAGCGCATAGTTGAGGTGGAGAGCTGAGTAGAACACAAAAACTATGTAGAAAAATAGGTGTAATTAGGCGGAAAATTCGGGAATTAATTACGTGATTTGAAGGATATACATTTTTTTTAACAACAGTGGTACTTTGTAAATAGGGAATTAGGTAAATAGGTGTTACGGATTCGACAACGGTTGGTTACTAACCGGTGTGGTAGCCTGTATCAGCGGCCACCCGTTGGAGATTCCGTATTAAATATTCTCCGTTAACCTTTAGGGGCTCACGGTGTGAATTGCGTGGCCGGTATAGTAGCCTGTACCAAGCAATGGACCCGTGAGAGCCGAGTATTAACGAAAAACAATCGAAGATTTTGAAGAAAATTTATGATTTTTTTTTTTTTTTAGGGATTTTTACTAGCAATAAAAATAGTTGAATGAGGAAGGAGTATTTTTCCGTATGTCACCGATCTAAAACGCATGTGTTCGCCAGATAATTATGGTGAATGCTTAAATTACGGGTTTACAAATTTCCAGCCTTATTATTATATATTTTTGTTTAATTTAATTTTAGTTGTGTTGGGCAGTGGTTGGAGTTAGCCTTGCCTCCTGCCATTTGTTTTAAACTGTGCAATCCTCGTAAGTTGCTACAAACTTATTTGGATATGCAAGTCGTTTTCGATTTTTGTTGACGAGAGATATGAGCTCGCGGGCTCATTCCCACGAAATTTAAGTCTTTTTCAATTAATATTAACGAACGCAGGAGTGAAACTAATACTAGAGGGAAACAAAATACAAGAATTATAAACGTAAGGCGCGTAAATAAAAATGAGAATTCCTAGAAGTAAGCTCGGTTGTAAATTCATGAACTTAAATAAAATCTAATAATATATTAATAAAAATAATAACGTGTAATTAAAAATGAACTGAGTTATATTATTACGTAAATAAACTGACGTTATAAGAAAGTGAATTCATATTTTTAACAATTTTATCAAAAACATCAGTTTCAATAGACTTGTGTATCCCACTTCTGACACCAAAAATTATGTTACGGATTTATCTGGGGTTCGTACACACAAACCGTTGAAACGGACGTTTATTGAAACTGATTATAATTAAATCATAAACAAATCATGGATAAAATTGACAAAATAATCGATCAAGAATAAAATACACAAATAAAGGTAATTACTTACAAACGAACTTACGAGGAATAACTTACACTTAAAACACGGCACTTAAAACACTACGCAAGAATAATAATTAACGGTTCGACGATCTGAATATAAACTAAATCAATTAAATCAACTTAAATACTACAGAATTATTATTAGATATTAACGGTTCAAGACATGATTAAAGAGTGATTGATTTGGGCGATCCGATGCGCCAGGTAAACTCTGATGCACCGGGTGGGGGCGATGGCGTGATTTCAGTATTTGCTGACAGCAATGACCTTGCTCGGTCGCCGAGCTCGGACAGAAATGGTCAATGCACTGAAGGTGCTGACTTTATTACAAAAATGCGCCATCGTCCCGCGACGAGTTACTACGAATTAATATTCGCGGACATTCGAGCGAATTTTCAAATATAAAATATAAATTAATAATAAATGTACGGGAAAATGGCCAGTCCGTAACACTTGGAATTATCATTTTTATATATCATTTTTATTTATTGGAATTATCATTTTTATATATTTTTATATTTCGTATACTTGGAATTATCATTTTTATATATATTTTTATATATTTTTATATATCCGAGATATAGAACTATTTGTCGCTTTATATATTGTTAATTTATATCAAAGATATGTAGACAATACATACCGAATGTAACCTTTTTGTATTCCAAAAACATAATTAATATATTTTTGGTATACAGTTTGGTATACATTTCTTATATACAATCATATACAGGGTGTCCCATTTTAATCTTACACCCGATTTATCTCGAAAAATAGGGCTCCGTTCGAAAAATGAGTCCTATGAAAGTTGTAGGGTTTGAAGGGGGACGTCTGAAAAAAATTAGTTATTCATCGAAATTTCAAAATGGCGGCTGACATGTTTTTTTTTTCAATGGAAATATGGTTTTTTTCGGACCAAAAAGAATTGTGAGATCGAAACTAACAACTTTTTTAGGAACATTTTTTCCAACGGGGAAAAATGGAGAAACACTGTTAATACACTGCGAAAATAATGGAGGACTGCGCTTGTCCATTTTTCTCACAATTTTTCCCAAAATTTAACGAAAAATTCGGTTTTTCTTACGGCTCTTTAAAAATTCACGTATCATTTTATAATCGCTACATGTCATCATAAAATCGTAACTAGAAAATAAACTGTTGTGTAAACTTTAATTCTTAAATTAATGGGGACGTACAACACTGATTTTGGGCCCCGATTCGTCGCAATCCGGAGTCGGTTGGACTCGGGTGGCACAAGGAAGAATTTATTGTCCCCCGCCGAAACTGCCGTCCGCATCGGCAGCACCGCGCCGCATTCCGCGACGCCAGTCACGCCCGTGCGTTTATGGCAAATTTAATCAGCGCACTCCATAAACATGCCAGGTGAATCCTGATTTTTTTCGCGGGATCCGCGGTTCTCGCTATCTCGTCGATTTCGGTGACTCAACGAGAAAAAAAAAAGAAAAACCTATAAATCGGATTTATGGCAGATTTACATATTCGTCGCTCGAGCTGACTGAGCGATTGAGCTTTGACATGAAAAAAAAGAAGAAAAAAAATACGAGGCGCGCTAAGCCTCTGCGGTGTTCGTGCATACGATCGCCACTCACGTCGGTGTTATGAGGAAAATTAACGATTGCCTTTAAGGCTCACGATGATTAAATCATGAGTTTTTAGATTAACTTTTTATCTTCGCCGCGACGATTTTGCGATGCTGCGCGGGGAGGAAACGTGAGCGGCAAGCGTGTGGCGAATCGTGCTGCATCATCGGCGAGCGTGGGATCACTCGCGATTCGTCGGAATGGCGATGAACGTAGATGGAATGAATTTAAATTTATTCGGATTTCGCTCGGTTACGAGGTGGTCATTCTGTTCCTTTTGCAAGCTCGGTAATGGCAAACCAGTAGCGACAGTGAGTGCTGAAGGTACTTGCGATAGCCGCTATGATTTTTCTCAAGTCAAATATGTCCATTGGGAAAAAGCTATTATTATGCAGGTAGAGCCAAATGAATTGGGTGTGACTCATGAATTCCGAGCCAACTGAATTCCGTTTGGCCGAAAAATGCAGTTGCGGCTGAAAGTCATTTTTATTCGAGGCAACTGAATGTACTGTAGGTTTGCTTCGACTTCCTAATACGGCGAGTTCAAGTTCGCCGTGTGTTTCATACTCAACCGGACGTGAAGTTGTGCCAACTCCATTAGCGGTGTACGCGTTACTTTTTTCTCTCACTGCATCTCCACGTGGATCACCTTCAGACATGAAAGTCATGTTTTTTCTTCGATGCATGGTTATCGTTAAATATTTAGCTTTACAAATGATTACTCGCGTGGCTGCTCCCGGGTTGAGTATTACAGAAAAATAATTGCAGAGCACTGTGAATATTTACCATCGTAATTGACCGATTTATTATCGGATTACTGCTTAAACCTTCTTTAAGAAAGAAAGAAACAAGAAACGAGAAGCAGGAAACAAGAAAGTTTACCGATAAATGCCAGTGGAGTCAATCGCGACACTTTTTGCACTACACGAGGCGTCGCGATTAAGCGTTGAAAAACGACTCATTTATGGTTGGTCATTCTTCATCGTTACCATGCATATCAGGTTACTTCACATTTACCTTTTGCACTCCAGATCGTTTTCACATTCATATATTAACATTTTCATGCGCATTAAACACGACGGAAGCTTCATTCTATCGATCCTTCGCTTGGAACTAGAGCTATATAAATTGCTCAGAAGCAAAAAATAAGCCCATCTGGCGGAAGTTACGCGACGTCATTGCTCATGGTAATTTATGGTAATTCTTGTTAATGACTTGATTGATTGACGATAAATAATTCATCGCGATTACTTGTCTTATATGCGAATTTCGTGTAACAAACTCGTTTGAATTAAAACCCAGACTCTTTGACACATCATTTATGGGGTCTGAATTAAATGGTCGATAATAGTTCTTTGTGATACTGGAAAAAGTTGTCCCAACGAGGATTGTGCAAATTTATACTGCACAAGGTGTGAAGAATAAATACATTAATAGGGATTTATTGGAAGTGTCCTAGATGACAGATCCAAGCTGTGCGATTGTCGTTTCGCCTAGCGGACAGATCGCACCTTCAACCTACGAGACTGACACTTATCGCGTCGCTCTGTCTCCGAGCGACGAGGCTTTCCACTCTGTGGATATTCATCGTCGCGTCTGTACGGAAGCGCATTTACGAAAAGTGACGGGGAATTGAAGTGCAGAGGCGCATGAAAATCCTTGCTCTCCCGACGACACTGCGGAAAAGTGCGGTTCGAGAGCCAACGATACTTGGACGCGAAACTTCATTTCAGCGACGTCACAGTTGACCACTCCGTTCAATTGTGCGCACGCGTTTCGACTTTGCACCTCTCTGTACCAATACCGACCACTAAAAGATTTCTAAAAGATTTTTATTTTTTATTTTTTTTTATTCAACATTACAATAATTCAGGATTCGTTTTTTGACATTGTTTCAGACAAATCTTCACTGGACGGGGAATCTCAGCTGTCCACAATGATTCCGCAGGAGGCAATCGTCGTTAGAAACGCCCGAAAGCAGTACAGCAACGGGGTTGCTATCCTCGATGGCCTCAACATGACCGTCTCGAGGGGTTCCATGTGAGTCAACAGCTCCTGAGACATTTTATTTTCTTATTCCGTCAAATTCATTATTTCAACGATAACAATAAACTACGGCTCGAAACGCGTCGCTCAGCTCGACCACCCTGGTCACATCGGCTAAAAATATTATTTTTCGTTTACATACACTGTTAAAAATGTGGTGTTAAAATCTACACCAAGACGGTGTCTATATAGGTCCACACCAATCACGGTGATAACGAGCGATGTTAAGGGAGTGCGAAACACCGACTTTGCGCCTCAAAAGTTCGGAACTGCCGTTTTTCGCGAATTATGAACGGATCGAAGCGAAAATTGAAATACAGACGCCAGTAGTGTGAATCTCGTTAATGAATTAATCAGAATTTTGATTTCCGAAAAAAAAAATACAGATCAATTACCCGTAGAGGGAATCTGTAATGAAAAAATCGATTTTTTTAATCAATTTTTCGATAAAAACTGAGAAAAGCGACTAATTTATTCACGAGATAATAAAAAATCACACATGATACGTGCATTCATGCCCTTAAAGCGAAAAGTGTTACAATGTTTCGTCAGTAACACAGGAATAAATTTAACGAAACGACTGGTGTTAATTAGGGGAGAGCGGGGCGATATGGGCCCCTTAAGGAAAAAAACGGTGATAGGGAATTTAAAATAGCGTAAATGAACTATTTGTAACCCAAAAATAATGTTCCAACGGTTTTTAGAGTGCGTCCGCGAAAAAAAAATTTGTGGGGCGAGATGGGCCCCCCAAAAATGTCACTTTTTTTTTTCTTTGCAACTGCCCAATACCGTATCCTTTACATTTGTTAGGTATTTCTTACTTCACTCTGAAACGGACAGCTCAATTCGTGGAGTCAATTCAAATCGCGGCAGTGTTTTGTGCTGGCAATCACGTTTCTTGCTGAAATAAGCAATCAACGCCGAATTTAATGTTTCTAAGAGCGTACATTTTTCATTTGTTGCCTGAATGCTGCATTCTGAAATTTGGGTGTTGAAGATTCCACGTCCTTCTTTTCACTATCCGAGCTCGTTTTAAAAAATTAAATTATCACCAAAAATTTGGGTAGCCCATCACGCCCCGTTGCTACCTCAGAATTGGGGGGCCCGTCTCGCCCCGGGGGCTCGTATCGCCCCGCTCTCCCCTACACACCGTAAAAAGTGTTACTATTAACACTGTAATAAGTAACACTAGGAAAAAGTCCACACCAGCAGCGTTTGACACCGTATATTTTTAACAGTGTAGCAAACGAAAAGACTATGTCGTAGTGCATACGACATCGAGATTAATTCGAGTATGTTAATTCCGCACGATATTGTTGCCGCAATAGCCCGAGGAATTTCGGCTCGCAGTTCCGCGACTGTCCAGCCCGCGTCATCCTCCTCGCGATATACCGCGAGAGGTCGGTGACCTCGCTTCGCGCTCGTGTCTCACCTAAACCACCTCCAACACTCGATTTATTACCTCCGAGACTTTTTCTCATCCTGTGGTTTCGCCCAGTGGGTCGAGTTGTCGGCCACTATCGATGTTATCGATTCCAGTATTATGTCCATGATATTTTTCTTCCTCCTCTTCCGCTCCGTTTTCTTCTCATCGCGCGTCGAATTTCGGCCGGATTGTGTTTTCGATACCTGAGTTAGACGAGGAATATCAGGCGACGGTCCCAGGGACCTTCTCGTTTGTACCGAGGTCATTGAATCCCCTTTGCGATTCCCAACGAGCCGCTGAGAATCGTTTGTTACTACCTTGACGCTCGTTGCGTTGGAAATCATTTCCTTGGACGGTGGAACGAGTTCTCGCCCGAGCGGATGATCCATTTCCTTGGACGTCTCGCCGTCCGAGCGACTCGAGAACAAGCTCGGATCGTTTGGTTTCGATTTTCGGTCCGCACTCGTTTCCGCACCGGTGTCGTCCACTTTTTTGTTAGTCTTCTTGTCGTACATTTCGTACGAACCGAATCTCATGGTAGTCACGATATCCGGCACCTCGATAACGTTGGTTGGAACTGACCCGTTTTTCTTTTTCGCGTGTAACGGGAACCTCAGGTGATTCCTGTTGATATTTATGTTTGCGTTTATGTTCTGATTTTCCGAGCTTCCGATACCGTAGTCGTCACTTCCGGTGGGTAATTCGGTGGCTTTCGACTCAGTTGATTTCGACAAATTACCCCCGATGCTTTCTATGTCCCATTGAGGAGCCTCGTTCGTTGATGTTGCAATCGTCGTTGGTCCAACTTCCACCGAGTTGCGTTCCGTCGTGTTGTTCGCAATCTTTTCACTCATCCCTTTCGTTACAATTGATGCATCGTTTGTATTATTCGTTTTTTCCCCGTCGTCATCGGTCGCAGTTGCATCGCTTGGTGGATCGATTGTTCTATCATTATCGATATTTTCATCGTTTCCTTTGAGACCAATTAAATCGATTGATATACGTATCGTATTATTCGCAGCTATTTTCTCCGTCGTTTTGTTGATATTTGTTTGCAAAGGTCGATCTGTTGCATTATTCATGGCTGTGTTCCCATTTTCTTGAGTTACAACCGGACCAATTGACGGCTGCATCTTATTTTTTACCTCACTGCTCTCTTTCTTTCCTTCATCGACGGTTGTCTCGATTGGCAGATCCGTTGAACTATTTATTGTCTCGCTTTTATCTTCTCCAGTTGCAGTTCCATCCATTGATAAATCCGCTGTACTGTTTGTCTTGGTCTTTTCTTCGTTTAACGCAATTAAAATTGTATCGGTCGGTAGATCAATCGAATCGTCATTAATGGTACTTCGACTCCCTTCACTTACAGTCGTATCGACGGATAAATCGGTTGGATGGTAAATTTCGTTTTTTTCGTTATACGCTTCGGTAACATCTGCGCTGAATACCGAATCCGCGGTGACGTTACGTTTATCCGTATCCTCTGGAATGTTTTCTACAATTTTCGATGTCTCTTTATTTTCCGTGACCGGGATTATCGCCGTCGCTTTTCCTTCGACAGTGTCGACGCGCGCAGCGTAATTTTCCTCCTCGGACGCAGAATTATGCAAAGTCTCGATGGACGCCAAGCCCGTCGCGGTATTTTCCTCATGGTCTTTGGTCGTCTTACTTTTCGATGGGACATCATCCGAATTCTCCTCAGAGTCATTGTCAATCGGGATTTGCAATTCCCGCACGTTTGCATTGTCACTGTCGTTGCTGTTCCGCGAAACAGCGCCTTCTGAGTCACTCGATGAAACTTGATCACTCCGCGGGCTTCCGTTCTCAATAGAGTTACTCATCCCGTCAGCCTGTCCTCCTGCATTTTCTCCAGAATGTCGTTCCTTCGACCTTGACTGCAGCAGCAGCTTTACCTCTTCGTCTTTATCGTGAATTTTACTTTCCTCTTCCAAATCTATCAAGTTTCCGATATTCATAATATGTCTATTCGTTAATTTTTCCTTCTCGCAATCAACGTGACCCTGACGAATCGGTTTTTTAGCGTAGCTCTTCATAATCCGATTCAACACAACGTTCAAGCTCTTTTGCAATTCGTCTGAGATCTTCAAGTACGGCGAGGAGCTCGTAAAAAATGCAAAAGCTGCATTCGGATCATCGGAGCCTTCGTCCTCCTCCGGCATTTCTTCCTGGACACGCCGACTGTCGCACAGAGCCGAATTCTCGAGTATCAGTCGTTGCAGAAGTTTCATTTCCGCGCAAAGATTCGACAGTGGATCGGTCTCAGCGTGAAAACGCGACGATCGTTCGGGCAACTCGTCCCACGGATTTGCCGCCTCGTCGAGAATTTCCTTCCTTCCACCGGATCTCTTCCCGAGGATCACGATGGTCCGCCTCGTGACTGCGGCAATCTCCTCGATAAGCGCGTCGCGCTTGTCGCTTCTGGCAAAAGCTGCCTCGTATCGCCGTTTCGTCCTCGAGTGATTTTTCAAGTCAGCGAGAATTTCCGTCAAAACACTCCTGACAACGTCCTTAAAATGACGAGTGAGAAGCTTCAGGGTCTCCGTTTGCCTGCGAAAGTTACTCACGGCAGCCGCGAGCTTCTGGCGTCTCTTCGACTCCTCAAGAACATGGTCGTTCGGCTGAATTATTTCTTCCGAGTACGTCCGGTCGTCTTGGTCGTCTTCCAACAGCCAGTGACTTCCGTGAGGATTCCTCGTCTCCTTGGATCTGTCGCGTGCATCGCTGAGGTCAATTCCGTCGCGATGATTCACCGCGATGACGTGAACGAGCCTGACGAAGTCCTTGACGTCCAGTATCGTCTCGAGCAGAAGCCCCAAGTCCCCGTCGTCACTGTTCGTGGCTCTGAGCTCCAGACGAATCGGACCGTCGGCAAATTCTCGCCTCGTCCTCGTCACTGACGACGGATCGATTTGCGATTTGCGAATGCGGCCGGCAGCGGTGAACGCGGTGAACGCGACGACCGCGACGTGCACGAGGAAGCCGAAGAAACGTCTCTCCATTATCCGTCCGCCGTTAATCGTCGCATCGACTGAAGCTAATCCATCCGACGCCTGGTGCCTTTATCAGCCCTCATTGCACCGCTTTGGCTATCGATTCCTCCTCCTTCCAACGGTGAATCTATGCTTGTTAGCGTGAACAAAGAGCATCGAGCGCAGGTTATTACAGATTGCGAACACCGGGCCGTTGCGAAAATGCTAGTAATTTTTCACTATAATGAATTGTAACGAGCGAGTAGGCGGGCGGAACTTTTAATGCGCCCACAGGTGTTGGATTTAAGTGTCACGAGGTGATTGCCTATTAATCGACGAATCTGTCCTCAACCGCACGGATTCTCCCTCCATCCCGCGAAGGGTGACGCGCCAAAATAACCCGATGCAAAAATATCACACGACAAAATAACGTGCGAAAATAACACGCGACAAAATAACACAACGTTAAAATAACACACGACAAAATAACACTCGGAATACATTTTTATTTCTTGTTCGTTTCTGTGCACTCGTTTTTCTCGAAGTAGCTTATATCGTAATGTTGTGGGCTGCATTCTTCAAATATTTATCAACTAGCGAATATTTAGTTCGATCGTCAAGATCGGTATCAGGAAAAAAAAAGTACCCGGAAAAAACGTACCTGGCAAAAAGTACCCCGGAAAAAAAGTCCCTTGGAAAAAAAGTTCTTCGGAAAAAAATTCCCCTGGAAAAAAATTCCCCTGGAAAAAAATTCCCCTGGAAAAAGTCCTTCGGAAAAAAAGACCCCCGAAAAATTACCTGAGATTTTGTTATTTCCGTCGCTTGACTTTACTTTTTAGTTTTTTTTTAAGTCTACTTTGTGTGTATGCGCTCGATTTCACACGGCATTGGAAATTTCCGCTTCAGTAAGAAATTTCATCGAATTTCTGTCGTTGGGTTAATTTGTTGCATTATTTTGTCGTTGGATTATTTCGTCGTGTGTTATTTTGTCATCGGGTTATTTCGTCGTTGAGTTAGTCTGACATGGTACCATCTCGAATCTGCGACATTTATAAGATACCAATTAAAAATCTTAACCAGGACAAGAGATAAAAAGAATTTGATGACTTTTGTGTTACAAATTAGATATGGTTTATTGGGTGCCAGCGGTTGTGGAAAAACGACGCTTCTGACCTGCGTCGTCGGTGCTCGGAAATTCGACAGCGGCGATGTTTGGGTCTTGGGTGGAAAACCAGGATCGAAAGGATCCGGAATCCCGGGACCGAGAGTGGGCTACATGCCTCAGGATATATCGCTCGTTGGCGAGTTCACCGTCATCGGGGCCCTTTATTATTTTGGCAGAATCAACGGACTCAACGACGAAGCTATCGGTAAAAACAATGTTAATTTCGACACGAGGGATAAAAGTATCATTGATTTAATTAAAATCGTTGCTTGCGGACTACCAAAAACAATGTTTTTGTATTAACTCTAGTTATTCTTGTCACAATCTGACTTAATATTATAATACACTCATTAAAAGAATTAAGGGAACAGATGATTTTTATCTTTTTTTTCATTGATTTTTGAAGCGCTCTAATTTTGGGAAAAATGGTCGAATCGTAATAAAACAAATGCGTTTTAAAGCTTGATATCTCTAGTTTGAAAATCTTTTCAGTAGTTCTTTTTAAGCAACACGCTCGGCATGATCCGAAGGAAAAGCGGGAAGAATTTTTTTTTCAAAATTGTTGTCCTTTTCAAGATCGTCCACGGGCACAAATTTTTTTTTTCGTGGCTTTATCAATACTGGGACCCTTTAGCCTGGTTTTTTAGCTTCGAAATGGCGGGTTGTGAATCTCTGTGCGACCATTTGTCGCTGAGATATTGGCATTTAAAGAAAAAAGGAGCTTTTTTCGTAGATCATCGATATCTCATGAACTAATGATCGCACAGCGAGCTAAAGGTAGGTTTTGTAAACTGGAAGAAATGCTCTAAAAGTACCTTCTGGTACTTTAGAGATTTTTTTTTGTAGCCTTAATATTGATTTGAAAAAGAACAAAAAGATGCATTTTTTTCCCGTTTTGGAAAATCCACGTCAACTTGGCAGAGATTGCGATAATGACTCATGATTCTAGGTTTTTTTTACTTCAATACATGTCCAATGATCCGTCAAGACTTAAAAATTGATCTGCTGAACCGTTATTTTTTACCAAAGCGTCAAAGTTTTATCAAAAATTAAAGGAACACTCATTGTTCCTTAAATGGCAATTAATGATGATTAACATTTTTTAAAAGACTTTTCCGTTGTTTTCCTCACGGTTTCGCAATAACAACTCTTTTAATCTTTGAAAAATAAAACATTTTCAAATTTTGGAATTTTTTCTGTTTTAACCTTCATTTTTTAAAAATTGAATTTTGAATTCTATTGAATTTTGAATTTTTTTTTACTTTTTGTTTTATTACGATTCGACCATTTTTCGCAAAATTGCAGCGTTTCAGAAATCAATGAAAAGAAGGTAAAATTCGTCTGTTCCCTTAATTGTTTTAATGAATGTAATAAAAAATTGTTTTGCCTATTTTGGAGTTATAGTTTCAATGGCATACGAAATTGCAGGAATTTTCAAGATGAAATTGAATCGCCAAGCAATAATATTTTTGTGAGCCTTTTTCCGACTCTTATCTATACGTGCGGCACTTTCAGAGGAAAAATACACCTTTCTCGCGGACCTTCTTCAGCTGCCGCCGAGGCATCATCTGGTGAAACACATGAGCGGCGGACAGCAGAGAAGGGTCTCATTCGCCGCTGCTCTCATCCACGATCCGGAATTGCTGATCCTGGATGAACCCACCGTGGGGCTCGATCCGATCCTACGGGAGAAGCAAGTACTTTTTCTCCTCCAGGCTTCTCTTTCGCTCGCCGCGCCCGTTTGTCCAATTGCTGAAAATAACTAACCGATGAATTTGCGTTATACAGTATTTGGAATTTTCTCGCTGGCATCACGAAAACCAAAGGAACGACCGTCGTCATTACGACCCACTATATCGAGGAAACGAAGCTCGCCAATAAAGTTAGTTACATTTCGATATTCGCTTGGCGTCGCCATTTTACGCTTTGATGCTGACAAAACGGCCTCTCCAGATTGGGCTTCTCAGGTGTGGTCAGTTGTTGGCCGAGGCGTCGCCGAATCAATTGCTCGCAGCGTTTCAATGTCAGAGCCTCGAGGACGCTTTTCTTCAGCTGAGTCAACGACAGAAGGAAAACCAGGACAGGGGAATAGCTACCACCGAGTTTTTTCCGAAAATCGAGGAGGTCCCGATACCACCGACTACCGAAACTCATCCCGTCAGTGGCGACGTGAGTAAATAACCTTGTTTTTTTACTATTAACTAGCAACAACGCGCTCGCTTCGCTCGCGCTCCTCACCACATTCAGAAGAAAAAAAAGATTTCTTGTCACAGCACCCAAAAAAGGTTGATTTAACAAAATTTTCTTAGTACAACAACGAAATGTATTATTGTCGAAATAAAACAAAAAAAAAGTTGAATCATTTCGTACGTGATACAACAGCGATATATCAGCATCCTAACCAATTTAAAATTGTCGAAGAAACCAGTCGGTCGAGGTTTGGGCAATCAACACATTGGTTACCACAATAAATATGGATCTAAGAAAACCAAAAACTTGTGATTCCAATCAAGCATTTTTCCGTGATGAACACGAAGAGAATAAAAAAACCGGGAAACAAAATTATTTTCTTATTACAATTACATATTATTCCGAACGCATCGAACATGTCACGGCGTGTTTGAACGCGCGCGTTTGGTATTGGCCCGTAGTTAGGTGGCGAACCACAGCCAATCAGGAGACGAATAATGGCTTCACGATTATCTCGAACTTCGACTTCGATTGTCCATGTCTTTATTAATAGAGGAAAGACCCGTGAAGAAACATTTCGTAAATCAAAATATATCGAATTGTGTTGGATCTCTGAGACGTTCGTAAATACGTCTGAAACGTATTACAGAATATAATCCAGATCGAGAAGCAGTCGATGTGGGCCAAAGAAGCGCCGAGGACACCTCAGCGACTGGGAAATTTCGCTGGGAAAAAGTTCCAAGCCCTCATGACGAAAAATGCTCTCCAATTCGTCAGGCATCCAGGGTAATAAATCGAACGATTTTCCACCGATTTTTCTCGTCACCCTTCGGTCTCATATAAATTGATATAATGCAATTAGAGGCGTACTGTTCGCGTTGGTACTGCCGATCGTCCAGACGTTTCTCTTCTTCAACGCGATCGGCGGTGACCCGAAGGGTCTGCACATGGCGGTCGTGAACGACGAGGCCGGCGATTGCAACGGTGGAAAATACATGGGCAACGTCTACCACGTCCCCCACAATTACACCTGCGACTACGTCGACCTGAGCTGCAGATTCCTCAACGGTTTCAACAAGGACATAGCCGAAAACGTGAGAAATCGCAAAAGCGAAACCGTTAATATTCATGACCGCGTACATTGTTTTTCACCGGTATTTCGCGGTACGACCGTACATAATTACGCAAAATTATTTACGAGCTCGTTAAACGTCGCTGAAAGAACCGGCGCGCTCGTATAACACTCGCTCGATCCGATTGTTCCTCACAGCCCGCGTGTATAATACCGTCGCGACGTTACGCAAACCAAGACGCTCCCTCTTTTGCCTTTCAGAGATTTTACACCGACATTAACGCTGCGCATATGGCGGTCAAGCAAGGCGAGGTCGTGGGAGCCATACAATTCGGCCGAAATTTCTCCACGGCCCTGCAGGAGCGACGCGACAACATGCACGCCGCGAGTGCCGAGGAAATACTCGCCGGCGAGATGGAGATAGCACTGGACATGGGAAGTACGTGATTTATCATCGTTGGATCCATAACCATCGACGTCGTCCTCCTCGACTTCCGCGATTTTTCTCCCTCGTTTCTCGTCTCATTGTTCCTTTGTTTTTCGTCTTGCAGATAGACAAATCGGCCTCTACGTTGAGAAACAACTGTACGAACGTTTCTTCGATATTTACGAGGAAATTATACAGGAGTGCGAATTACCGAAAAAATTTGGCGACCTGCCGGTTCGGGTATGTCCGGAATGTCAATGCGCCTCGCGTCGTTTCGCGATTGACACGCTTCGTTGGATTATTCAACAGACCGATCTATTGTGGCTTTTGTCTTTCAGTTCGAGGAGCCGATTTTCGGGAAGCTGGATCAAAGGTACTCGTCCTTCATGGCCCCCGGATTTATACTCACGTGAGTCAACTTTCATTTTTTTTAATGAAAAAAAAAAAAAAAAAAAAAGATGATGCCAAACGTAAAACGCAATTTACGTGCAAGTCGCCACTTGTCTTGCACGATTTTACGATCGGTAGTTAATTGTCTATTTGCTACCAGGGTCGTTTTTTTCCTCGCCACTTCGGTGTCCTCGTCCATCATAATAGCCGATCGTCACGAGGGAATCTGGGACCGTAGCCTCGTGCAAGGTAATTGTACAAAAAAAAAAATTAAAAAATTCGTTGCAACAAAATGATGAATTTTAATGATTATTTTTCGGGCCTGGATTTCGACCAATCACAGCGCAGTATTCTCGGTTGTAGAGTTCGTTTGTTAAAAATTTCATCGGAAATTGCACAGTGGCTCTTCACTTGTTTTCAACCAATATAATATTCCCATAGACATATTTTATCTGTCATTATGTCCTGTTTCCTCGAATACTGCTCTGTGCTTAGTTGAAATCCAAACCCGAAAAATAATCCGGCAAATACCTCTCGACCTCCAAAATTAATCGCAATATTTCCATCTGGTTTTCCCGCTGAGCAACGATCGGGAGAAATTTCGCGGAAAAAAATGTTAATATGCGAAATTTCTCCCTCTCGTTGCTCGGCGACAAAACAATCGGGAAATATTCCGATAATTTTGGAGGTCTCGGGATATTACTACTGAAAGTATGTAAAAAGTGGCGGGCTTGTTGATCGCTCGATCGAAGATGACCGCGCGCGGTCTTGCAACGACTCGAGACTTTGGACCTCCCCGCGTTAAGTGTTCAATTGTTGATCCTAAATTGGTATGAAAACGACGGTGGAGCGGCACGCTTGAATCCGTTGAACGGGCAATCTGTATGCCGACCGCGCGACAAGGAGACCTCCGCGAAGCGCGGGCTCTCGCATGCCCGTACGATATGTCGATAATTGTAACGTGAATCGTATTCAAAGAAGCGGCGGAGCTCCGCCGGCGCCGCTCGATCCAACGCCTCAGTCGCGGCTCACGTTTTATATGCAATTAATGCACGCGAGCCAATCGCTAATCAAGGTTCTTCCTGATGCAAGGGGTGACGACCGCCGAGATCCTGACATCACACCTGCTGACCCAGGTGTCGGTGATCATCATCCAAGTCGGTGTGACTCTGTCCATCAGCTTCCTCCAGTTTGACCTCGAGTGTCGTGGCTCCTTCCTCGCCGTTTTGTCGCTGGTCTTTCTCATGGGACTCTGCGGGATGTGCTATGGATTTCTCATCTCCGTCATGTGCAGTTCTCACACAGTCGCCAACTACATGTCCACCGGTAGCTTCTATCCGGTCATACTGCTTTGTGGTAAGTGTATTTGCCGTTCTTTCGCCTGGGATGAAATTGTAATTCGTCGATGCATATGACAAAAAAATTAATTACATACGTTAAAGGGGATTAATTCGGTGAAAAAATACCCTTTTTCAAACATTTTTTACAAAATATCAGCAGTGCATTTTTAATTTAATGATTACAGTATTGTGGAGTAACATTTCAAGAATATTTTCGGAAAATTTCAGCGGAAAATATTAAAAACTAAGCCGTTGACAGAATATCTTCGGAGACGTCTCCAAAAAAAGTTGTTTTGCGGTGACGGTTGTAACTCATCACTCGATCATGTGATATCAAAAGATCAAATTGATTTTATTAGTTTATGAGTTTCCCCAGATAACGCTGTCGAGTTTTTTTTTGGTTTTTCAATTTTTGGTAACACTGGAAAATAAAAAACGCGATTTTCGCTTAAAAAATCGGTAAATTTGTTATTGCAAAATAAAAAATAACAGCAAATAAACAAAACTCGATAGCGTTACCTCATGAATTGTACAGAGAAAGAGTGTACCAAGTTTGAAAAGGATCGGTACGATAGATTATCAACTACAGCCGTCACCGACTTTGAAAACATCAAGTGTGGGAAAATCGCTTTAAAGTGAATACTTATATACGAAATGACTCAGAGCCCCGGATGGCTAAAATTGCATATCCCCGTTAGTTTTGCTCCAATTGCTCTAAAAATTTGATACAATATTCTTGAGATGTTGTGCATTCATAAAATACAATTTTTAAAAATGAAAAAAAGCGAGTTTCAAGACCATGCCACCCCCCCCCCCCCCCCTTAAGCCTTCGAAGAATAATTCGCTCTCAAAATGAGTGATTTTTCAAATATTGACGTGTTATTCGATAAACGCTGAAATTGATATGTTGTTTATATCTACTAACCAGGATGCATCTGGCCAATCGAAGGAATGCCCAAGTTTCTGCAATGGGTGAGCTTTGTTCTGCCGACGACGATACCAGGCATCGCTTTGAGGGGTCTCCTTGACAAGGGCTACCCGGTCAACGATCCTGAAGTTTACAGCGGATTTCTCGTCGCGTCAGGCTGGACGGCGGCGCTCGTCGCCATCTGCTTCCTTCGTCTCAGATCGAAAGCGGTTTGATCGCGAGCGAATCCATCGCCACTCGCGTTTTCGCATCGTTGTGTACAGGCTCTGGTTCTCTCCTGTTCGCTAGCTCGCTTCGGAAAATTGAAATTCCAGAGCGACTTAACGTTAGAGGATGAGAGCGCCGACGCAAACAGGGTTTTACAGTGTAAGAGTCGCGCGGGAAACGGCTTTACCTCAACTTAATTACAAGCATGGTCTCCTTCGTTAGCTGCCCCATTTTACGCGATCCGTAGACAATATTGCCACTCACGATTTTACAGTTTCACGGACGAATGTGTGCAGCTCGAGACACCAACCGCGAGATGCATGCAAACTCGGGAAACTGCAAAATGTAGGAAATGAAAATTCACACACCTTCTAGTCAAAGGCCCGATGTTCGCACGAACGTGAACGAATTTTTGTGGCCCGTGCAATTTCTTGTAAAAAAAAATTTGTTAAAGTGGCATGAGCGCCTAAGCTGATGTCGCATAAGTTCGAGCGAGAATGAGATAGAATTACAAACAGTTCTCGATAAGATAAAAATCTGAAAAAAATCAAGCATATGGAAGGTGATGGAAAGATTATTTTGGCAAAATAAAAATTGAAAAATGTTATTAACAAATTCCTCAAATAAATAACTGTTTAACAAATTATCCGGTAACCTAATTTTTTTTGTTATGATAATGATTTGTTTATGTTTCTGAATACGTATCAATTTTTTCAGAATTTTGTCCGATTTTTATTTTATCATGAAAAAAAAAAACGCAATTTTCAAATATCACACAAAATTTTGAAAAAATTCATAGGTATTCAGTAAAATAAACAAACCATTTTCATAACAAAAAAAATAGGTTGCCGGGTAATTTGCTAAACAATTATTTATTTCAGTAATTTGTTAGTATCACTTTTCAATTATTATTATTATGCCAAAATAATCTTTTCAGCACCTTCTATATGCTTGATTTTTTTTCAGATTTTTATGTCATCGAGAACTGTTCGTAATTCTGTCTCATTTTCGCTCGAACTTATTAGACGTTACGTATAGCGCTCATAGTACCTTTAAGTATGTTGATTTTGCATGTCGAGTCTTAAGATGTTTATGAAAAGTTGGTGGCAATTTGTGGCTGGTGACGGTGGTAAAGGACTCTCAAGCGAGTCGCACGAGTATCGAGACCCGGTAATTTTAATCGTAATGAGTATGCAGTCTAGCGTTTATTTTGTGTGTACGGCTCATTAGGATATTTCGAAAGAACTTACGATCCAACGGATTCGGAACGTGCGTCTCCCACTACGGTAATAGGGGAGCCGATGCTATTTTCCTGTACAATTATGTTATGTTTTAAATTTGTAAATAAATTATTTTGTAGCTGTAAATTTGTATTGCATCGACGTGTACGTCGATCGATGAGATTACTTTGTCATTTATTTCTTTCTTTCTTTTTTTTTTTCTCCGGAGAGATACATTGCTGTTTTATAGACACTTGGTACAGAGACTCGTTTATATACTAGGTATACGGTATGTGCTGTCTCGATCGTTAATCGTATAAACATATACAACATATAAACTATTCCCGTAGAGTAGTTTAACGTTTTCGAATCCGTGTATAATTAACGGATGCGTTTTACGATCGTCGATGTTTCTTTTATTCTTTTTTTCATTATAATAGGGGGTGGAGGTTTCAAGCCGGATACAAGGATCATCAGCTGAGGGGATTATTGGCTGAAATTCTACAGGAGTAGATTTCTACAGGATTCTATACATCATTTTCTTTAATCTCTCTCTATCTCTCTCTCTCTTTTTCTCTCCCGTTTCTAATTAAAAGCACCTATTTCGATGATATCGGTGAATTCCTTCCGCGGATGAAAATCAAGATCAATCCATCTCAAGGATCATTTTACATATCCCAGCATCTTTCGAGCCCGTCTTCCGTCTTCTCTCCGAAAGACTTGATAAAATATGTACAAACAGTTGCTTTGAAAAATATTTCACTTGGACAATAGAAGAGCAAAGTTGAAAAAGACTCAATACGATAAAATTCTGTATAAGGCAACGCGCCACAGAGATAAGAATTTATCGCGGTTGACAGCCGCAGATATTGTTTTTTTTTTTTTTAGGTATCAAGTAGCAATTTTCAGTACACTATTTCGTCTGCGCCGCTACAACTCTTTCGAACTTTGCCGTCCCATCACCTTCGTCTTCTTCTCTTCAATATACAAAATAAATTATCCTCATTACACTCTTCTTTTACCTCCTCGATGCACGCATGCACGCTTTTTCGTGTCAACAAATGACGCACCGATATTCGTCACCGCGACAAAAACTTAAGTGTCGGAATACGTGATTCGTGAACCAGTGCAGCACTTGTAGTGTACAATCGATATTCATGTTTTTTTGTTGTTGTTAATGGTTGCAAGATACACACAGGTACGCGTTAAGCGTAGGTAGGCTACCGATTAAGCATTTTAATCCACTCGTCGTTATAATTATCTCGCCGAAAAAAAAGCCTCTCGATTATCTTCGAGCGCTCGGATCGCACTACCTAATACTGTAGGTTACGCAAGTCGTTACTGCTGGTATTACTGTAGGTCGATGCGAAGGTGATTGCCGTATTGTCGTTAACGTTAAAGTTTTTCAGGTTTCCGAAGACATTTGCGTTGTCATTAGCCGTGCCACTAACGCAATTGGAGACATTACTACTACGACTGTTAGTAGCGTGGTTTATGGTATTTTTAGCGTTAAGGCAGGAGCCGCATCGGATGGGCATGGGACGAGCAGCAACGAGACAGTCAACTATCTGTCTTACAGTAGGCATGCAGGTTTTGCCGTACCCTGGAAAACACATATCACATGCTGCATCAGAATCGAACCACGCAATGACCTCTCATTGGCAATCGTAAGAAAAGAAGAAAAAAAAACAACAACAACAACAGAGTATTCAATTTTTTTAACGCCGATAAAAGATAAATGCCTTCTACGAGCTACTTGTTTGCTGTATATTTGATGAAATAATGAAAACGATAAGATTGCCGATGAGAGGTCAGGATGGCATGAATTAGAAATGAATCGAACGAAACTTGTAAATCATTGATCGAAAACACACATAACGAACACAAGTAGCACTCAAAGATATAAAAAGCGTTAAATTATTGTCGGACCGACGGAGCCTAAGGCCTTGATCGTCCGACTAAGCAATTAAACGCATGTCCCGCATTTCCGAAAATTTCACCGTTCTACGCGTAACTGGAAAAGAGAAAAAAAAAGTTAGTTACACGAGTCTCGAGCGATAAAACGCTAAGCTCGGAAAACTACCAATTTGTTCTGGAGCTCAAATTATCGTTTAAGGTCCGTGCAAAATTCCGAGTGATATTCGAAGGAAGATCTCGCGCGTCGCGTTTTGGAAGAAAATTAAATGGAGAAGTTGCATAGCAAGTTCGCGGGGGTAACGCGATTAATATCCAGCGAGATAGTAACTGACGTCCTGGACAGCCTCCAAAGAATACTTAAAAGCAAACTTTTAAGAGAGCGCATACACCGTGCACTACAGAAATAAATTTTTGGGGGAGAGAGCAGTCTATCGCAATACCTAGGCAAGTCAAAGCTGTAAGAGCTGTTTAAACTGTGTTTTTTTCATATAGATACACCAGTTACGATTATTATCAATCTATTTTTTGTTAATATCGTTAATGTTTGAGGAGTCCTTAAGAATTACGAACACCAGTCATGCCCGATGTCTAATCGAGGCAGCCAGAAATAATGTGCGGAGTGATCTTAAATCTTAATTAGTTTTTCGTGATTTTATAACCTTTTGTAATAACTCTGTGAACGGCTCAACCATTATAGGTGTCCATTACTTTGGACCAAATGTAATTCATTATTTTGAATAAGACAATTATCGATTTCAAGTGATAATGGAAGCTCCATGAAATACTATCGGTTATACATTCAGTCGGAATAATGATATTTTATCAATTTCAACGCGCCCTCGAAATTGGAACGATACATGTAACCACGGCTTGACGACAGGGTCTTGACGCTCATTCTCATTCTTTTCCTTTTGGGATGTCGTCGGGCAACATGAGAAAAATTCTACAGGGCTTTTTCATATGGCCCTCCAACATCCCATAAGAAAAAAAGAATTGACTATCCTATCGATCCTATCGATAAGTCGTGGAATGCCCCACATACGTGTAATATATATATATATATCTGTGGCTATGGTATATTGACGTTTGTCGAAGATTGTCGATACTTAAGCAGGAGCGCTTCATGCTTGTCAAATCGGAGCTAAATTTTTTTTCAATCGTTCTCGCAAAATTTCAGATAATTCTGCATCACTATGACATTCCGCGTAAAACTTGACGGCGACGATTGTAAATATTGAGGAATTGTTCCTGGAGTGTGAAGCGCTCCAATCTCTTTAACTCGTTTGTCCATCACTTCTTTCAAGCTTGATCGTGATCGAACATACGTTCAGCCGGGAAATAAATTCAGCCGGGAAATGGCGCGATATTTTATTAATTTGGCTCCCACGTCCGTTCGACGGGGTTTTATAGTCTCATCGTGAGTTTCTCTCGTTTCTCCTTTGTATAATTTAAGTCCCATCGCGTTCGCGACGATTGTCCGTCAAACGGAACTTTCGCGCGTGTGCTCGTCTTCTTCATTCTGCGTTAAACTTGACGGCGACGATTGTGAATATTGAGGAATGGTTCCTGGAGTGTGAAGCGCTCCAATCTCTTTAACTCGTTTGTTCATAACTTCTGTCAAGCTTCCATCGCAACTGCATAAATTCAGCGGGGAAATGGCGCGATATTTTATTAATTTGGCTCCCACGTCCGTTCGACGGGGTTTTATAGTCTCATCGTGGTTTTCTCTTGTTCCTCCGTTGTATAATTTAAGTGCCATCGCGTTCGCGACGACTGTCCGTCAAACGGAACGTCCGCGCGTGTGCTCGTCTTTGAGACGAGCGCCATCATTCGGCAGATTGCACCGCGGTATCATCTTTGGGCTTGACGTCGATGACGCAGAGCAAAGTACCCGGTGAGGTTCGAGAGCTGGTTATACTTTGAGAGCTCTTCGCTTCGGAGACCTTTTCCTAAAGCATCTCCGAGTAAACCCTCAGCTATAAGGCCGTCTCCTTGTCGCTAATTATCTTGATACCGTGCTTGGTGAGGATCATCTTGATCGTGCCGCTGTCGCGTGGCGTCTTCGGCTCGTCTTTTCCATCGAACAACTTTTTCGTCTGTATATTCTCGTAGAGCGGTCCCTCGCGCGTATCGTCCGCCGACGAATTGTAGCCCCGTCCCACGTCGTCCGCGGATTTTCTCAGCGATCTGCTCCTCGAGCTTCTCACCGGTCGAATATTATCCGCCGAAGCGACGAGGCTGCTCTTGACGACCCCTCGCGATCTGAATGAATTCTGCTTCTCGGGCGTCGACTTGACGACCTGTCTCGAGTTCTGAAGATTGTCGACCGAGGAGTATCGTCGCTTGGCCTTGGAACGATCCACGGTGTCCCTGCTGACGAGGGACCCGGCGCGGGTCATCTTGTTGGCGGTTTTCCCGGACATGGCGACCTCGTCGCGCGGCACGACGTTTCTGAAAGTGTCCTCGACCTCGGACTTGTATCGGGAGCTCGTTTCCTTCGTGGCCTCGAAATCGAGGTCGACGTCCAGACCGCAGTTCTCGATCTCGAATTCGTCGTCGTTGCTGTTCGTGTTGTCGGTCGACTGCTCGTCGATGGACTTGGAGCGCGGTACCAGCTTGACGTCGTCGCGGTTCTTCTCCGTTATCGATTTGTTTCGCGCCCCGTGGCCGTCCGCCTCGAAATTCTCCTCCTCGTCGTCGTTGTTGTCGATGTTGTCGAAGGTCCGCGCGTCCAGTCGCACGACGCCCTTCTTCTTCTTCGGCAGGCTGAGGGGCAGAGGTCGCGAGGCCAACAGACGGCGATCAACGAAATCGTCCTTCTCCGGGCGCGAGGACGCCACGACGTCCTCGTCCATCGCCCGGTCGCCGCATATCTCGCACAATTCGCAGACCGGCTCGCCCGCCGGTACGACGGGTGCGGCGCCCTTGAAATCCGCTTCCTCGCCGTTTTCCTGCAAATCACAATTGCTACACACGTCGCATTCGGTGGAGTCCTCCTCGAGCGGCGAACTCGCGGTCGACCTTAGAGTGAAGAACACTTCCGTGGAGGACGGGTCGTTCGCGTAGCAACACACGGAACAAAATTCGTCAGTCGGAGCGTCCTTCGCGTCGTTGGCCGTGACGAAGACCGAAGCGCTGTCCGCGTCGCTTCGCAAATCCGCCGAGGGAATTTTGTAGACGGTCGTGGGTTGGACGTCGGTGAGCTTGATGAATTCGTAACTCTTGGATTTCTTCGAGATCGCTTGGTGGCTGTTGGCGGTGCTCGATGACTTGGGCCGAGTCACGTTGATCGAGTCTAAACTTCCCTGGAAGAGAACGCCTCGTCTTCGTCCGCCAACTTTCATCGACGATCTCGTCGAAACGGCGTCCCCCGTGTCCTTCAAGTCGGCTGTGGACGGTGGAGTGTCGCTCGGCGATTTGTCAGGCTCCGCTTGGTTCTTGGATTCTTCCGTCTCGTTCAGGGTTTCGCCGGATCGCGAAATACTCCAGGTACTCGCGCCGAGTGTTTGCTCCGGCTCTTCGTTATTCTTTACCCTCTTCGGCGACTTTCGCGAGTTTACCAAGGATTTTATGTACTTTCCGTCTATCTCGATATTAGCTTCGTACTTCGGGGCTTCGACTTCCGCCGCCGATTCGCTCCCCGAACGATCCGTTTTCATCGTGGGACTATTTGCTTTTTCATTGGGCCCGACATTCTCGACGGGCGATTCCTCGATAGTCGTCGGTAGATGAGGCCCTTCGGAGACTTTGGTCTTAACTTGAAAAATAATTTCGTGCTTATGTTGGCACTGAACGTGCTTCGCTGACACGATGCTCGAGTTGTCGCACTCGGCGAGAGCATTTTCCACGGTTTCTTCCGTCTCCCGCTCAGATTTATCGGCTTCGACAGGATCTTCAGGGTTGTTCGTTTCCGAGTTTGCTGGACGATCGAATTCATCGTTGCATCGCGAAGTGGAGGGCTTCAAGATAATTGCACTCGGGCGTTCTTTGCCCGTCGTATCTTCGTTTTCCGGCGATTCGAGGCCGTAAGCAGTTTCGATGAGCGCCCGTTTCTCATCGGAACAGGGCGGCGATGGCGGCGAGAGCTCCGCGATTTCGACACGAGAATCTATACTAGGTGCGTCGACTATGTCCATCCTGACAACCACGGATATCTTGCTCTCCGAATCGTCGGGCGATATCGTTTGATCCGAAGATCTCAACATTTCCAACGCCTCCGAAGGGGATGGCTCGTTGCTGACGGGGACTACTTCGGTATCTTTGACTACCTCGGCGCTACAATCAACTTTACACGGGATATCTAACGAAATATTCTCGGCAATACGCTGCTCACCTCCGCCGTCAATCTCCATTTCGCTCTTTAACTTCTCGCTAATGCAACTTAAACCTACCTCACAAAAAATTTGCGCTTCTCCAGTCTCGGTGGCGATAATCTGTTTCGCTTGGCCAGGATACGCGGCTTTGTTGGAAGCTAAGAGTTTGTTGCCGTTCTCCGAAATAACGTTAATGAATTTTTCGCGCATACGCTCCGTCTCGTCGACGGTCGCGGCTCGGCTCTTGGAAAAGCTCGGAGAATTTTGCAAATTCTTCTGGAGTACCGACTCGGAAATATCGATTGAGATTATCTCGACTGGACTCGGTGTCGTCATGGTAATATCGCTCGGTGAGGGTGTCAAAAAAGCGCTCTGATACTTTGGCTGAATGTTCAAGTAATCGTTACCATTTTTCGAAGACAGTTCCAACTTACTTTAGTTTCCAGATGATATGGCAGCGTGAAAAGACACAAAATTACAGTATTTTGCGTGGTGTCTGGGTACATCGATTGTGAGTTTTTTTGTTTTTAAACGGGGTGTGCCAATTTAGCGGCGGAATAAAGAACGAAAACAATAAAACAATAGATAAATGTTGGTGTATCTTTAATTCATAAAGAGGGTGGGGGGGAAAATCATTGTGTGAGATTCCTCAAGTAGCGACTGTTTTACAATTTCTCGGGTCCCTTGACATTGTGAATGGAAGACACGGCGACTAGACTAGTGGAATATCATACGTTTTGTTTCGACTTGTAGATCGAGAAAAGAAATGATTAATACTTTGGTAACAGTACGCAGAATGAATGTAGGACAATATACACTCCATCCGTGATCTACTTCAAGACCACACAGAGATCATATCGACTCACCGACGTTCGAAATTCGAAAATCTCTATAAAAATATATATTTGTATCTCCTTCTTCTATATAAAATGTACAAAAGATCTCTCAGCGGATCGTGAAATTCGAATATTAAGTCACTTCAGTGATTTCTTTTACTTTCGCTAGTTTAGGATTGCCACTTGAATTATCAGTGTAAACTCACATTGTCGAGACAGTCTTTGCGCCGTACAGTCCGTGTTTATGGACGTACTCGATAACCGAATCCTGTACCTCGTATTTCACGCTGTCGCCCCGCCTAAATGCTTTTCTTATTTTCGTGGAACTCACTTCGTGACGGATCCAGTTAATGACTATGTGGATATTGTGCTGTGGAAACAAAAAAATGAAACGATTAGTCAGCGGCGCGTGATAGTCCCGTGTCGCGTCACTGTCCTTTTCTTACCATATATTTCGAGAGAATATCGGATTCATAAATAAATTTGTGAGGATTTGAACCCTCTCTAGTGATAACTACCAGGCCGTGTTGTCCAACAATGGCGTCAATCTGAAACAGACATAAATACAATGAACAACCAATTATTACACTTCCCCAGGATGCAACAAACTGATTTTTTAATTTGCATTGAATTAATTCCATAAAAATTCAAATAATTCACCCTCATTAGGGGGTGAAATATATATATTTTTTTTCGTGCTTTTTGTTGTTACAATAACTTTTTATAGCCGGTATAATCATTTGGGTTCATTGATATTTTGTCGCTTTTAATTTTGTTGAGTTGCAACGATGCAAACTTCAACGTCATCAGTATCAAAACTCCTGAGTCATTCAAACTTTCGTGTGGCAACCTTTCTTCGACAGTCCGAAACAGAACATTTAAGGCGAGGCGAAACCACCGTGAGTGCGAGAGAGATAGAAAATCATTTTCGGACCAACAATACGCGGAAACTAGACACATGCCAGGGAAGAGAAAAGTTTTACACCAACCAGAATTGAAAGAGGGATGCTGTAAGACTTTTCTTTTTTCCGGAATCGTTGGGCATCGTCGGAATAATTGGTTACAGTTTTTATTACCGACAGAGTAGGTTTCGTCTTGCCTCAAGGTTTCTCAGTTTTTCATTGTATCCGGGATGTAAAAAAATATTGGCAAAATCGGTTGTACTAACATCTTCATCCGCCCAGAGGCCGGGAGTTCCAAAGCTTTCCAGCAAGTCGGCGCCGCACAGCAGCTTTATCTGAATGGGCGTGAGATCCGCGCTGTTTTTCACCTTCTCCGGTATCCAGTCCATGTCCTCTATATCCACGCAATGTTTTATATCGTTTGTGTCTAGGAGAAGCGAGTTAAGTAAATTCTGGTGATGCTGCAAGCTCAGTCGGGTCTTGGTCCAGCCGTTCTGTCGCGTCTCCCACGTGCTGACTCTGATCCAGTCGCTATTCTGCGTCGCCAGCTTGAGCATCGCGCATCTGTGCTCCGCATTCACCAGTTCCTTTTTGGCGTAGTCGTCGTGCGTGGGCGAAATAACAGCTCCGACGACGACGTGCGTGCCCATTCGGTGGAGATGATCGCGCGCCAGCTCTGTTATGAAAATAAAACGTGTCAGAAGTTTGAGGCAAGGTTCATTTTTTGACGGTCATTTGACCATCGCAAGACCATCAAACGCTCGTCAAATTACACACAAAAAATGACCATTTATTTGTGATCGATTATTCAAAACTGCCAGTAACTGCGCGTGTTCTTAGTTTGAGCATGAATGATTGATACTCGCATGACAATTTCAGAAAATGATCAAAAATTTGTCTAAATGCTTGGCAAATGTTGCATATCGGCTGATCTGCGTTAAAAGTCAAGATTTTTTGTGTTTAGCTTCAATATTGACTTACATATTTCAGTTCAATGTAAAAAATGTATGACGACATTTCGCAACTAAACAGGTGTTCTGCTCCACTTTGGGTCGTCACAAGACGTTTGTCGAAATAACATAAAAGAATGACGTCAAATGACGGGCATTTTTCGGTCATTTGACCAATTAAAAAAATGACGGTCATTTCGCATCTCTGCGCGTGAATCATCGCCCATTTTTTTTGCGGTGACGTATCGCGAAATGCTCCCGCGAGCGTTAAAAAGGTTATCGCGCTTTTGGTCACGTCGAACAGAGAGGAAATTTGCGAAATACGCGAACGGCTTGACAGCCGGATGAGTCATGAGAAACGTATCTTCGCGTGAAATATTCCACTGCGTGTTGGAGTCAATATCGATTACAAACAAGTGCAAGTGTATATATATATACATATAGACATATAGATATATATGTACGTACCAAACATTCGTAAGTGCATATCGGTCGGCGGGTTATAGCTGCCGCACGACATCAAAATAACACGCGACGGCGCCATTGTTTTTTCACGTTTCCTCTCGTTGCATTCGATTGACAACACCCTCACTGCATCTCACGGCGTTCCCCGTGCACTTTTCTTCGAGCCCCGACCCTCCGAGTCAAGTGGCAATTGTATTATTCGCACGAAATACGCAACACTGCCGAGACCTCCTGCCGACGGACGAACCACTCGGCCATCTTCCTTTTTATGCACTGCGTGAGTCGAGCGAGCCCCTCTCCGCTTTTAACAACGCGCGCGACGTGCGCGCTTCCCGTGACATGCGCAATCGCCGCACTGCAAAAATTTAAATTCTTAAATCGTCCAGATATTCTCCTCCTCCCTTATCTCGTTTCGTTCTCACTGACTTTTATCGCCCCTCGTATTATTCCTATCTCATTATCGCCACGTCTCGTATCGCCGGCTAATCGGAGTTACGAAAAAAGCCTTCGAGTTTTGCTCCATTTAGTTTTTAATCAATATAATATGCATATATATGTATACGTATGTCATTTCTATTTTTAGGATCATTATTCAGCAATAGCTTACCTTTTGTTGCGGCAGACTGAGACACGGCTGAGAATTTTTGTGGTCAAGCGGCACTGCAGATGTTTCTGTTCACTGTTAAAAATATACGATGTCAAACGCTGCTGGTGTGGATTTTTTCCTAGTGTTACTTATTACAGTGTTAATAGTAACACTTTTTACGGTGTACAATTGACACCAGCCGCTACGTCTCGTATCGTCGAGTAATCGGAGTTACGAAAAAAGCCTTCAAGTTTCGTTCCATTTACTTTTAAATCAATATAATATGCATATATATGTATACGTATGTCATTTCTATTTTTGGGATTATTATTCAGCGATAGCTGATCTTTTGTTGAGGCAAACTGAGACACAGCTGAGAATCGTTGTGTTCAAGCCGCATTGCAGATGTTACCGTACACTGTTAAAAATATACGGTGTCAAACGCTGCTGTGGACTTTTTCCTAGTGTTACTTATTACAGTGTTAAAAGTAACACTTTTTACGTTGCATAATCAACACCAGCCGTTTCGTTAAATTTATTCCTGTGTTACCGACGCAACATTATAACACCAGCCGTTTCGTTAAATTTATTTCTGTGTTACCGACGAAACGTTATAACACTTTTCGCTTTGAGGGCATAAATGCACGTATCTTGCGTGATTTTTTATTATCTCGTAAATGAATTAGTCGCTTTTCTCAGTTTTTACCGAAAAATTGAAGAAAAAAATCGAATTTTTCATTACAGATTCCCTCTGCGGGTAATTGATCTGGATTTTTTTTTCTTTTTTTTTCGTAAATCAAAATTCTGATTAATTCATTAACGAGATTCACATTACTGGCGTCTGTATTTCAGTTTTCGCTTCGATCAGTTCATAATTCGCGAAAAACGGCATTTCCGAACTTTTGTGGCGCAAAATCGGTGTTTCACACTCCCTTAAGGGGGACTTTTACCCTGGAGCACCGGTTTTTCATTTTTTTTGTGGTAAATCGAAAAAAAAACCTCCTTTATTCCATGAAGACATGTTTCTCGAGTATGTATGCACAATTTCAGGCCGTTCGCATAATTACAGTGGTCAGGAGAGTGGTAGTCATTTATTTTGGATGATCGTGTTTGAGGACCTGGGACGCCGATAATTTTTAGCTTAAAAAAAGAAATCCATTGTATACTTTAAAACGTAAGTAACAAGTAGAAAAAAACCGCAGTCGTCTACATTTATTCGTTTCCCCATAAAAAATATAATGAAAAACAGTGCTCCAGGGTAGAAGCCCCCTTAACACCGCTCGTTATCACCGTGATTGGTGTGGACCTATATAGACACTGTCTTGAATCAAAGATGCAGTAAGAAAGCGTACAAACATGACAGCGGAACGTTTCAGAGTGCATTAACGTTAACGACCAGTTTTCAACATTCCAATGTTTGCAATGGCGAGAAGCTTGTTTTAGCCTCATTGCCTGGTTTCAATTTGAGGGCACTTTTCTTCCTGGCTGAATACCTTTTCGCTCATGCCTCATATATCGCCGTGTTATCGGGGTCGAAAAAAGTGCGATGCGCGCACTGCGGATGTTCGTTGGCGGATTTAATTAAACTTTGAGAATCAGCGGTACGATTAAACTGCTACCAGGATAGCAAATTGATTCGCGATGCATACATTTTCCTATTTCAGTCTCCAAATGTTTCAACTATAATTAATGTAGTATTAACTTTTAATAATTACATATTCGTATTTCGAGGGTTCCTCTTCACTCGTGGAAACTATTGTTATTATTATGGTGTTTAAGTGGATGAATAAGCGTTGGTGAGGGGGTGGTACGAATAAATACGACGACAAATCGATTCATAATACACAAATTTTATTTTCCGCAGAATTGAGGAAATCATCTGAGAACATAAATTCGCATTACGAATAGTTACAAGTAATATGTACAATAATATAACTGGTTGTTTTCTTTTAGTTTATTTTTGTCTCGTTTGTTAATGATAATTAATAATGGTAATTAATTAATTAATAATAACCATAATCATCGTAATGAATCATATTAATGATATTTCATACAGCCACCTGCCATTCAAGTCCAATCATTGACAACAGCCAATAAAACCGCGAGTTATTGACGAATTGTTTAGAACGCTACACCCCCCTGTATCTTTTTATCTTTTTTTTTCTTTTGTTATCTTTACGTTTTCTTTACTCTCGAAAAGTTTGGGACGTTGTTCTCTGTCAGCTGAGGACAATCATTGAGTTTTTTTTTGCTTCCATTACAAACCAATTGTTCAGTTTTTATTTTTATTTTTATTTTTGTGTTTCACACGCGAATTTAGGCGTACTCCATACTATCAACACACACCTAAAACTGCATGTCACCCACACTTTCTCTCTCTCTCTCCCCTCTCTCTCACACTCTGTCTCGCTCTTGCGCCCTTTTTTCCCTCTCCCTCTCCCTCTCTCTTTCTCTCTCGCTCTCCCCCTTCTCTCTCTCACACACTCTGTCTCGCTCTTGCGCCCTTTTTTCCCTCTCTCTTTCTCTCTCACTCTCCCCCCTCCTCTCTCTCTCTACTTTCTTGCATTCTCTTGCACTCTCTTGCTCGCTCACTTTCTTTCGAACTCGCCCAAATATTACATAACATTATATTCCTCTTAATCTTCGTCATCTTCTTAAACTGTAGTTACAACGTTATCGTTACAAACGTGAAACGTGGTATATTTCTTGTTATTCGTTTTTTTTTACCGTTTTTTTTGTTTGTTTGTTTGTTTGTTTGTTTGTTTGTTTTCTTTTTAAATATCCACTAAGCATTCTCTACCATTGATTAAATGCTCTTAGTGCCAGAGCCTCTCGCGGGCGTTCGCACCTCGTGATTTAATTCATTTATTTTGTGGACTCCCTCGTTCTTATCAACGCGCGGACATGCCTGCCTCGAGCCCCGATGTACCTCAGACGTGATATCGTCGCAGCACCTTCGGCGTGAGTCTCTCGCGCCCGCCTGCACCAGCTCTCCTTTTTTTTCCCTCTCTCATTCCGTCGACCGCTCTCGTTCGCGCTATCGAGTCACTCTCTCTCTCTCTCTCTCTCTCTCTCTCTCACTCTCTCACTTCGTCTTCCTATAGTGATCGTTTTTCCGGCGTGGAGATACGCTCAGCCCGTTAACGACGTGGCTCAACAACGACCGAGAAAAGAACCGCACTTTCGCTCTGAAGGAGTATCGCCACGTCCGCCGTCGCCGTTCCCTCACCTCGCGCGCGACTTTGCTCTAACAACAATAATAATACACATTATTGTCGGCCAATCGTATCTCTGCCCCGACACCACTTGGCCCACCTCGTGATATTCCCACCCCCCCGTTCCCCCGTTCCCCTTTATTTTGGTCATGTCCGTTCGTCAATTTTAACACCGACGTACAACTACAATGTTACAAACGATAACTGATACTACGGCGCTTCGAGGCCACATAACACGCGGCTCGCGTCCGTGGTCCCTTAAGGTATAGCCCCATAATAATCGCCAGCTGTGACTCGAAGGCTCGTGAGAATAAAGGAGAGCTCGTTTCGCGAGGCGGCGAGCTGCTCTCTGCGAGGCGTCTACGGCTATATACTCCAAATAACGATGATATTTTTATTCTTTCGCGAAGGTACACACAGTGGCCAGCGGGAGCAACGAGAAACGGCTCTCTATATCTGTTCCTCCTCCTCTTCCTCTTCCTCATCCTCCGCGGGGCTTAAGGTACACCCCACCCCACCCCGCACCTCACCTCCTCATCCCTCTTATATTTCCGTTTATAGTACTCATCTAAACAATGAAAGCAGCAAAAATGGCTCGAGGAGAAAAGTCACCTCGAACGATGAGAGAGAATCGACCAGCCCGACACTCGGGTCGACCGAGTTTTCGACGCGTTTCACGTCGATCCGGTGCACCGGGACATTATTAAAGCCCCTCGCTACTTTCCAGTTAAAATTCAATTTACTCGAGATATACCGCGTGCGTCGAAAACTACACTTTGTAAAAACCCCTCACAATTGCACCGCGGGTGGGTCCCGCTTCAACGTTTTATTATTCTTTTTTTTTGCTTTGTTTTATTTGTTTTTTTTTCTTCATTTTCTCGTTGTTGTAAATTTTGCTTCCCTCCGTCTGTAGCCGTTGAAACAACGACGCGAGAGAATGTACGTAGAATATACGTAGTGTACGAATGAAACGAATAACAATAATAATGATGATGATAATAATAATAATAATAATAATATAGGACTACTTCGACTCGTCCCGGCAGACACCGAACAAACGCGCGTCTTGTGTGTAAGTTGCTCTGTGAAATTGCGTTCAACTAAGTTTTCTTGCATCTCCATGCCCTCATCACTCTCTATCATTTAAATTCTTATTACATGTACGGTAGTAGTAGGTAGTTTTTCCTTTTTTTATTTATATACTTTTTTTTATTCCTTTTTTTTAATATTTAAGCTTTTTTTTCTTTAGTTTCTGGTTCTGATAATCTAATAGACATCTAAAAATAACACCCATTTTTTTCATTATTATTTCATATTTTGTATTTCTTAGTTTTTTTTTTCTTCCGTTATTCAATCAAGTATTAATTAAAGATCCTTAAACGTTAGACCGGACGACGTTGGCCAAGAGAGGCCCCTCGAAACGTGCTCGCGACTCGGCGCGTCGATCGAACGTCCGATCGATCGCGGATGAGAATAATTCTACAGTGGGAGAGAAGCTCGAATTTCGATCAGGTCGCGAGAGGCGCTCTCCGGTTCACCGCGACGAGCCGTCATGTACCGTGAATTACACTTACAATTATACTAGCGGCTGGAGTAACACGTCTTTTTTTTCATTCGTTTATCTGCGTCAATACTGTATCAATTCATATTGCTGCTGTGTAACCTGTGCCCTTCTTCCCCTCGAAAACCCCCGCCCACCGTCATCCTAATCTCAATGCGTCAATAATACACACAAACACACACCCACATACACACGTCAAACACTCGTTATTAGTTATTAGATCCATCTTTTTTTCTTTTTCTTTCTTTCTTTTTTCGCATAGACTGTCAACAGTTTCTCGTTCGTTTATCGCACGTATTCGTCCTCGTAACGTCTCACATTTTTTTCTCCCCGCTTTTCGTCGTTTATCGTCGTCGATTTTACTCCCTTTCTTAATGTTCATCTTACTCAGTCCCGTATTTAATTTTAGTATCACATTTTCCCAAGAGCATACCGACCCGGCGCGCGTGTGCCATCCATGTTTTCCAATTAATCGCATCCGAGAGACACCAGAGACAGTTCAATGTATCGAGCGATACGAGCGCTCGGTCATTGGAGCAGCGACGTCACGCGCGAGACACACGATATGTCAATAGCAACGACCGAAGTCCCTTCAGCGTGGACAAAGAGCCACCCCGCACCACCCTCCTGCCCCCCTTCCCCGTTGTCTCTCGGTAAAGCTCTCTCTCTCTCTCACCCACCCCGCGCTAAAGCTGGTCAAAGCCTCCTCCTCCTCCTCCTCCGCAACACCAAGAGGCGAAATCGCGTATGTGGATGTGACTTGTGAGCCCACAAGGTACACCGGGTAAATGTGCTCTCCTCGTTAGTATATGTAGAGTACGTGTACGTATCTTCAATCAACGCAAAACTTCGAGAAGTCATTAAATCGCACACCGAATACCGATGTACGCTTTTTGTCCGAAACAGTGTTCACCGCTAGCGAAGCTCCACGGCGTTCCTTTTACTTTCTACATGCCGATTCACTACCCCTCGATTATTTTCGCATCGCTTCTCTCTCTATCTCGTTAGTCGCATCTTTCGCTCGCATTCTCTTAACTTCGCTTTAACGCGATCAGTCCACTTGCCGTTCATTCTTCGGGCTCGGCGAAACAGTGACGAATAACTTTTCGACGTAGTCGCTGTCCGGGTTCGATTAAAATTTGGTCATTACGATTTTTTCTTTTCTTATACTTTTGTTATTTTTTTTACGTCTCGTTACTTCCAGTGTATTGGTTCTCGTTTTTCTTTTCGAAAATTTGACGACACGCGATTATTGGGAGCGGACCAGAGGCGATCGGTCACTCGTCACCCGCACAACGAAAACCGGCGGAACAAACGACTCGGACGATCGTGAACCTCTCTCAAAATTGTTCATTTGGATTGTCACAGAACCGACGCACTCTTCGCGACGACGAATCCCACAGCCGGTCGTAAAGTGCTTCCCCACCGCGATAGTTGTGCGAAAATCAATATGATTGCATTTATTGTACTACGCGGTGGTGGCCCAGAGTGCATTATTGATGCAACAATGCACCTGATTATTAATTGCGATAAACGTTGAAACTCGCGACATCCGGCCGTGAAAAGTCACAGCTAGATTTTCAAAGCTTCGGGATTCGCGCGACTCCGCAGAGAGAACGACGGCTAAGTAATATCAAGAGAAAAAACGAAGACTCGTCGTGAACGTTACGTTCGTCCAATTTTCGTCGAGTGTGTCTTTATCACCGGAGCTCGAAGAATTTCGAGTTTTTCTTAGATAATCCATCGTCCCGAACACTCGTTAACTTGCATAATCATCCGCACTTACGTTTAAAGTCCATCCTCCTTCCATCGTCAAATAATATTTCTATTCAACTTTCGAGATCACTCGTTACGGTTTTGTCAGTCTATCCGATGTTCTTAAGCCTATCTCGCAACAAATTTCGAACTTTAGCTCTGATTTTATTTTTCCAGTCGTTTGACGCTTAAACACGATTTCACTCTCGCTCGTTCGTACATTCGCAAACCGGCCGAAAATCTCGGCCGGATATCACGCACTCACTCTGTCCAATGACTCGCACACGCCATTTTCCGCACAAATTGATCACTGTTCGTCGAGAACACTGGCAGCCACGCACGCACACACGCCAAAATTTGTTTCCCCTCCTCGGTTACTCACGTCACGTGAATACACGTTACAGCAGAAGCACCGCCGCCAAATACCTTGTGTACGTTTCAACGGGTAATGCGCGATACAGGGACTTACAGAATTTGTACTTTTTGAATGTGTTTTTAAAGACGACGCAACGTGTGTTGTTTCTTTTTTCTTTATCATACGAGAAATTACAGTAGCGTTTTTGGGTTCTTTTCTTTTTGTTTTTCTTCTTTCTTTCTTTTAGTACTTACTATATAATATTATTAAAGGTGCCGCACGCCGCGTACGCGGGTGTATGTGTGTATAGAGAAATATGCGTCCCTGTGTCATATGCACGTCCGTCGTGTGGTTTTTTTTCTTCCTTTTTTTGTTTGCTTTTCCGACTGTGGAAGTAATTAGCGGTAATTAACAGTAGTAGTTATTTGTAAAACCGTCGACAGCAGCTGCACATTGTTCCGTCCCCTTGTTCCAAACGTCACGACCAATCATTTTGCGAGCGATGACTGTTTTTCATTGTTATATTCGTTACCGATTATTCGTCGAGTCGAGTTTTAACCCGACGTTGTTCTTTGACTCTTTACGTCGTTTCCCCTCCCAGATCAGCACGCGCACTCCCGTCGTTCGATAAAAAAATCACGGTTTTCGTTGCGGTGGCGCAGACTCACCTTCGCACTCGCCAAACGTTCGTCTCTAACAGCTACGTTATTTTTTATATTTTTTATGATTTTCGTTTTTTTGTTACGTGTGTGTGTTGTGTTCCTTCGCTTTTATGATTCATTGTGACGGAATGCGAATTCTCGCAGTTCTCGTTTTGTTGTACATAGAGGCCTAATCTACGAGTTTCCTACGAAACGTCTGTGATCTCTCGCCGGATCTTGGGTCCGAGCGGATAGGTGATTTTTCCCGGACACTCGAGCCCAAATTCCCGGGGCGATCGCGGTTAAAAGAGACATAAAAAGAAAAGTATGTGTGTGTATTGTTCTTGTTGCTTTTTTCTTCTTGTTTTTTTTTCTTTTTCTTTTTAAAGACACTCTCATGTGTTTTGCTTGGAATTGTCGGGGAATTTCTGAACCGCGAGCGGCTGCAAATGTATTGCGTAGCCCGTTGTTTCCGAGCATCCAATTGAAAAAGAGACTCAGGTGTCGAATGAACGCAGCCGTTTTCGTCCCGCGACGAGCACACCCGTCGCGCGTAAAATTGGAACGAAACCCGGAAGGCCGAATTATGTTTTTTTTTTTTTAATTCTTGCGGATGTTTTTGTCTCGAATATCCTGTCGGCAAAGCCAATTTTGGTTAAATAATAACAAAAAAGAAATACACGGCCTTGAAAGGCAATTAAAAGGTATCTCACTCCTGGTTCGCGTAACCGCGTACGAATATGTTTGCGAAAAAAAAGATTAACAACGGGAAAAAGTAGAGCGTTGTCGGGAGCGAACATACGCGGCTTCACGTGGCTTCACGGCAATTTAAAAGAAATAATAAAAACAAGGGTAGCAGTGGGCGGAAAAAGGGCGGAAACGAAAAACCAACGATTTTCCTGTGGGACTTGCTTGCCAATGGTTTTTGCCTCTCTCTGCTGCGTGGTCGGCCACGTACTTTTATATTATTTTCCCTCGTTCGTCCTTTATATCCGTTCCTTTTGCCGTATCCTCCGGACGAGAGTCCGTTTCTCTTTCTCTCTTCCCCGTCGCGGTAAAACTTTCAAATCGCTTTCATATCTCTCGATTCATCCAGACTCTCGCGTCGTCCATCGAATCGCCTATCTAAGCTGACTGTGACGTTGTCCGTCCACTCGACTCGTTTTTTTTTTTTTTAATATACTTCCACTCTCGCTCCTCGGTCATTCCGCATTCATAATGGCGCTTGCAACATCTCTTTTATAAGACATACCAAAACAAATCTCGATTCGACGCCTCATTAAAAATATGTACAATACTTTTACATCGACATTCAATAATTTACAGATAACGCTTCGCAGAGGTCCCTCACCGTATTATCTCGCACATGAGCGCATTTTCTTCTTTTTCTTCCTCCTCCTCCTCCTCCTCTTCTCTCTTTCTTCTCTCAACTTTACCGTCTTAGTTTCTCGCCCCCATCTCCCCCCCCCCCCCCCCTTCTTCGCGATCGCTTCGTTCAACGCGCATCTTCTCCCTGTTCTTGTGTTCGTTCCGATAACAATGCCTTGTGAACGTTCGTTCCCAGCTGCTTCACGTTTTATTCCTCGTTCCTCGTCCTCGCGCTCGGGTATTCCAAGCGTTTCGTTCACGGATTCGCGTACTCGAAGGACCCTCGACCTCGGCAATAAGGGCTCGAAGCTCTTCGGTCCCGACGCCGGATCATCTCGCGCGAGAATCTCGCGTAAGAGGAAACGCGCACGCAAATACCACCCGCTGTCTTCTTCACGGCCCACGGCTGTTTTTGGGCACCCTCGACCAAGTCCGGTGTCCCCTGCCCCGTTATACTTTTCTCCTTCATTCTTCTTCGCCTCGCCTCGTCCTCCATCTCGTCACAATCATCTTCCCCCGCTGCTTTCTCCGTATCGTCCGCCACTGTCTCCAACTCCGCCTCTCCTCGGCCTTCAACTGTGTCCTCGCCACTTTTCGTCTCCCACGCACGGCCTCTTCATCTGCTTCGTGGTTCGGGCAATGAAACAGAAAGAATAAACATCATCGGTACATTATCATACAGGAGCGAAAATTGCGAGTAATTTTGCGGCTCGTGAGCGTCTATTCATGCGACCTAACGAGAAAATATCACGGCGGATTTCGTCGGAACCCGAAGGGGCGAAGAGATTGACGTTATTTTAGGCAGATGTGTATTTTTTTTTCTTCGGGCTACGCGAAGCCCCGGAATATTCTGCCGAGGCTGCACGAGCCGCCCCGGCCCGCGATTCTCCTTCGGACACCACCACCCCGCTTGCCACTCGAGTCAACGTGCTCGAGTGGCGAAGATCGAGCGGGGCGCGCGTGGCCCGAAGAAAAAAAAAATAAAAGAAGAAAATACATATATATCTCTCCACAGCCGAAGGATATTTCGCAGTTGAGGATCGGTCTATCCGCTCGACTCTTCCGGCCTTCTTATTCTCCGCTTTCCTTCCGTGCTGCGCGCTCCACCCCCGCTATACACCGTTAACAGAAACGCGCGCGGCGGTCTCTTCAGCTTCGGGCGTTTCGAAGGCAACACCTCGTGTTATTTATACTCTTCCACTACACTCGACGAGGATGAATCTCCGTGAATTTCCTTCCTCCGCGGGCGATTCTTCGTGCCCGGAAGTGGGACGAGAGATATCGCGAGATCGTGGCACGAGGGAGCGGGGAAAAGAAAGGGAAAAAGAGGAGGGAGGGTGTATCGCAAAAACGCGGATGGCGCGGACACGTCGATGTTGGCGCTTTCGAGAGACGTCGTCGCGACGCTTCGCGAGCGAGAGGAAGAAGCGACGAGCGCCCGGGTGAAAAACACGTGGCCCGCCGAGCGGATGTAACGTATCGCTCGCGCCTCGAAGGAGAAAAATCGGTGGTCGGCGGTCGATAATCGCGCGCGGGTTACGCTCTCGCGTACCATCCGTCAATGACCCGGCGCGGAAAGCTCGCGCGCGAGCTTTCTTCAACATCGTGGCGGGCACCAAAAAGATTGTACAACTCCATTCACGACTGATTTATCTGAGAAGCGTACCTCGAGCTTGCGCGATAAAGAATCTCACGGTGTAACGTATAAACCACGTGCGCGGAAACCGGTGCATTACCAGAATTGTCTGTATTTCACTTTGAACATCTTTTCGTACCGACCTCTTTGTCGCGGGGTAACGATCGCCCGGAAATCATTTCATCAATTCGTGCGAGCGGTGAGAATGAAAAATACTGGAGTCAATGACGCGTTTTTAAATCAAACGTAACTTAGGGGGGGGGGGGGGGGGGATTTCTACCCTAGAGGACCATTTTTTAATTTATTTTTTTGTGGGAAAACGAATAATATAGTAGACGACTGCGGTTTTTTTCAACTTGTTACTTACGTTTTATAGTATACAATGGATTTGAGTTAACAAATGTCGGCGTCCAAGGTCCTCAAACACTGTCATCCAAAATAAATGACTATCACTCTCCTGACCACTGTAATTATACGATCCGGCCTGAAATGTTGGATACATACTCGGGAAACATGTCTTCATGGAATGACGAAGATTTTGTTTGATAACTTAGTTTTTCGATTTTTTCTTCATGTTTTTATACGGAAAACATAGGGGAAAAATCGATTTTTTTTTGTTTAAACGTCGCCATTTTCATAAGTTTGCAGTAATCGAAAAAAAAGCTCCGTCATTCCATGAAGACATGTTTCTCGAGTATGTATGCACAATTTCAGGCCGATCGCATAATTGCAGTGGTCAGGAGAATGGTAGCCACTTATTTTGGATGACCGTGTTTGAGGACCTGGGACGCCGACAATTTTCACTTAAAACAACAAAAAATCCATTGTATACTTTAAAACGTAAAAAACAAATAGAAAAAAACCACAGTCGTTTATATTTATTCGTTTAATGATTAAAAAAAACAAGTTTGATGTTTTACTGACCACGTTTTTTTTTAAATAAACGGTATCTTCGCGCCAAATAAATGCCTAGATCGACAAAATCGAAACGAAGATGTGGAGAAAAAAAAGACGTCCGTACACACCTAGAGATTGTCCATCATTTCGGAGAGAGTCAATCTGGAGGTGGACATCGCGACGCCGCTGTCGCTGCTGCTCTGCACGCTGCTGTGGTCATCGGTGTCGGACTGGTTGCTCGTGTAGCCGATGACATCCACTTCGTCTGAAACAGTAAAAAGAAAAGAGTCTCCCGTGAGTTCGGTGGAATCCTGTTGAATCCTGACTTAAGAGGGCGACGGGAGTGGTATAACAGCGCGGAATATAGACGGAGGAGAGTCACGGTTTGTCATAAAAGCAGCGGAATACAGGAGAATTGTAGAATGAATGGAGCGAACGAAGCCATAAGCTCGCGTTTCCCTCGCACGCTGCTTCTTTTTTTCTTCCTTTTTCTTTTTTTCTCACTTCGCTTCTCGTCGACGTACTGCAAGAGGAGCGCCGAGGACCGGGCTGCTCTCCCTCTCTCTCTCCCTCTTTCTCGTAAACAACGTAACAACGAGGGTGCCGCGTGCGAGAGAGTTCGGCTCGTCGCGCGCCACGTCGCTCTATATATCCCGTATCCTTTTCTTCGTTCGCGCTCGGCTCCTCGAACGTTACGGAGAATCGATATGATAGCCTCGCCACTCCCGGGGCGCAAGCTGCACGTGCTACGACACGCAAGTGCGTATCACGTGCGCCCATTCGTGCGTGCACCCACGTGCACCAGCGACGCCGTCCGCAGTACGTACGTGGATAGGGGAAACCGGGGTAAAACGGGCCTCTGGGGTAAAACGGGCCCCCCTTTTTTATCATCGAAAAAAAAAAAAATTAGGGTAAAATGGGCACCCGTCTCCGTCGTAAGTCTTCAGGCTTCTTTCTTCGTCAAAACTTTTTTTCTCGCCGTCCTCCGTGCTTTTTTTTATTCGCGGGCTTCTTCGGCAACAGTTTTTTTTCTCCATCAATTCCGAATCCGACACGACTGAAATGTGCTTTTGTGTCACATTTTAGTAAAAGATCCAAATAATCAATACTCATGCCGTTCGGTAGCGTTTTGTGTACTAACTCATATTTGCGCCGGATTCTGAGGGGGGGTCCGTTTGACCCCGGACATTTTTTTCCCGACGCTCAAAATTGATGAAAGCAATAGAAAACACTGGGTTTTGTCACAGAGCCATTTTTGCTTACGGGACCCGTTTTACACCGTTCTTCCCTATATGGGAAGCCGGGGTAAAACGGGCCTCTGGGGTAAAACGGGACCCCCTTTTTTTATCATCGAAAAAAAAAAAAAAAAATTAGGGTAAAATGCACTCCCGTCACCGTCATAAGTTTCAAGGCTTTTTTCTTCCTCAAAACTTTTTTTCCCATCGTCCTCCGTGTTTTTTTTTATTCGCTGGCTTCTTCGGCACAGTTTTTTTCCATCAATTCTTTCCTGTACGGTGAATCCGTCACGACTCAAATGTGCTTTTGTATCACATTTTAGTAAAAGACCCAAATAATCATTTGGGTCTTTTCTCATGCCGATCGGTAGCGTTTTGTGTACTAACTCGCATATTTGTGCCGGATTCCGAGGAGGGCCCCTTTTACCCCGAAATTTTTTTTTACCAAAGCTCAAAATTGATGATTGATATCGAATTTTTGAGTGAAAAGTAATAAAAGAACTTTGGGTTTTGTCATAGAGCCACTTTTAGCTTAGGGGGCCGTTTTGCCCCATTCTCCCCTATACATACACAGCTATACCAATACTTGCGCGGCGTATTCCCCTCGCGGTCTGACCAACCTCGAGCCGAGTCTGTACCTACTGGCTGAGCTGTACTTGGACTGTAGAGTGCAGGGTAGACTTTCTCGCGGCGGCCGCGCCGGTGAAAAGAGAGTATCGACGTTTCGATAATCCCTAAAAGGGTCCTCTTCGCCGGCGAAGGTTACACACGAACCCTCCGCTCGCAGCTGACGCGACGAGGATCGATTTTTTTTTTCCTTCGCCTCGTGCATATTACAGTATCATATGCGACGCGGGGCTTGCGGTTTCGGGCTTGCATGCAAGTCCGAATGTCGCCGAATAGCTCGCGGCGTTGCATATATAAATATAATCGGGCAGCCTCGCGATAGCCGTGGACGAGAGTGAGAGAGAGAGAGAGAGAGAGAGACGACACGTTGGGTAAAAATGATGAACATGTGGGTAAGTATGCCACACAGGCTAGAAATAATCATTCGCGCGGTTCGTTAAAAATATTCTGGCGAGGCTTGTAGCTCGGCGCTGCCGCGCCGTCGATGCTGCACAGGCGGATGAGAGCTCTCGGCGCGCGTGCGGCGATCATCGGGCACGTCAAAAGCAGAAACGAGAGAGACGGAGAGAGTCGAACTGCAGCGCGGATATTACGCTATATGCACCTTCGATTTCGTTATTTCATTCGATCGATGAGGGTCGAGCGTAAACGCGAGAAAATAAAAAAGATATATGAACAAAAAATGGCCGCTCGAGCGGCCATGAATCGATCCCCCGTTTATCGTATTATGGGCAGGCCTCGAATCTCCGGTGAATGACCATTTGACGTTTTTTTTATGGTACCATTCCCGGCGTATACGCGCGCACCCCGTCCTGAGCCTGTATTTATATAACGACTATTTTCGTTTCCATTAATGGTTTCATCGTCCCTAGGGAAAAAGCAGTGAAAACTCGGGGGGAGCCGCGCGACGCCCAAAAAACGACGTGAAAACACGTTTTTTTTATCGACCGCGCTGTCGTGCCGAAAAAATTGCATTTAGAAGTCATAAAATTCGCGCGTCAACCGGAAACCTCCGATTTTTTTTTAAACCTTCGTAGGTCGCGTGGCTACTGCGAAAGGGGTTATAACATTTTTCATGTGTGCGCAGCTTTTTTTTTATTAAGCCGGTCGACGGGTTTTAGATATTGAGTTATTATTGTTTTATTCGCGAGAATGAAATACTAACACGACGCCGTAAAATCGGTATTTGCGATGCGGGTGGATAAATCCGGGACGCAATGAGAATTGACTGTGCCGTAGATTACTCCGTCAAAGTACTAGCGATAAGTAAATGCTTGTTTACATTACATATTAATACAGCTGAATAGCTTCATCGTGGCGAGCCCCAAGAATGCCCGCAGCCGAACGTGAAAGCACTTTGTCTCGAATAAAATAAGAGCTCGCAATGGAAAACAAACCGAGTCGACGTCTATTTACGATGACGTTCGTTCACCGCGACTATTTTCACGCAATATATTAGCGATATTTCGCGGGACGTAGCCAGGCGAATAAACTTGTCGTTTCGGGAAGAGGCTGCCGCGTTTTAGCGGGGGCCCGGTATAGCCCATTATACTGAATAGATATATTACGCTAGACGATGGAGGAGAGCGCGCGCGGCGTTTCAGTATTTTCTGGAAGAGAACGCGTAGCGCGAGGCATCCATCGTCGGGAGACAATAGACGTGTACGGGGTACATTGTAAACTTGGTGTTCTCGGTACCGGGTAATCTCGACGGTAGATATACTACTACCGCTATTTCTACCACCACCACCATCACCACGACTACCAGCGGGGAAGGTAATAGGTGGGTGGAGTGGCGAAGGTGGGCCAACGTGGAGCGCGAGTGAGAGCGCCGACGGTGGAGTAGAAGCGAGACGAAGCGGAATTCGAGCTGCGAGCATGTATTTTGCCTTCGAATAATTAAACTTTACGATCTCGACGGTTAATTAGAGGCAACAGAGGCAACCTCGGCTGCGGATAATGGTTAATTCAGTTTTAATGAGCCCTTTAGTTCCGTCACATTTCCTCTCTCTCTCTCGCTCGCTCGCGCTCTCGCTTCGTCTTCGTCGCTTACAAAATTCTGTTAAATCCTGCGACGGTCCAAGTGGCTCGATGTCGCTGTATATACACTCGCTCGATATACCTATACGTGGTTACGGGATATCGCGTACGCCGAGCTCGCCCGAGCGTGAGAAAAAAAAGGGGTTGGAAATGAGACCCGGCGTCATCAATCATCGATCTCGTATATTGCAACGTCCTGCGGGGGAGCGAGACGGCGAACGTCAACTCCGGATGTAAAGCGGAAAGTAAGGAGGAACGATGGGGAATGAATGTGCTGCGCGCGATATTAAGGAAAGTGGGGGGCGAGTCTTTTTGAGCGACATCGACCACTCCCTACGACACATTTATCAATGTCTATCGTGCGTTAATTTCGCTAATTGTGTGCGAGGTTATACGGGCGGCGGCGCGACTCCGTTTATCCATGCTGAACGCTGCCTGCGATTTCTCAGATCAATATTTTCAGCTGTTTTCCTTGTGGTATCCTGCAGCAAATATTCACGGACAAAAATAATTGGTTGACACAACCAAGAAATTAGTTGGCACAGCCAATGGATTATTCTAATTCCCTTACAACTCGGATCAGTTGTGACAACCAAAAGGAATTGATTGCACAAACAAAGTTTCGTTGGTAGATGTCCTGTTAGTTGTGGCAACCAAACGAATGGTTGATACGAATATTCGACTTGGCAGGAGCACAAGTTCCGGTTACTTGTCCATACCAACCGTGTCATTGCTTTACGAAATAGAATTGCACTACTTGTACTATCCTTATGACAAATTAACGCGAATCGTTTCACGAACGGCACAATTAAAGCTTTAATAATATCGTCTTTAGGTTATCTACAGATGCGACTCGCGCCTTGAGCGGCACAATCGTAACGTAATAATATCGTTTTTAGGTTATGTAGAACAAATCGTGAATAGTTACCACAACCATGCGAAGTGGCTTCGGCAATATATGTGTAAGTTGCTGCAGCTAATCGCAAAAAACTGAGGTACAGGAATATAAATGATTAATTGGTACAACCAAACTTTCTTTTCCGTGTTCTTGGAACAAGAATCCACAGAGAAAATATCACAGAAAAAATGGAAAAAACTCAATGCATAATATATGGTAATGCATTGAGTAACGGTGACCGCGCTCTTCCATTTTTTCGACAGTTTCTCCCAACATTTGATGAAAACTGACGTTTTTTTGCAGTTATCCAAAAACCTAAACATCATTTTGCAATCGCCGCAGAACACTTTGGTACAAAAATATAGTCCCCGCCCGTGTAATTTGCCTTACGTTAATTAATTACGCGCCGTTCGACACGATTGTCCACATATTGGCCTTTCGCAATTAGCACATTATTATTATGCAGATACATTCCCGCCCACAGTTTATTAGCCTGAAGCTGTTTCCGTTCCTCCCTTCGCGTCTCAACTTCCACCCGAACCCCAAAAAATAAATCGCAATCTCCATAATCTCCCCGCAACCCTTTCGCTTTTCGGCGAATACGCCGCACGACAATGTTCCATCCGAGTACACAATAGTCGCCCGACTCAAAGCATCAGGACGGTCGAAAGTTGACCCCAAAGTCTCCGTCGTCCCGTTCCCTCCGCCCGGGGACTGCTCGCTTCGTCTGCTCGCAATTCAAACTCATCACACTCAGAAAAACGTTTGGTAATACCAACTATGTATATTTATTTGAGGCAATTTTGCTTGAAGTAACCTAATTTTATTCGTATGAAATACGACCCGTTTCAAGTGACAAAGGCAGTTTAGTTGAAACAACTAAATTATCATGTCGAAATGACAATATCCACCTGATCCCATAACAGGCTAGATTAACTATATCGGAGTCCATACAAGTAATCCGCGTTTTATTTGAACTTTATATTTACTCATTGAATTATCAAACAAACTACATTTTTCAATTGAATTAATTGTTACGCATAAAACGAATGATGGTTGATTCTACAGTTGAAGTAGTTAATTGAAACAAATGATTGAATTGAAGTTATTTTGAGGTAAAACCATGTTTTCTTTGCATTCGCCAATGTTATTGCGTCGTACATGCAATTCGGTGTCAAAAATCCGAATTATTCGGTGCGTATGAGCGCGCGATTTCTGCCGCACGCTTTTCGAGCAATCCGACCTCGGGCAATCCGACTGATTGCCAAGAGCGGTAAGAGCATTCAAAAGCAGGATAAACATGGGACGCGTCGAGCCTCGCGTCGAGGTCGACATCAGTTTCGCACGTGAAAAATGTTTGATGTTCTCACCGCGAAACCCGGAGACAAAGCTGCGCGCTCTTGGTGTCTAGACAATAGTTAATAAGTTACGGAATTAAATTGTGCACAATTTCATTCCCCAACTTATATGTGCGATTTGGATATCCTAAAATGTGAAGTCGTAGGTAGGGTCGTGGGTTCAAATCCCGATTAGGCAGGAAAAATTTTACTTTTTTAATAATTATTTTTAATGTTTCTTTAATATATACGCCGTTAAAAAATATGTAATTGGATTTGAGAATGGTATATTTGGTTCGCCACCCGTGACTTCAGGATTTGGTTGATTCATACCAATTTTCTTTGCCTGTATGTACTAAACCTTTTTCTGAGTGCACCCGGGATTTCTCAATCGGTTCAAGTGAGCAACCGAGAAATCCCCACCGCGTGGTACAGCAGCCATGACCACTGCCACCGAAGTGACACACAGCGCGGAGCGTTTATATTGCCGCGCGAAACACACGCGCTCCGCGCGTGCGACGCGGATGAAATCCCAGGCTCGTTTCTATGCAAATTCCGGCGAGCGCCGCGCTCGCGAGACCATCCACCGCGTCCCGCAGCAAAGCCTCCGACATCACCATCAGCGCTAGCGCAGCCTTCGTTGCTCTATATACAGGCACCACGTTCGCCTCCCTTTCCCTCCCGGCCTTCCGCACCCCGAGTACCCGTACTCGATCCTTCGGCCCTTACCGCGACTTCCCGTCCCTTTTTCCCCCTTCTTCACCCCGCATTTTCTCCGCCCTCTACCCCTTTCCGCGTGCGTCCACCCTTCTCTTTCCTACCGGTCTCTCCACACTCTTCCGCTCTGTCCTTCTCGCTCTCTTTCCGCTCCTCTTTGCTCGCCCCTCGCTCCTCATTCGCTCGCGTTCTCTGGCAATTAAGCGTCGCTAAGAGGTTTTCGCGTTTTAGTAGTCCCGCGCTCCGCCATCCGGGCTTCCGGCTTTAATTGTTGTTTATCGAGCGAGCATCGCTGCTGCTGCTGCTGCTGTTGGCGTTCAATCCCCCGCGACCGGCAGCCCTTCTCATCCTCGTCCCTATCCGCGACGGCGAACCCGCGAGACTGATCCGCGAAAATACGAACGCGAATGCGAATGCAAAAGAGCGAGCAGCCTGCCGAGACGGAGCTGCCTCCTCGTAATTATAAACAACTTCGCACTGGTGATCAGCCCTGGTAGAAAATCCGTAGTGTTACATTCGGCTCAGGTCAGGCCCTAGTCGAGCCAAAACGTGACCCTGACCAGGGCCGAATCCCCCATGGAAATAAAGTATTCTTCAGATATATACACGGATATATAATTTAGGTACGCTATAATATAGCGGCAAAAAGTTCTATCCTCTGTATATCTGATATATATCCCACGGGGAAAAAGGGACAACACTACTTTTATGAGTTGGTTATAGATGAGTTGCTATAACGATTTAATCGGTGCCTATAACAATCTCGATTAGTTGTCATGACAACTCAAAGTGAGTTCGACCAACTCTTCAGTGAGTTCGCGCGACTCTCCGGTGAGTTGACGCAACTCTCCAGTGAGTTCGCCCAAATAATCGGTTCAACCTCTAAATCTAATGGTTCTAATCCTTAAATCGATGTCATAGATATAGTATATCGTGTGACAGGTTTGTGTGGCACAAATTATTGTGTGGCAACTCACGTTGCAATCCAAAACCTCACAACACAATAATTATAGCGACTATATGTTAATCTACCGCATTTATTATGAATACACACAACTTCCACCAACAGCCGGTATGTTAGTGTGCCGATTAACCGATGGGTGCACATAACTGCCTATACAGTGGACTCTCCGATAAGTTAAGTTCCGAACAGTTAAGGCACTCCGATAAGTTAAGGATTAACGCTCTGGTAAATTAAAATCGACCCTTTTCTGAGTTCTTTCTACCTGCTGGCGGGTAAGTGAATTACCCTTTCTACTTCACACTACCTGCGGTCGAACGCATTGCTTCCGCAAGAGTGACAGAGAGGTAACGCGGCAGCTAGTTTCGTGCGAGACAAGGACCGATGAAAGACTCTTAATTCGACCTTAACTTACCTTTAACTTTCTCTTAATTCGTACTTAAGTTAAGAGTAAGTTGAGGGCGAATTAGGAGCAAGTTGAGTGAACGTTGAGGAAGAACTTCCTAAGTTGAGGAACGCATTTCTGGAAGCATTTCGGACTTCTGGGACTCGTTTGGTGCGGGGATTCTGGATCACCCTGTATAGCATGAATTCCCCATATGTATCTGGGTATATAAAAATTATAATTCCAAGTATACTTTTTTCCATGGGGCATGTAACGCTGCAGATTTTCTACAAGGGAGTACCGACGATCGTTTCACAACAGTAATGATATTATTACCAACGATGTTACCATTCTCACCGTTGTCATTGTCACAGTAATCATGAATATACTATTATCGGCACGCTGATACGAAAGACGCGCGGGAAACTTGGACCACGAAGCTCTCAGCTGGCATGTGGAGAATAAAATATAGCGGAATGAACAAGTCGTTCGTGTTTTCGCGAAGAGCGGCTGAGCCATCTTCCGGGATTTAACATGGGTTATATTCCAAACTAAAAAGTCCTCGCGCCCCGCGATTACGTGGCTGAACTTTGGGTCTCGGCGCGGCTCGATGCTTCTTGCGGGGATTAGACATGGAACTTTCCTCGTCGTTGTCGTATCCGCGTATAAATTTCCTCGGTGGCGGGATAAGAGAATTGGGGATTTATCGGCGGGAAAGGCTGCGCGATGCGTGCGCCTTGTTTACCGCACCCCTATGCTTTACGTGCTCGCGACGTAGACGCGCGAAAAGCTGTTACCGCTGCTGCCGCCGCGTCGCGTTGGCCCAAGAGGCGAAGGTGGTGCGGGACGCGCGCGCGACCGAGACGCAAATATGTTCTCATCTCAGGTACACTGCACATATCGAGTGCGCGTGTATACGAGCGCGAACGACGTGTGTATCGATGACGGGCGAGCGCGCGCGCTGTGTGTGCGCGACGCTAAGTTATTCTGGAGATTGGCTCCGAGCCAGAATTCTCCTTCTATCTTTCTCCACTCTTTCCCGGTCTACGTCCCGCGAGCGTGCGGTTCACGAGGCAAAGCAAACCTCTCGAGCGATCCGCTCGCCAGCCGTTCTTTCCCTCATTCGCTTTTCCCGCTCCCGCGTTCACCTCTTTTTCTATGGATTTCGGAGAGCCCAATAATTCCCATCGTCTTCGTCGAATCCGCGAGACATTTGTTTAATCAAATTAATCAGATTCGGGTTTCTTTGGTAATTGAAATGATAATCCAATTACCTTGAATTTGGGTGATGGTATTTTTTTAGACGTTTCTTTTTCTTCTTGTTTCGTCTTGGTCGCCAAAATATTCTGTTCTTTGTGGTTCCCGAAATTGATCCCATGGAAGATTTAGTTTTGTGAAGAGAGAAAAAAAATTGGAGGTCATCGTGAGAGCCTTCCGAGTGATCGGTTCGCGACGTACAAATTGGGGAAAAAAAGTTGTCGCTGCTTTGAAGATTCATTCGACCTTGGTTCCATTATTATGGAGGCAAGCTAATGTTCTTACGCCGAGTAAAAATAATCGTAAAAATGCTTCAAACGATGACGAGGAATTCCCGATAAAATACTGACTGAATCTTTATCCCGCGGTGTATCAAACAGACGATAACCAAACCCAAAATTGATTCAATGAACATTTCAATTATTATTTCTCGGGCCTGGATTTCCACCAATCACAGTGCAGTATTCTCGGTAGTAGAGTTCGCTTGTTAAAAATGTCATCGGAAATTGCATCCGGATATTGCACAGCGGCTCTTCACTTGTTTTCAACCAATATAATATTCTTATAGATATTTTATTTGTCAATATGTTCTGTTTCCTCGAATACTGCGCTCTGTGCTCAGTTGAAATCCAAACCCGAAAAATAATCCGACAAATACCCCACGACCTCCAAAATTAATCGCAATATTTCCCTCTAATTTTCCTGCTGTGCAACGAGAGGGAAAAACATCGCGTATTTAAATCCCGAGCGCGCAGCGCGGGGGATTTTTCTGCGAAATTTCTCCCGAAATTCTCCCGAAATGTCGTTGCTCAGCGACAAAACAATCGGGAAATATTCCGATAATTTTTTAGGTTTCCGGATATTACTACTGAAAATTTCAATGAATTCGATTGATACGTCGGCCGGTGTCTTTCTCGCACACACAAAGACTCGGGGCGCACGCGGCACGAAGTATTGAAAACTTGTGAGGAGTCCGCGGGGCAGATGCCAACTTGGGGTCTGAAAACGCGTTCGGGGTTCGCCTCGCGAGCCCGGCTGAAATTACGGTTCCATGCTAAGAAGAGAGCGGGTCGGCACGCGCAGGTCGGGCAACCTTGCCCCTCGCTAAACTTTGCGCCATGCGCAGCGTGAATGATTTACCATATAGTGGCCTGACTATACACCGGCTAACTATATACACGCGGCTGGTGGAAGCTGCGCGGCGAGACGAGCCAAAAAGCGAACTTGGCCTCGGCCCTTTTCGCTCCCCCGCCTCGCCGGCTACACTGGCTCATCATCCCTCTCCAGTGCCTCGCTAAAAGGCAATCCAGGAGGGAGCGCGATTAGAGTGACCGGGAAGAGCGGCGGCGACGACGCACGCCAGGGTGACCGGGAGCTGGCGACGACGGAGACGACCAACTTCCGAGATAGATAATACCCGGTGCTGTCCAAGTTGGAAAGCCGAGAGCTCCCCTCTCGCACTCCCCCCCCCCCCCCCCCCCCCCGCCAGAGGCTCCGCGCCGTTCATGCGCAGAGCTCTCGCTCCGGTCGCCGCGACGTCGTAATCCACGGCGCTCGGGCTCGTCAGAGGCTGGAGAAAGAGAAATAGATTAGAGAAAGTAACGAAGAGCAACGCGAAACGCGAAAGAGAGATTGGCGAACGGCGTATATATATTGGGGGAACCGGGGCAAAACGGGCCTCCGGGGTAAAACGGGCCCCCCTTTTTTCTATCATCGAAAAAAAAATGAGGGTAAAATGGACCCCCATCTCCGTCGTAAGTTAAGTTAAGGCTTCTTTCTTCGTCAAAACTTTTTTTTCCCGCCGTCCTGCGTGATTTTTTTTCGCAGGCTTCTTCGGCAACAGTTTTTTCTCCATCAATTCTTGCCTGTACGACGAATCTATCACGACTAAAATGTGCTTTTGTGTCACATTTTAGTAAAAGACCCAAATAATCAACACTCACGTCGAGCGATAGCGTTTTGTGTACTAACTCATATTTGTGCACGATTCTGATAGGGGCCTGTTTGACCCCAGAATTTTTTTTTGCCGACGCTCAAAATTGATGATTGATATCGAATTTCTTAGTGAAAAGCAATAAAAAAAAACATTTTGGGGTTTGTCATAGGGCCATTTTTTGCTTAAGGGGCCCGTTTTACCCCGTTCTCCCCTACCGTATACATATACCGAGATGGCAAAGACGGGACCGGAGACACTGAAATCCCTCGCACGATACTCTCGCTGCGTTCTCCGGGTTCGCCTCCCCCCCCCTCCCCTCAGCGCCACCCTGCAGGTACTTACGTCCCGACGCCCATTAATTAATCTTGTATGATAAATGCTAAACCGTCTGCCAACTTGGAAGATGCGAGAGTACCCGCACGGGCCAGCTGTGCCTCGGCCGAATCGTCCTCGTCTTGTATATAGTCGTGGCGAGTGGGCCCCCCCGGTCTCCCCCACCGCCATCTCCTTGTCTCACCCAGCACGCCCCACACTCGGCCGCTCTGTGTTATACCAGAAGCGACAGATGCAACCGCGCATACGGTATAAGCCGTACATAGGAGGAGGTGGACGAGTAGTTACAGCGAGTGGCGGGCACGGATTACGGCACCGGAATTCCGGCAGGCTGGGCCGTTAGGGAACTTTGGCTCGTTCCTCATCTCCCGGGGAACGCGCGCGTCATCAGCCGAAAGTTGAAGATTCGCCGATGATGGAATAATCGATGGGCGAGCGCGCGGGCGGAGTGAGGGGGGGGGGGGAGGACGTGAGAAATTGGGCGAGACAAGATTCCGCTGATTGGTGTAATTAAAGACATTGGCGAAACGGCGGGATTCCTCGGCGCATTACACTCGAGTTATTTCGCTACAGGTATTTCGGGCGCGCGCGCGCGACTTGACGGTATAATTTTGTCATTATTTTCCGGAAAATGGCTCGCGCGCCCCGGGAATTTCACCCGGATTTTTCGCTCTCGTTCGTTTGCTCGCGACGCAAACGCGCGCGGAAGTTGATGAGATTCGAAACGCGGATTCCGCCAAAAATTTACCGGCCAGATCTGCGGAGCCGCGGTTTGATAATTTCTCGGTCACGCCGCGGTTTCCGCGAGACGCGCGGTCGGTGATCTGCCTATTTTTGCAGGCATAATAAAGCGAATTCGCTCTAGCGGCGCTGTGATACGCTTTTTGCCGCGGTTTCCAAAGGAGGAAAAGAAAAGCACGCAACTTCCGCTCGTCCGTTGATGTACATACACCGAGAGAAAAATTTTCCTTGATTCAATGAAATTTCCTTGAAATCTCAACCTATGAAACATTTCTTTGAGGCCAATGAAATAATATCCTTAAGTTAATAATATATTTTCTTTGAATGATGTCATCAACCAAATTATAGGTTATGTTCACCAAGTTTTTGGTTACGTAACCATAGTACTTAGATATGTTCACCAATAACTTCGATGGTTTAACTAATGATTATCTTCTTGATTTGACTTGACTTAACTATAACATAACAGATCAGCTTGCGCGAGAAACACCAATACGACTTATCGCGAATGAGCCAAACGTTGACAGACCGGGTGCCGTCAGGCATATCGTTTCTTTAAATCAAGGAGATCATGTCTTTGAAATTCAAAGAAATATTTCATTGGAATCAATGAAAAAAATTCAATCCACCCATTTCATTGGAATCAAGGAAACTTTTTCTCTCGGTGTATGTACCGAGGCTGTAGCCCCGGTACGTGCGGCGCGCGGGTCAAGTCGCGCATCATCCCGGGGATTTTCGTGAAACGGGTTAGGCGAGCAAAGTAAGCGCACGCGGAAGCCCAGAGGGAGATGTGTGTGCCACAATAATACAGTGCGCCACACGTATAATAGATATTATATACACATACGTACATTGATATGGCTATATACAGGGTGTCCCATTTTAATCTTACACCCGATTTGTCTCGAAAAATAGGGCTCCGATCGAAAAGTGAGTCCTATGTAAGTTGTAGGGTTTGAAGGGGGACGTCTGAAAAAAATTAGTTGTTCATGTTTTTTAACGTGGAAATATGGTTTTTTTTCGGACCAAAAAATTGTTAGATCGAAACTAACAACTTTTGTAGGGACATTTTTTCCATAGAGGCCATATTTTTATGTTTTGTTACTTTTTTAGCGTCACCCAGGATGTACCACGAGGAGGTAAAGCCTTCAACATCCCATTTGTGTGTGTGTATTTTGTGACTCCAAACACTCCTTTTGTAAGTGTACTTTGAACTCGTGTCAAATTGTTCAAAGATTCCACCATCCATCATGTTAAAGACTTTAACATCCTATGACTAAACAATTCATTGTAGGCCAAAAATAAATACAAATAAAAATAAAAATATGGCCTCTATCGAAGAAAATGTTCCTACAAAAGTTGTTAGTTTCGATCCAACCATTTTTTTTTATAAAAAAAAACCATATTTCCATTGAAAAAAATGGTCTGCCTCCTTAACGCCGCCATTTTGAAATTTCAATTGAACAATTAATTTTTTTTCAGACGTACCCCTTCAAACCCTACAACTTTCATAGGACTCATTTTTCGATCGGAGCCCTATTATTCGAGACAAACCGGGTGTAAGATTAAAATGGAACACCCTGTATATTCGCGAAGCGCACGCTCGCACACGGACGCGCACGCGGTGGTGTATGGAAAGAGGAAACGAGAAAGAGCGCGAGCGAATGAAATTTATGTCCAGTGAGCCAGGATCGAGCCATCCCCCGCTAAATCATCCTCTGTCACCTCCACCCTCGCCCGAAAGGACCGCGGGGCTCTGAACGCGGAGCGCGCACCGGGAGGCGGCTGCTGGGCGCTCGGCGGTACCAGGAACGCCGCGCACTCTCCTTCCCCCGCAGCGCATCCTCCAACGAATTGAATGTTTCCCGGAAAAAGAGCTGGAATGATGCCGCGCTCGGTGCTCACGAGCCCGGACGGCTTCGCCCGCTGCTCTCCGGGGTCTTCATTTATTTCCTCAAAATACATGCGATGTGTGTGTGTGTGTGTGTGTGAGGGGGTGGGGGGAATGTGCACGTTCGCATAGATCGCGCGGCGCGGTGAACCTCGCGGTCTCCTCGTGCATGGGAAATACCTATCCGCGGCGGAGATATAGCGCCAGGTACACACGTACGTAAACTGTATACCAGCCGTTTAATAATCTCGTATCCGCCCTTGATGTGCGGCTCGCGCGAATTATGGAATGCAATAAAACGGTGCAGAGCCACGGGGAGCCCGGGCGCACGGGCGGACTCGCAGATCGCAGCTGCGGAGGACGCGGGACGAGGAGGAGGAGGAGGAGGCAGGGAGGCAGGGAGATCCGCGACTGGAATGGAGCATTAATTATATACCAAGTACGTGGAGCCCGCAAAGAACGGATATGCCCGAGCGCGGCCAACAAACTCGCCTTTGTTCCGCGCTTTGTGCGCTCTCCGGTATTGATATTTGTTTAATTAATTCGGGAAATTAATACTTTCTTGTCTCTCCGAAATTCTGTCGACCCGGCGAATTCCCGCTGTTTATTCCTACTGTCGGCAAAAACCCTTTCCGCCGCACCTCGCGTCGTCTCGTGATATGGATATGACATTGGGATTGTTTTTACGCGCGGAACTTCAGAAAGCAATCTGTGCTTGAAAAAAAGGAACGGCGGTGGAAACAGCGAATGTGTCTGACACATCAGAAATTAAAAGCGTGGAATGTATCGTCGTGGACGCTCGTGCGTTTCGTGGAAATTCGTTTGAAGGGTTTTTTGCAAACATTTGGGTCGTTCCGCGTCATTTCCCACGAATGGAGCAGCTTTTTCCGTTTGATTTTTATGCGCGCATCCGTTTGCACGACAGTTTGCGAATTGCTGACAATATTTGTCGTTTGAGAGATATTTGTTCGCGAAAAATGTAAAATTTCAAAGATCGTTGTTGTTAAAAAAATATATGTATTCCGTGTTCAAAAAATCAGTGAATAAAATATCTCGGATTTTCGATAGAAATATCGTTGTCGTGTTATTCGTTCTCTGATTGGCTCTCGGGTTGCCTGTCAATCGTTTCAATCGTTATTTCCGGAAGGGTGTTCGAGCGAAGCGTATGGCTTAATATATTCATATTTGCAGAACTAAAAATCAATTTTTGCCTTTTTCTCGATGAATTTTCCATTTTTTTGGCAAGCAACGATGCTTTACTAAATGCTTTACTAAATTCAGTGAAAAATGCAGAAATCAAGGTATCGCATTTCGTCTTGCGCAATTCTCTTCGTTACAGAGTTTTCTCCCGAACGCAAGAACAAAATAATCCATAGGTTCGACCGATCCAATACAAAAAGTCGATCCAAATTCTCGAAACCCGAAGACCCTTTGAGTACTCGGACTAACTCTCAACCGCCGATTGTTCAGACGGAAGCCGAGGGCACTAAAAGCGTACGTATAGTTCGCAAAAGGTTGAGGATCTTCAATAACGTGAAAAGTCAAACGGACAAGGAGTTCTGCCTCCTCTCGCGTGTCTCGAGCTGTACAGAAGATGGGATTAAACAAAAACACGCGGTAAGGAGCAGCCGCATCACAAGGGACCAGCTGCGGTGATAGTACAGTTGACTGGAATTACCGCAACCGGGAGGATTTACCGATGGTTTCAACGATCTCTTATTTACTTCATCGCGGTAACGACGACTGCCAGGCTTTCGGCTCGTCTCCCGCTGGGATGTGTCCGAAGAGGACTTCGTGAATCACGCCGCGCGGCGTACACCGAAAAGACCCGTCGCTTTTCCGTCGTCTGCCGCCGCCGTAACGCGACCCGCGCACCGATACATTCGCGTTATATTCCGTGTCCGCGTATACCATGTGCGCGCGTGCGGAGGGCCGTAGGGACAGAGGAGAAACGTTATAAAGAAGTGATTTATGCGACATTAGCTCGTATCGCGTTTTACGTCATTTATGCGCGCGGAGAGACGCGATGAGCGGTGGATACATCCTCGTGGTCGTTGGTTCCAAGTGGAAAACTGTGCTCTCGCTTTCCCCCACGTACCCCAAGCGTGTCCATATTTGCCCCTCACCAGTGTTGTTAGTCCCCATTGCTTTAAGAATTCAAGTTTACACTACAGTTTATTTTCTAGTTACGATTTTAGAACAATGACCTGTAGCGATTATAAAATTATATGCGAACTTTTGAATAGCCGTAAGAAAAACCGAATCTTTAATTATATTTTCGGAGAAGTATTGAGAAAAGTGGACAAGCGCAGTCCTCCATTATTTTCGCAATGCGTTAACAGTATTTCTCCATTTTTTCAATAAGATTACCATCAAGTGTTATGGGAAATTCATATTTTTTGCTTCTATTTAAAAGTTTACACATCGTATTATTATTATTATTATTATTATTTATTGGGACTGAAGCTCTAGGACATTGTCCCTTGAGAGCCAGCAAATTACATGAAACGCATCGAAGAGGCAGTATAGCGATATAAAACATTTTCACAAAAAATTTTTACAAAAATACAATTCAATGACCGGAGAAAAAACATATAATAATCATATAATAACATATTATAATCATTACGAGTTATTATGATAAAAACATAATTACAAAGCCAATGGTACCATCAATTTTATTTCTATAAAAATTAGGGATTTACAATCCTGCCCCCCCCACACACACACATGGCAGCTCGTTTCTCCGTGTCCTACGTGTACGTCGTATACGCGGGCGCAGCACGGGGCGCGGTGGGTTCGCGGGTGCGGAGCGCGGAAGGAGCGCGAAAAAGGGGGAAGAAGAGAAGTGGAAAACGTTTCCCGGAATTAACGCACGATAGTCGAAGGCTTTCAGAAAAATTGCCGGTGAACGAGCGACGTAACGCTCTCCTCTCTGTCTCTGTCTCTCTCTCTCTTCGTGCTCGCTCTCGAGGATCCGGAATGGAGCGCCGGCTGGTGCCGGCGGTGCCTCGAGTGCTCGGGGCTGTACGTGGAGGAGGAGCGGGCGGGGGGGGGGTTTAGCCTATGCACGCCGAGCACGGCAGCGAGATACAGAGCGGCGAGTGCGAGCGAGAGGGAGCGGAGAATTATAGGGGACGATTTCCAAGTTGCTACGGCTGTTGCCGTTCCACCTATCCCACTTTCCGCAGTGCATCAGACTGCCTGCCTCTCCCTGCTCCATCGCGCGCACCGGGGCTACGTGATAGAGGCGCATCTCGCGCCCGAGTAGCAACCACCACGCGAATTCCCCGGTCACGAGGAGTATGCGAGTGGAGGAGAGCCGCGCACGGTTCACCTCTCGCCGCTGCGCGCGCGAGTCGTGGCGAATATCGCGAGCGAGCGAGGCTCAATCCTTTACTCGCGATCCGCGCGTCTCTCCCTGCTCCTTCGCGCCAGCGTGTTACCGTTTTTTTCTCTTCTCCAAACCCCTACGCTCTCTCATTCTCAATCCCACCCGCGCCAGTCCCGTTTTCTTTCTCTCTTTATCGCTTGGCTTATTTGTTCCTCGGAATACACAGACGCACACACACACATACACGTTCACTCGGTCCACACTTCCTTGCGGTGTGTTACTTATTATAGTGTTGCTGTTATGTTACTTATTATAGTGTCAATAGAGTACCACTCTTTGCGGTGTATAATTAAAACGAGCTGTTTCGTTAAATTTGTTTCAGTGTTAAGTGTAACGGTCCTTCATATAAGAAGACGACTTAGGAATTAACATTCCGGGTTCGAGTCCCGAACAGATCACCATATCTTTTCTCTCTTCGAAACTTCGCCAATGTATCCGCACTACCATCCTACAAACATCTCCGAATTCTCAATCCAGCCGTTACATAAGTGACGAAATATTGTAACACATTTTCATTAACACCGCTCGTTATCCACCGTGATTGGTGTGGACCTATATAATCACCGTCACGGTATAGTTTTTAACACCACACTTTCAACATTGTATACCCTCACGCTGTTTAAAAACCCGAGTCTCCTCGACTTCTCGCTCTTTTATTTTTTATTTTTGTTTTGTTTAAATCCAAGCCTCTTTATCCCGTCAGCCGAAAGCGTCTTCCAGCAACGAGCACTCCGTCGTTCTATAGCGTCGCTCCGTTCTCCGCTCTCATTCTTGTTTCCCGGCGTCCGGCGGCGTGCGGCAGGATAGCGCGGCGTCTCGCATTGTGCGGGACAGAAAGCTCGGCGAGGGCAACGACGACGACGACAACGACGAGGAAGAAGAAGCGGAGGATGGTGGAAGTCAGAAGGAAAAAGAAGTACGTATAACGGCGCGAGAGTGAGTTTTATACGGCGTAAAAGATTCGGGAGCGACGGCACGCGCGAGGAAATCGCCTTCTGGCGCTGCGACGGCTGTACATAGACAGCGCGCGCTATACGTGAGGATGAGGCGCGATAGCGCCGAGTGTGTATGGCTCACGCGGAGCGTGGAAGCTCTTTCTGCTCGTGAAAGCCGAGACCGGGAGAGACGTCGCGGAGCGCGAAACGAGGACGCGGCGGCGGGGGGAAGAGGCGGAAAATTCTCAGACTCTACGGGGATTGATTTCTTAATCGAATCGGCGCGGCGTGATTGAAAGTTCGCCCGATCGCTCGCGGTACACGAGTGACGTCGCGGACACGAGGAGATCCTCGAGACTCCGGCTATACCGCTGCCCGCTCGCGGTGCGAGCGGCGAGCTTCACTCGCGCGGAAAGGGTGAAAATACACAGCGATGGGGTAACCGGGTACACCGGATGGCGGATGGAGAGGAGGATTCGGCGTCGCGGTCTCGCCGCCCGAGCGGCCGAGCGCGGCGTCTCGCGCTCGCGCCGAGGAGATAATTCGAGAATTATCACTGGTGCCTCGAGTCCGCGCTGCCGGATGCGAGCGGTTAAGGGATAATGAAGATTAAGGGAGTCGAGTCGTGCGCGCGGTTTTCAACCCACCCTCTCCTTTCCTCTCCTTTCCCTCCGCGCGGCCCCGCTACTTTAGCCCAGTGCTGCGGCTGCATCTCGCGCCCTTATACCCTCCGCGTCTCCGTCCTCCGTTCCTGCACGCTTTTCCTCTCGTCTTGCTCCATTCCATTCCACCTCGGCCGCGCTTCCTCCGGCTGCGTTTCTCGCGCGTCTAACCGACTCGCTCCGAGTGTTCCGCGGTGGTGAATACGAGCCCGTCGTCGTCGTCGTGTGCGCGACTGGGGATGCGTAACGAGGAGAATTACTCCGAGAGACATTCTCATTGCGAGGATCCTATCTCGTCTCTAATATGCTGTCCTCGTTGCTCCAAACGACGACGCTCTTTCTCGCTCCTCTCCTGATAGCGGCTATTTCGCTTCCGAGATCTTCTCGAATTTATCCAATCGTTGTTACTCTTCGTGGCACTTTTTTTTCTTCAATGCGTCAGGAATTATACCCTGCCGGAAAATCTGTAGCGTTAAATTCGGCCCGCGGGTCAGGCCCTGGTCAGGCTTCAGCCGAAAAGAGACGGCTTCAAATGTGGTGACCACGCCTCCACTACGCTCTTGCTGCTGATTAACAACAAATATTAATTTTATTATTATCAAACTTTCACGTCCTCAACATTCTTCCCAACCATTCGATTTCCTCTCAGCATTCCTTTCTTCAGATTTTTCTGTTTACGAAAACGAACAACCGCCTCACGGTTTTTTCAGCAGTAAAGTCAAGGGACTTTAGGGCCCAAGCTGAGTCTCCGCTCTGAGACAAGGCTGTTCATTGTCAGTCACATCTGGCGGCCTAAAGGGCCCACTTGCACGGAGAAAAAGGAGTAGTCGGGACAACACCACTTTTATGAGTTGGCTGTGAATGAGTTGCTAAAACGATTTAGTTGGTGCTTATAACAATCTCGATTAGTTGTAATGACAACCCAAAGTGAATTCGACCAACTCGCAAAGAAGATCGTGCAACTCTTCGGTGAGTTCGGCCAACCAATCGGTCCAACCTCTAAATCTAATGGTTCTAACCCTCACATCGATGTCATAGATATAGTGTATTGTGTGACAAGTATGTGTGGCACAAATATTGCGTGGCAACTCACGTTGCAATCCAAAATCTCGTAACACAAAAATTATAGCGACTATATGTTAGTTCATCGCATTTACAGTAAATACGCACAATTTCCACCGATTGCCGATAGGTTAATTGTGCCAACTAACCGGTGGGTGCACACAGCCGCCTATATAACTCATAAAAAATAGTTGACTCAACTCACAAAATTCATGAATGTATGGACTTACGAAAAGTGAATCCGTACAACCACTTCTTGGGTGTGCCCAACTACTTCCTTCTCTCCGTGTGTACTCTCGTTTTCCATCCAGTATTTTGTAAACTTTCCTTCTCCTTCTCCCTTTTTTGTAAACTTTCCTTCTTCTTCTCCCTTGTCATTGTCGACGAGCGAAGCGTCGGGATTTTCCTTCAAGAAAAGGCAGTTCCTAACGAACCAGCGTCGCGGTTGCAACTCAACCGACCCTTCGCTCAGTCTACACTCTGTCTACGAGTTGACTTTTTTCTCTTTTATATATTTGTATTCCAAGTTATTTTTGTAATCGTTTCAATATATCGTGATCATTTTCATTTAACAAATTGTACGCCTTTATTCCACAGTGAATCACCTAACCCCGCACAAAATTGAGCAGACCCGTGGAGTTTCGCGGATCTCAAAGCAGTAGTGGAGTTTTTCCGCTTATTTTGGCAGGAAATTAGCAGGAAACTGCGAAAAATCAAACGTTCACCGAGTGAAGAAAAAAATGCAAAAAGTCGACGTTTTCTCGTCGGCCAAGGCCCAAAGTCACTCTCAATCCATCGCTGAGAATTGCAAAAGACCGCGCGAGCCCGCGGCGTGTCTCGCTCGACTCCCATAAAATCGAGATTATTTTCTATCACCTTTACGAGCCTTAAAAAAGGGACTTACGGAGCGGCGAGCGCGTAAAAAAGTTCGCCTCGACGGCGATGTTTTCAGGTCCTCAATCATCCGGGTGTGTTGATCAATTGCGACAGAACGCTTTGAGCACTTAAGCGCTCGTTGCGCGCCGCGCTGCGCCGAGCGTGTCTATGGATAGGCGGGTGATGTGTGTGTGCTTGTCGATCGTTTACGGGCGTGTATGAACGTGGCGATAAACTTGGGTCTCGCGTCTCGTCACGGGCCAGGACGGAAACGAGAGTGGTACTGCCGCTACTAGCGGCAAAAGTAGGTATAGTGATAGTAGTACAGACGGAGTGACGGTGTGCGGCGGGGGTTACGCGCGGCGAACGCTCGCGCGAGTATTGCTATTATGACGTCAGCGCGGAAGGGCCGGGGGGGGGGGGGGGGGTGGTGGTTGAAGTTGCTGGAGGGAAGTCGGCTGGAAGCTGAGTAAGTAGCACATGGGGAGGGGAAAGAGACAGAGAGAACACACGAAAGAGCGAGGGTGAGAAATCGAAGAAAGAGGAGGCGGAAGAAAGCGAGAAGGCCGTAAAGAGGTGTACGTGGAGTGCGTGCGCGCCGTGCCGCGCGGCCCGAGCCCCGAGCTGTGCACAGTATATACGGCGGGTACAACGACACACGCGGGTTAGCTGGAGGAGGGCGTACAGTGCCGGTGGCAGGCAGACACAGAATCGGCACGGTCTACAGTAGCCATGACACCGAGCTCGCGGCTTGAAAGCCCGGCTCACGCGGGGGGTGCCCGCGTACATCCCTTCGCACGGGTACACCACCCCTCCCCACCGCAGGCGCTGTATTCCTCCGCCTCCGCTGTACCTACACCGCCGTCACTATCACCGTCACGACGAACAGAGCACCGGCACAAACCACCCTCCTTCCCCGCCCCCCCCCCCTCCCCGTCGCCTACGGGCCAGCGGTATTTTTCCATAATCAATAACATGCCTCTATTCTTGTCACACCGAGCGCGCGCCACGCGGAGCCCTCTTGCCTCTCGCACCTTGTACACAACCTGCACAGGTGACAGTGGTTCTTCCGCACCCATACACACTTTGCGTCTTCGGTTGTGTACGTATAGACGCGTGTGCGATATATACACGCGGATCGCACACTCGAGTCCGGATATTGCTTTTTGGTATCAGGGCTGCGGGGGTGGATGCGCACACTGGGGTGCGTCGGCACTAATTTTTGGTGATGCGATTAAAAAACGAGGCTTGGGAAATATGGGAAATTGGGGGTTTGGGTTATATTGCGTTTTGACTTGCCACAGGGCGACTGATCTCTATGTCTTTCGGGGTGATGCGAGTACCGAATGGTCTTGATTCGATCGCGGCACCCCTTGAGTTTCATTAGTGGGGCTGTGTTTTTGTGGGATGCGATGGTAAATTCTGTCGAATTTCAGTTGACGGCGGGAATAATGACATTTTTGCTTTTGGTTTTGACCATCGATATTTTCGTTTCGAACTTCTCGTATCCTGTGCGTGACTTTACGGTCGACGAGGTTTATCGTCTTACTGTGCAGCGCCAAGGGTGAGTACAGAGATTAGTAATCTACGCGTACCCGCGTGGTAATGGATGTTTCCAATTTTTCAAAAGTATTCGTATGTGTTAACATGATTATCTGTAAAATTTTGTTTCGTTTTAACGGTACAAATAATTCCGTCCTTTCGGAATCGGCAGCCGCAACTGGACCAAAGGTGGCCAAAACCGGTACTTCCGCCTTATACGGATGCCTCATTAAACCGTTCGTCGCGTGTATATTCGTGACAGCACACTGAAGAATCTTCAACGGAGCAATTTTCACACAGGTGCCATTAGCTTATTGGGCGGATAGCGACCTCGTGGTGGAGTCGATCGATCCGTCAGGGAGTTGAGAACCTCGAGTTAAAGCGGCGGTTTAAGGGCGGCACGAGTGGTGGGTGAAAGAGTTCATTAAAACCAGCACCGTCTGCATCCCCGCGTGCGCGGGTGGCGGATGGGTGGCTGCTGCGCTCACTCCCCAACGACTACCCCCTTCACTCCTCCCCCGAGCCGGTGATTCGCCCGAGAGACACAACCCCAGAGTGGGGGCAGCCGCGCGAGAGGGTTGCTCTGTAGCGTGAGGCGAAAAAAAAGGCTCCAAAATAATTTTGGTCACACCGCGGCGACGGGAGAAAGAGAGAAAGAGAGAAAGAGAGAGGGAGAGGGAGAGAGAGAGAGAGAGAGAACACGAGAATGTGCACAGAGGAGCGAGGAACTCGCAGCAGTCAGGGCTAATCCGAGAGTCAATCCCCAAGGATCCACCGCACGGGTACACCACCGCTGTAACTAGCTATACCGTCGCCAGAAGTAGAGAATATGCTCGCATAGAAACAGCAGCGGCGACGGCAGCGACGGCGGCAGCAGCAGCAGCAGCAGCAGCAGCAACAGCAGCGGCAGAGGCGGAGGAATCCTGGATATATAGTAGTTACTGGGCGCGTATATATAGGACACGAGCTTCTATATATCACCGACGACTTTCTTTTTCTCCGGACCTCTTTTCTCTTGACTGTAGCGAGCAGCGACTCCTCTGCAACGAGACGCTGCAACCCCTGCCTGCCTTTCGTTATAAGCCACCGAGTACTCAGGCCGAAAGACAGAAGGGGAATGAAAAAAGGAGGAGGAGAAAGAAAGAGCGAGCGAGGGAGGAGGGAGGAGGGTGGAGGGAAGTCACGAGAGAGAAAGACACGAGCAAACAATAAACCGAGACTCTCGCTCGGCGACAGGTGCGAGTCTTCCGGCGACGCTTTCATTCCTTTCTCATTCTACCCCCCTGCCCGCTCGCGTTTTTTCCCTCTAGAGAGAAAAGGTCCCTCCTGTTTTACCGTTAAATCTTTGGGGTGCGACTGTGCGTAGGGCTTTTTAATTTTCAAAAAAACCTGGACTTCTGTTTGTAGGAATATTTTTCTCATAGTTGACGCGCAATATTTCAGTATTTGCGACAGTTATGAGGATTTTTAATGCTTTGGATGTAACAAGCGTCACCTGATTATTTAGGCACCTTGCTCCTTGCTATTTCTAGCATGACGCAATTTGTTTCTACCGGAGTTTCGCGCTTTACAAAGCGTTTTTGTTGTTGTTGTAATTAACAAAACTGCTCGCCGGCTATTCTCACTTTTGTTGTATAACTCTTCGAGCACCGAGTTAAATTGTCATTGTTAGATCCCGGCAACTTTTTCCAGCGCAATTAATAACTCCTTTATTTTTATTACGTTTACTCCTCCTCGTCCACGCAGAATAAACCAAACATTGTTTCCCCGTCCACAAAGGACTGTAAACTCCTCTGTGGACACTGAAACAGATATTAATTATTACAAAGTTGTTCATTTTTTAATCCGGCAGCAAAAAAACGTCGCCTCAATCCACAAAGTGGCGAGAGCCGAGGAATATTAAAGCAACAGCTTGAAAGGAATCCAAGAGAATATTATTATGTTCCCCGTTACGAGAAAATCGAGAATGATAAATAAAGTTTAAAACAAGACAGCGTGTGATTACGGCAAAACGTTGTGAAATCAATGATACATCCCCCCTTGAACCCTCCGGGAAAACTGGCAAGTTTGCTGGGACTGTGACGTCACGTGGACGTGAGGGGTGGGAGAGGAGAGAGACACTATGGCCAGCCATTACCGCTAGTTATGCAGGAAGTCCGTCGACTGGACTGGACAATAATTGTCTCGCTTTGGACCGGCAGAGCGGCGGGGTGGTAGTTGCCGAGGCCGCTGTGCTGTGGGGGGTTCACGCCGCACGTTGCCCGTGAGGCGGGGAAAGGGAGGGGTTGCTCTGCAGATACGAGCAACGTGAGCGCCCGTATAGGGAGAGAGCCGACGTCCTGCGCGCTCGTCGGAGCATCTCCTGCCCTCGTGGCACATCCGCGGGGCGCGAGGCCTGAATAGTTTTGACACGGGGCCACGCACGCTGAACCCGCGCAATAGAGCTGAATCGTCGCGGCGTCAGTAGTTTCCCAGTCGCAGCATGATTTACCGGCGACGCTGGGCGACCGCATCCCCCGCACTTCTCCTTCGCCGCGGTGTCCGCCGGTGCCGCGCGGCTGTGGCACCGCGCCGTACACTCTTCCACCCCGCGGGACCGATCGTGTAAAAGCACAAGTGTTGACAAATAGTATTTCCCGTCTATATCTACCGCTGTTTAAATATACGAAACGGAGGCGACCATGAAAACCCGGACGAACCGCCTGAACGGAATGCGTCGTGCGCACGGCTGCCGCGTATACCATGTATACATGCTTCTCGTATATATGTATATCGCCGCCGTGGACAGATATGTAGCGCGGTATTACTCGGGTATTACTCGGCGAGGGTGGAAGAGCAGAAAAGAGTTTGGCTTGACTCTGCTCTAGCTTCTATCTTCGCTTGAAACATCTCCGCCCTGTGTTCTCGCACTTTGCAGTGCGACCGGGAGTCTATACATACATATATACAATGTTGTATATATATTGTACATGTATGTGTAGGTATAGCGCGCGCGCGCTACGTTATGCGCATATCTATTCCCGCGTCACATCTATAAATGTGCGGTGCACGGCTCCGCTAGGCGGAAGCTTCGAAAGCCCGTGACTACTACGCTATAGTGACGGTGCATGAGCGTGGTATATATGTATGCACATAGTCTCGTAGATATTTGCAGTTATCGCACCCCCGCTATCTCGTTCAAGCTCGGCTCGTATCTGCATTTGCTATTTTCTCCGCACATCCCTCGCGCTCAGCCCTTTCCGGCTCATTTGCTAATTCGCTCGACGTCTTCCAAGACGAAATTTCCGACCTTTTCGTCACCCTCCGAGCTTCCAGTCGATGGAGCGTGAGTAAGGTCAAAGTCTTGTTTGATACAGAAACGAGAGACCCTCGTTTCGTCTTCGACTGGGCTCCCGTGTCTCGCGGGAACAGTTTGCGATGGAGGAAGGTGGGAAGCTGAACCGCTCGACACTCCTCTGGTTGTATCACTCGGGATGACAGCGAGAGCCAACTGCGTGTTCAAAATATCATGCCAAAGTTCCATCAGAGAGAAAATGAAAGGAGAACCTCCATTCAGAAAAAAGTTCAACTACGATCGCGTTTAAATCCCATCGCGATTTCACGAAGTTCCGGTCATGCCCAAACTCCCATCAACGAAAAAAAGGGTTGCTGGACCTCGACGTTGAAAAAAAAAAAAAAAAAAAAAAAAAACCGTGTCAACTACTATCGCGTTTAAGTCCCATCGTTCCGACCGAGTTCCCGTCACACGTCCAAACTCCCATCAACGAAAAAAGGATCGCAGGATCACGTTTTCCAAAAAAGTCCGCCGCGCGTAGCGTCCAAATCTCATTGCCCTCTGTCACTGTGTCCAACCTCCAGGGACATCGGTAACGAGGTAACAGGATTTCAGTGCGGAGTTGGACGTTTTTCAAAATTCGAATCCCGCGATCCTTTTTTTCAACGTCAGCTGCGGACATGACGGCAAGTTAGGACCTCGAGCGAAGTTGACGGTGGGACAGTTGAGCCTGACAGGAGTCGAAATGATGGTCGTTTGCTCCGTCCCTAGCTGTCCGAGTACCGCGTAATCCGGTTTAGAGCGCGCAAGTCACTCGTAGAAAGAGGAGAACAAAGGACTCACTGGTTAAAGAGATTCCCTGTCGTCGGTAGATTTAAGAAAGGAGCGAGTAGCACCAGTGGTTGTCACAGGGACCTAGTCGACCACGATGATGATCGCGTAGCTCTGAAGCTCCGATGGTGGTGCTCAAGCTGCCGCCAACGCTACAACCGCGAATCCGTGACTATCAACGAATCATCAGCGTAGAAGTGCATAGGGACCAAGAAGCGTAAATAGCAGATCGGCTTTGCCCTTCTCTCACCACCGCCCATCACCGTCACCGGCAAATCTTTCTCTCTCTCTCTCTCTCTTCCGCGCGGCGTTTTCTCTCGCTCACCTCACTTCACCAACCCCCTGGGCCGCGTTCTCTCTTTGCCGACTCTCCGCGGCTCTCCGTCTGCGGCCGCGCGCGCTCTCGCTCAGTCGACTCGCTGATGCTGGGCGCACGAGCTCGTCAATCCCGAGAAAAGCTGTTGAAACTCCGTAATTAACGAACTTTGCAGTTTCCCATTCGCCGGGCGGGCACCAGCGGTACCCACCGCTGGCCCACCGGAGTGGCGCGGCGGCCGTACCAGAAGCGGGGCTGCCGAGCACCAGTGCGCACGTATTGTTTGGCAAGCTCAAATTTTTTTACCTCGCAAACGATCAAAGGCCGCGACCGAGGTAGGAAGGGGCGGTAACGGGGAGAGCGAGAGGGCAAGAGGGAGGGCGGGCGGCTCGTCTATCTGGCCTTTATCTCCCTTTGCCCTTCGCCTTTTCCTTCTTTTCTTATTTTACCCTTCATTCCCGCTAGCTCGACTCTCCCTTTTCCCTCCGACAGTTTTTCCTGGAGGTCGAGACTGGGAGGGGGCAAAAAGAAGGAGACTTTTCGACATTGCACCGACTGTGTAGCTCGACGGTCTCGAAGCTTTTGCTCGTACTCGCAGTCGCGGCTCCCGCTGCTGCTGGTGCTGCCACCACCGCTGCGACTTCCCGCACAATGAATACGAGATGACGTTTACGCGCGAGTCTAGAGAGGCCGCTGCAGCGGGACCAAGTATGGAATCCACACGGTGTCAGCCGCTCCCACAAGTCAGCGACAACAAGACGCTCGTCATCAATTGGGCATCAGCTGACGAATGGATAACCGTCGTCACAGGGTCGGCTTGGCGTGCTTCGAGAAAATTCCCAACGAGATCTTCGCCATTGCTCGACGACGCGAGAAGCAATGAACGGCAGTGCGTCGATTCTACAGATCCCAACTCGACACAAGCAACTGGACACAGAGAAATGCGACACATTTACCTACTGGACACGGTAAAACTGGACATATCACTAACTTGACACGGCAAAACTCGATATATCACTAAATTGACACGGCAAATCCCGACTCATCACTAATTCGATACAGTAAAACTTTCCCGTGGTGCACCTGTATACAATAAGACTGTCCCGTGGCTCAACTGGACAAGGCAAAGCTTCACTGTGGCCCAACCCGACACGGCGAACTGTACCGTGGCCCAAGTCGACACGGCAAAATTGTACTGTGGTCTTACTCGACACGGCGATATTGACCCCGCGCTTAACTGCACACTGCAAAACTCTCCCGTGGCGCCACTCGACACGGCAGGACTGTTCCCGATACCAATAGTAGAATTAAAAGAAGTAGGGTTAAGTTAAGCAGGGTTAAATTAGGTAGGGCTAAGTTAGGTAGGACTAAGTTAGGAGGGTACAGTTAGGTAGGGTTAAATTAGGTACGATTAAGATAGGTAGGGTTAAGTTAATTTGGTTTATTTTAGGTAGGTTTAAGTTAAGTAGATAAGGTTAGGTATGATGAAATATTGTTATTATATAGGGATCTCTATATTGGTTACTAGGGGGCTGTGCCCCCCGCGCGCTTCGCGCGCTCCCCCCCCCCCCCCTCTCGACGCCTTAAACCTTCCTAACCTAACCCTGATTAACTTAACCCTACCTAACTTAACCCTACCAAACTTTACCCTACCAAACTTAACCCTACCTAACTTAACCCAACCTAACTTAACCCAACCTAACTTAACCCTACCTTACTTAACCCTACCTTACTTAACCCTACCTAACTTAACCCTACCTAACTTAACCCTACCTAACTTAACCCTACCTAACCATGGTTGCCATGGTAACCATTACCTTTTAGAAAAAATCCGGGCTGGGGGGGGGTCATAGGGGGACTTCGAAAAAAACCGGGGGGGGGGGGGGCGTGTCCTACACAGCGGCGGCGGCGGCGGCGATATCTTTTTATAATATAGAGGGATATATAGACGATATAGGCGAGGGGGGAGGGAATGTTCCCCCCTCCCCCGCCCTATAGGGAATAGAATAGAATATTTTTTCCCGACTTCGCTAAAATAACCACATTTCGTGTGTGCAACGAGGGCGGAAAATAGCTCATTTTTTACGCATGACTTACGCATGCGCAGTCCGCTTTCATTACCTCCCTAGGGAGGTAATCAGCTCATTCCTGCCCGCGCAGGAGTAATGGAATATGTACTACGCATGCGTGTCGTCTTTTGTCAAAAATGAGCTTATTTTCCGCCCTCGTTGCACACACGAAATGTGGTTATTTTTTAACAAAATCCTGAGAAAAGTATAGTACGCTACATGGAAGGAGTGCAACTTTTCACCTCGTGTGAATTTCTGCCCTCGCTTCGCTCGGGCATCAAACTTCACATTCGGTGAAAAGTGGCACTTTCCTCCCTTGTAACGTAATGTACTATTATTTTTAATAAAATTTTATGGTGGTTATTTTCCGTAAAAAATGGAGAATTTCGGTTAATGCATTACAAAAATAATTGGGGACCGGACTTGGACATTTTTTTTTCACAATTGCTCACCGCAGGTGTTCGCTGCAGGTTATGGTTGTTAAATCACCCCCACGGAACAAACTGTACCGCAACATTTATTTCTTAAACTAATAGGGATTTACAGCTCTGCCCTACACAAGTGGACGAAAGTGGGTACACGTTGGAGGCCGCGTGCCGAACGTAAGGCTGAAAAACCTGGGGAGAGAAGGAAACACGTATAAAGCGGGAACGGTGAAGACGGGAAAGTCAGAGACGGAAAAGGAATGATGCGATAAAATGAAGAAAAAAATAAAAAATAAAAAGCGAGACCGATTGCGCGTAAGAAAGGAAAAACGTTGTGAATATCCGGCACGTACTGAGCCACGCCGCGACTTTATCTCCAACTCACTTTCGGAATACACGTGAGCCCAAAGTTCGCGATTTTCCTCCTGCCTCGCGTACGGCCCGATTCGGCCAGGTCATAAGAGGAAAAACGGGGCTGCGGATCGTCGAATTCTAGCCGAGAGTGTCGCTACAACCAAAGTGCGGCTTCCCCGTGGCCCGTGGAACGAGTAAGCCGAGCTACCTATACACCGGAGACACGGTAAATCGCAACCGGATGAGCGAATCAGAGGACAATACGACGCGCGCCGCGCGATCGCGACAATTTCGTCTCGTATTGCCTCGCAGTCCCGGAGGCAGATATCGCCGAGTGGCGCGCGCGCGCTTTATTCGCGGCGCACGACGTTTGCTGGCGTCGGTGGAGCCGCTCGAGATTGACATTCCAGAGCGTGAAAGCGGAGGAAGAGGTGGCGGAGCGTCGCGACGGGGATGCGCCGTTAGGGGTGTCTCGAGCGTGCCCGGGGAACGTGGCGTTCCTCGAAGCGTGTGAATTGACATTTCAGACTCGCGCGAGAGGGGCAAGTGAGACGCGAGCGCGCTCGCCTTACTCCCCTGCCTCTTTCTCCCTCTGTCTCGTTTCTCTCTCTCTCTCTCTCTCTCTCGGTCTCCATTGCCCGTGTCGCGGTGATCTTGGTTTTGTTCGACAGAATTGCCGAGGATCGAGTCGAGCCCGGAAAGCGTGGTGAAGGGGCTGGCTTTGAGCGTCTCGGACGACGCGGTGCTAACGGCGCGCGGGCTCCGCACGCGCGCGATGGCAAAGGAGACCCCGAGACTCGCGGCGGGCCTTCGCGTAAAGGGTTAGACAAAAACACGCGGAAAGGGCGAGATGACGAGCGCGGGAGGACTTCTCTTTGACAAGTCAAACGAGGGCTAATTCCGCGCGCTCGACTGCGTGCTTCTCGTTTCGATGTGCCGCTGCCTCCATGGAAATAAAGTATACTTGAGATATATACAAGAATATATAATTTAGGTACGCTATATATAGCGGCAAAAAGTGCTATACCCTCTGTATATCTGATATATATCCGACGGATATATAATGGATGTATGAAGAATATATTCTGGATATACTCCGCGTCTATGAATCATAGAAGCTCTATATATAATACATGGATGAAAAATATAGTTTCTATACACAGGAAGTACATAGAGAATATATCCTCGATAAACAATAAATCTATAGAATATACATTAGTGATATATAGTAAATATATCAATGATATGTATATGATATGTAATATTTTTCATATTACGTATCATTATTATTTTTAATTTTTTTAGTTTTTATTTTTTTTTATCGGCTATATTTTTTATATACTACGTATCTAACATAACTGCATTTTTATAGATTCCAGATATATAATTTATATATTCTGAAGACATGAATAACGTAACTACTATATATCTCATATTTATGCTAAATATAAGTCATATATATGCTTGTATATAAGAAATGTATTGAACTGTATACCAGAATATATTAATTACATTTTTGGGATACAGAAAGGTTACATTCGGTATGTATTGTCTATATATCATTGATATAAATTAACAATATATAAAGCGGCAAAAAGTTCTATATCTCGGCTACATAATCTCACTATATTATAAAAATATCTCGCCGCCGCCGCCGCCACAATGTCAAGAATCGAGGCTGGTCGTGGTCAAATGACACACCCAAGCCCGTATTTTTCTAAGTCCCTCAAGGGGCCCTTGGGCCTGAATTTTTCTAAAGTTTCAGGGTCAAATGCCCAGGTAAAGGCCGGGGTCAACTCAATCCGACACACCCAAGAGGTTGTTGTCAACAGTTACCATTGCAACCATACCATAGCAAGCGTCACGATGGCAACCAAGTTAGGTAGGGTTAAGTTAGGTACGGTAAAGTTGGGTAGGTTTAAGTTAGGTAGGGTAAAGCTATGTAAAGTTAAGTTGGGTAGGGTAAAGTTATGTGAGGTTAAGTTGAGTAGGGTTAAATTAGGTAGGGTAAAGTTATGTGAGGTTAAGTTGGGTAGGGTTAAGTTAGGTATCATTAACTTAGGTGAGATTAAGTTAGGTATTATTAACTTAGGTGAGATTAAGTTAGGTATCATTAACTTAGGTGAGATTAAGTTAGGTAGAGCAAAGTTAGGTAGGATTAAGTTAGGTAGGGTAAAGTTATTTGAGGTTAAGTTGAGTAGGGGTAAGTTAGGTAGGGTTAAATTAGGTGGGGTTAGGTTAGATAGGTTTTTTTAATTTAAGTAGGATCGTGTTATGGCGAAGTATTTTTAAAATATAGAGAGGTATCTTTACATTAGAGATCTATTGACATGGCGAGGGGGGGGGGGGGGGGCGAAGCGCGCAGGGGGCGAAGCCTCCTAGTATCATATATCAACAATATATAGTATGAATTTCCTATATGTATATCCATGGATATATAAATTTCCAAGTATACTTGTTTCCATGGGAGTGCTCTCGCTTTATTGCGAGATCCTCGCTTTATTCACTCGCAGACTTTGCGCGTGCACTTTGGCGTCCCACGGCTTCTAGCATTCTCGAACGCGACTATATTGCAAAGCCGCGCACAATCGCACGTCGGCTCGGTGCCAATGTCTCCGGCAAACTATTAAGTGCCAATTAGAGCCGTGTGGCAAATCACCGGTGTTGCCTAGATTTTGCTGAAGGAACTGCGAAGGATTCGGGCGACTCAAAGGAAAGCGAACGTCAAAGACGCGCGCGCGCGCGCATTTCACTTGTGGCGCAGTAGCGGTGCGCTTGGAATTTCTCTCGTTGGGAAACGTAATTCCGGACATTGGAGAAGTTTCTGACGAATCACATTTGTAATGAAAAAATATTTGTTATTTTTTACACAGTAGCTTTGCAAATTATCGAACGCACTGTTTGCCAATTTGCAACCCGTTGTATTAATAAAACACCGGAATAATTTGTCTTTTAATGAATTTCGTTTGTAAACACATTTCAAAATGTATCTCCAGTCGGGTTTGCCCGTGACATTTTCTGGTGTTCTTTTTTTTATCAATATTTCTGTAATTAAAATAACCTTGATTACGGAATTAGCGCGTTAACTGTAATTGAACGTCTGTACCGATATAAATTATTCGTTAAACATTCGAGAATAATAGAGGCAATTATTCCGCTATTACATATTGAGCGTTGCAAGAGAAAAGTGCAATCACGGAGTGGGAGGCGCCGCGCGGGGAATCAGGACGAGCGGGGTGGAAACGTCAATACGAAGTTGTCAAGATTTCCCATGTGTGCCAAGCGGATTACTACTTTCTCTAACAACGCGAGAGCTCGCGATAAACCATTTCGCCTTGGATATCGCGGTGTTTCGCGCGAGTATACAGGAACCCGAGTGTATATAGGTGCAATATACTCGATGTTATTGTTATTTGCACTCGGGACAAATTCGCTCGACTGCCGCGGATATATCGACAAATCGCTTGCGCCCAAGATATCCCGGCGCTGAAGTTGTCCCCTGGTAAAAAGATCAACGCGAACGTGGAAGAAAAAAAAAACAGCGTGAAGCAAACACAAAACGAAGAAAAAAAAAACAAAAAAGAATGAGTCTGGACGGAAATTCCATCCTGTTGCGACTTTCGTACCCTTCCGTTTTCTTTGGTACGCTGCGACCTTGCGAGAAAAACTCAAGTTGGGAATCCGAGACCCGTACAGCCACGGTACACGGAAGTAAAGTAGCCGGTGAGCAATGAACGAAGTCCATGGGGGATCCGTGGCAGCGGCTGCGGGGGGACCACACACAGGGTCGGACTGCCGGTCTCCGGCGTGCGAGTCCGAAAGGGGGGGAGGGCCATGTATCACCTTTTATTAAACGATAAATCGACGAAACGAAGCCTCCTATAGAGACGTATAGCTCGGTGTGACCAACCGGTGCCCTCCCGCCCCCTTATTCTCGCCCGCCCGCTGGACCTCTGTCTTCTTCTCTCTCTCTCTCTCTCTTTCTCTCTCGTCGTGCCAGTAGCATCGATGTAGCGGCGAAACTGGAGGGGGGTTAAGGGGGCCGGGGGGCCGGACACGAGCGAAAAAGGAGTGTGAGGATTTCGGGGATACCTTTGGGACGTGGGACGAGTAGCCTCGCTCGAGCGAAGCTGGTGAAAAGAGACGAGGAAACACGGCGAGATGGGTGCGCGCGGGGACAGTGGAGATGGTGAACGAAGGCAGAAAGAGAGAAGAAAGGGTAAAAGGAGCAGAATGAGAAAGTGGAGAGGAGGAGGAGGAGGAGGAGGAGGAGGAGGAGGAGGAGGAGGAGGAGGCCGAAGGCCGAAGGGCGAAATATATCGTGCGCTCCTTTGTACTTCCGCACCCGCTCGTTATTTCGAGCGCGCTCGCACGCCCGAGAGAGAAAGGGCGGAAAGAAAGAAGCGCCTATCATGCTTGCTTGCGCTCGTTCGCCGAAAGAGACTCGGAAAAAGCGTAGTAGCGGTGGTGGCGGTAGTCGTCGTAGTGAGGGTAGTAGCGTGGTAGTACTACCAGTGGTAGCGGCGGTAGTGGTGGTGCCAGTAGACGTATAGTAGTAATGCATACCGCGGGTACGCGACGTGAGCGCCAACGTGGCAAAAGAAGGGAGAACAGAAGCGAAGCTAGCGCGCACTTTATTACGATGCCCGAAACGCCAAGTAGCATCAGCATCGCAGCGGCGGTAGTGGTCGTAGGGACGGTGCAGTGCGACGCCGAGAGAGCTTCTCGAGCTGAAAAGACCGAGAAGCATCTCGAGCTAAATTGAATGGACGCGCGTTTGTTATACGCGAGAGTGGGATTCCCGTATACTTTGCAACGTGCAGCTTCCGAAATATGTATAATACATTCGATGCTCCGTTGTTTTTTTCGCGAAATTCCGTGGGTTGTCGGTATCATTCGTCGTAATTTGCGGGTAAATGCGGCGTCCGGCCGCGTCGCACACCAGGCAATTATAACGGTGATTAAAAGTAATGTAGAGAAACTGATAATGGGATGTTATTTTTTTAATTTTGTTTCCATATGTTTCTGACAAATTTCACGTGCAAAGGTCAAAGCCGCGAGGAATTTGGGAATATCAACGTCATTACGTTAATTAATTTTTTGCAAGCTCTGTAAGCGGTCTCAAATTTTTTAAATCTGTACTAATTCATACGCGCGTCGGGCGCTTGTACCCAGTTGTCACTTCACTAAAATCGAGGTTCCTTTTTTATTGGAACGATCGAACCTGCACTTTCTTTCTACATTCGAGAGAAAAGTCTTTAACTAACAGAATGCCGCAAGGCGGAACGCGATATCATGACTTGCGAATTATTCACAAAATTTTAAAGCCGGACCTCGAAAAATCGCACAAGAAAACGCAAGAAAAAAAATGGTCAATATTAAAGTTGTAAATTGTTTGTCGTTGTCGGCAAACAATTTTACGTTTCATACCAAAAGTATAGCCGAGTTTGGTCAGCAAGCGGATGCAGTATCGATCCAACGCGATAGCCAATTAGGTATCGAATCTCATAGGCGCTCAAGTTTCGATGCAATCGAGTCAAGTTAATTTTCGTTTTATTTTTTATTTTTTCATCGGGGAAGAACAAACGTTTCAATAAAATAAAAAATATTTGCTACTCGTCAAACATTCACCATTGGTGCGGGAAACACGAGGCATGCGGACTACGCGGCGAGTGTACACAACGTCGACGGATAATCCGCTGTGTGCGTATACATATACGTAGTACAACCACGAGTACCGAGTGTGTTCCGATTAATATCGATATATCTCTCCCGTGTAATTACAAAATGGCGGTGGACGCTCGCGGCGAAGGACGTCAAGCCGGCCGGGCTCGGCTGGACGTACGATACGCATGCACCGCTTGTACCAACAGCCCCCGCGCGTATAAGCACTATATGCACATCTAGGCTCGGCGGACAGCTCGTATGCGGTGCGGCAATAGCCGAGCCCCCCGCGCCACGTCGTCCCTGTCCGGCCCTGGGAGAAACGCGACGCCTGGTAAGCACCGATTCGAACTCCTTCGTACCGAGACTCCACGATCTAGCGGGGCGCGCGCGCGCGAGCAGGTGCGTGACGCCGAATGCGGAATAGCCCTTCGTTGTCATTAACTCTCGGCTTTGTCATTAGCGATAGAGCGGCGCTCGCACGTACCGAGTCGATATGACCTCTCAGGGTGCCGGTGAACCCTCCCTCTCGGCGCTCCGCCTCTATCATCGCATGCACCGACCGCGACCCTCGCGCAAACCGTGACACGCGCGTTACCCTCCAATATCGCGCTCGCTCTGCTCGCAGGCTGCACCGCGTTGCATATCAATGTATGCATATACCTCGCGCTAATGATAATCCTGAAATATCATCATCGCAAAATACCATTCCCGCGTTTATTATCCATTGAGCCGAGGGATTTTTTGCGAAATATCCGGCGATATGTGGCGGTGATGTAGTAGCATTGACATTTTTCTGTTCTAGCGGTTGCGGTACACCGATAAAAATAGTAAACGATAGGTAATGTTATTACCAAACGCGCGAAAAACATTTGAGAAATTGAATAAAAATGTTTTTGTTGTTGAATCTCGACTGTAGTTTATTTATTCCTTTGGTTTAGCGCTATAGATTTCAACTAGTGGCGCTTGCAATCTGTGAAACCTAAAATAAGAAGAAAAAATGTCAGAGGGACAATCTATCGAACCTATATCCATGCTGTCCTCTACCGCCTGCCTATAACGTCTGTGTGTAATGTTTTCGTTTTTTTTTCTCTCTTTCTCCGCACAATTCTATACTTTGTACAACTTTGTGGCTGATCGATTGAGCACTTGATTCGAATGGACTCCGCGCTCTTTATCCCGTAGAATCGGCTCTGTCCGACGACGAGTAAAGCCCAGCCATGGCTGTCCCGAGCCGCCAACACCAATCACCGAAAAAAACTCGAGGCAAACTGTGAGCGAACCGTCTGTGGATTCTCCATGTGCCGCGGGTGCAGCTTGTGTTATACTGGAACAAAAGAAGAGGACAAGGGCAAGCGACGCGGACTGGCGCAAATTGAGATTTCGCCTGTAATCCTGTGCCCCTTCCGATGAAGCTCCTCTTGTTCCTATAGCTCTGTGCGAGCCACCCCAGCTCGAAAAGCTCTCGTTCCACTGTTACGAAAAAGAAGTGAGGGGAGTAAAGCCTGGCAGCGATGGTTTTGCTCCACCTTCACGAAGAGACAGGGAGAACCCGCGGTACACACGTGTGTCGAAAAATATGGAGGAGCGTAACAAAGGGACAAACCCACGTTGACTCCCCGTTTCGTCGTCACTGGCGAACACTTTTGCACTCGTATGCCGGATTTGGAAGGGGCTGCCTCGTGTGAAGTTCGCGCACCTCCTCGAGGAGCTTGTGAAAAGGTTGAAAAAATGATAGAAAAGCGAGGGAGGTCGAGAGGAAGGTGGTGGATAACGGGGATAAAGAACGCGTAATCTTCGGTATTACCAGAACTTGGATGGAAACACGAAAGTAGAGGGCGAGAAACGCACAAAGAGAGGAAGGAAGTTGTCGAGTTATAGCGCGAAGTCTTCTTTTCATCTTGTTCTCCTATAGAAACGAAGTTTCAAAAAAGCTGCAAGGTCGATCTTTGTAAGAAGCTTGCTCGTTCTATTAGTCCGTTGTTAACAAAACTTCCTCCATAAGGAAGTCAAAATTGAACAACGTCCTCATCGATCAGGAGGCTCTGTGAACGGCGGACTGAAACAATCAGAAACCCGCTAAAGGTCTACCTTGCAACTTCTCAACATATTTAAGTACTAAAACACTGAGGTATCGTGTACCAATTACTTTTAAAAATTTCGAAATCACGGTTGAAACTCCACAGACTTTGTCCTGCTAAATTTCACCCGGTTTTTCAGTCACTTTGTACCGCACTGAGTATGTACGGCGCAACAACTGAGGTACGAAGAGACACAAACGGCAAAAGGAGCATCGAGTAAATGAAAATCCACGAATACTCCGGTGTGCGATTAGAGCGAAATGTCATCGCATTTTATCCGCTAGCGGGTCCGACTTATTGTCTATATCTACAGCGCGCAAATACCGCAACACCAGAGCGACGTAATCGCATCGAAAAGCAAAATACGTATATGGCCGAGGCACAGTAGATATGTTTGACTGTGGTAGAGTGAGGGAGAGTCAAAGAGGGAGGGGGAGAGAGAGGCGGACGTCAACAACTCACCGCATTCGGCGAACACTAATGCCTGTGTGCGTTCATCTGTAAAGGTACTACCTACTAGTTTGCCCCGCTCAAATTTGATATCAATTTGTGCGGCGGTAGGTACTTAATTTGGCTATTTCGTGGAAAGCTGGTGACGGCAGCAAACCCTCTCCTCTCTCTCTCTCTCTCTCTCTCTCTCTCTCTCTCTCTTCCTCTCTTTCCCTTTGCTTTTACACATGGCCTTCCCTCGTGTGAGTCCAACCGCACTTCCATGTCTACAGTGAAACACCTCATATAGCTCGCCTCCTCGAAGCTTACATCGATACCGGGAGCGGCGCATGCTGTTTTTGTTGGCTGTACCCATCGCAGAGAGGAGGAAAAGCTCGTCCATTTCTCGCCCTTGATTGGTCCTTCACTTAGTTTCCATATCTCCGCGCATTACGCAAGCTACGAGAGCCTCCACTGTATATTTACAACGCACTACGTGCAGATCCTTCCATGTGCATCTACAGTTGTGTAGCGCAAACCTCTCCATCTATTTCCGGGGCTAGAATGTACATACATGCAGCATATATATGCTATATATATGCTACATATATAACGTACCCGCTCCCACCTATATGAAACCTATACGCAGCATACATATAACGTATGTATATATATACATCCACGTCTTTCGTCTCCAGTACCTACGTACATGCATGCGCTGTATGTTCTCACTGCGAGCCCAGCTCGGCGTTCTGTACATGTAAATGGTGTACGTACGTTACGTTGCCCACTACGCCCGTATTTATGCACCGTGGAGATATGTGTACGCGCGCCAAATGGAGAGAGAAAAGAGAAACGTTGCGCAGTGGCGAGAACGGGGCGCGGAGAGGGCAGGGGGTGGTCCGTTGAATTCGCAACGCTTACATTGCTACGTATATAATACTATAGTTGTTTTCTGGCCCGGTTGCGTATACGGGCAGCTTGTACGTCGTCCCGTCGTGGTGTGCGCGAGCCACACGTGGCTCGCTGAGCATTCCGGGGCGTTCGCATAATGGCGAGCCGCGCGCGAACGTTTACCATAAGTCCCGTCACATTGTTGTCCGGCGGGAGCGGTGTTTTACGCGGTCACCCTTCGCGGATATATCCGCATGCATGTATGTATCCAGGTACGTGTGCATCGTGTGCCTATAGCGCCGCACACCGAGGCAGCGCGTTAGCTCGCGTTACCGCGCGGATGCGGCTAATGACCGCGCGCGAGGGACGAGGAAGAAGAAAGGACGCGGGGAAAACACGTCTCGTAAAGTATATGTAGGTACCGCGGCTACTTCTTCTTCATCAACGTGGAGGAAGAGGTCGCGGGAAGGAGGAAGAAAGGAATTGAAAAAAGAGAGAGAGAGAAAAATACACGGGAGGGAGGAACAACGAATAGAAGCGCACGAAGAAACCGCGACAAGAGGTCGACGCTAATGTTGTTTGCGAGATAGAGGCAACACTCGCACGAATTAATCCTCCCACTGTTTCCACGGGAGTTAATAGAGCGAGAGTTTGGAAAAAGTTCCGACCGGGAACCAGTGGGGTCAAATGGATTTATCTGTCTCGATCTTCCACCGCTCTTGCCCGTCGTGTGAGGAAAAAGAAGGAGGGCGGCGGAAGAAGACGGAGAGGATAAAAACATACTGGGTTCAGCGCGAAATCTGAGGGAGAAAGATGCAATGCCGTCGGAGCGATGATGAGAAGTTAGCGGCTAATCGATCTTCGGCTGCTGCAGTTGCCGGGAGACTGGAATGAAGGTAAAAATGTGAGTGATGGGGAAAGGAATTTGGAGCGAGGAAGAGGTAATTTTTATATTAAGCGGAGCGACGTCAATGCAAATAAGTAACTTTGTATTCCCGGTGAGAGGAAAACTGTGATGTCAACCAGGCTCGTAATTGCTTCCCCAGGTGGCTGTTCGTAAAATGCTGACTATTGGGGAACTCCAAGTTCAGCCCAGGCTTGACTCGAATCTACAAAACCGTTTCTGCCCCTGGCTCAATTCTGGTCCTCGGGTATAAGATGTTGTCATCCAGGCAGGCAGCTGGGATGTATGTACGTGTCGCTTGAACAGCCTGACAGGCCCTGTCCGGCTGGCCAGCCGGACAGGCCTGGGATGTTGGCCGTGGCGAAACAAGACTGGAATGTTAGCCAACGTACCAAACAGAGCTGGAATGTTAGCAAGCGAGAGAGGGCTGGGATGTTAGGCACAGCCGGACCTGGTTGGTATGAATAAGAAAATTGTCCTCTTTTTGATCTACGCGGAAAGTCGTACGTAGCACACCAGCTGCATAGAAAACGGGAGTAAGCGAACTGAGGAAAGAGTCGGCAATAAGAATTCCTAAATCCCAAACCAAAGTCTCATCCAATAACGCTACTACTCCTCATCTCTCTCTCTCTCTCTCTCTCCCTGACATCGAATCTCCGGAGAATTGTGTGCACCTTACCCAGACCCTCGCAGACCGCGGGCACACGTCGGCAAAGTATAACCATATCCTGTGTATATCTGGCTGTAGTGGAGGACACGTTGCGAAAAGAAGAATGGAAGGTCGACACGTGGTTCGGACAGGAGCTCGGAGGAGGCGAGCTACATATGTACCCGGTGTACGCTGGAACTGAAGCTCCGCTACGTGCTCGGTTTCTCTCCGTCGCATACTTATTTTCCAGGGAAAAGTTCCAGCAGGCCGGCTGGGCGGGGGGTCGGAGGATCGGAGGTTTCGTATAGCGGAGGTAGCGAAGCGACCACGTACTCGCTCTGGGCAACCTCGAGCGAATGTCGAAGAAAGGGTGGTGGTGGTGGTGGTGGTGGTGGTGGTGACGCTGGTGTGAAGCGAAAAAGGAAGGACTAGGTGCGCCTCGTACGAGCGTAGTGTGCGGGGGAATCCAGAAAGTACCATGGCGAGAATCCCACGGGCGTCCGGTGGCCGCAGATCGTTTCGAGATCGGTAGCCCGTGAAACGGACACCGTCGGAACACAGCCCAGGCTCGCGCATCCGCGCCGCTCCGTTCTACCTCGTCCTCCTCCTCCTCCTCCTCCACCTCCTCCTCCGCCTCGTACGGAATTCCCAACTTGTCTTCTTCGTCTCCGTCGCGTCTTCTCTTTCGTGTACAATACGTCACGCTCCGTCTGCTCGTCCCGTCGCTCGCGCGCGGAGTTCTACTCTCCCGGACGCGGCGGAAGAATTGATTTCGCATGCGGACGACCGACCGGGGGAGTTTCGGTCTAGCGCCGCATCGCAGAGACGCGGCTGCTGTGCGGTACCGCGCAGCGTGTGCGATCAAGTCAGTGGAAAAATGTTGGCGGACAGATGGAGAAGAGACGAGTAACGCTTTCGATCGAAAGCGAACGGACCATTCTCATTTCCCTTTATTCCCCGTGCGTTTCTCTCTTTCTCCTAAACCCCCGCCCACGACCCTCGATGTCCACCCGACGAAATCCCACGGGCTTTTGCGGTGGTCGCGTCTAAAGCGTAACGGTGGCCCCACGTGTGATGTGGCTCTGTCAAACACCGACGGGGCGAAAGCGCGCGGGACAGAGGCGAAGATGCAAGTGTATTTGTGAGCGGAGCGACGTGGAGAGGGATATTCGCGCGAAAGGAAGAGGGTTCGCGGGAACGAATACGGAAGCCGGAGGTGGCGGGGTGGTCGCCATTCCCTGTTTTTAATCACTTTGCACGCAGCCAATGGCGCGGAATTGTAGCGGAGTAGTAGCCGAGGGGGATTCCGCATCATACTCCCCCCTCACCCCGCCCCCCTTCTCATACCCTCGTCCCGCAGGGTTGCACGTGGCCATCGTGTTTTCGGAGTGAGGGGGTGAGGGTCTGTGTGTGCTGGACGCTGGATCACGATGCGTCGCTGGCAGACACCGGGAAAACTCGCGAGAACCCGGTGATGCGGACTGCCCGCTGGACACGATGCGTGTAGTGTATAACTGTGGTGTGGAGGATGCGGTGCGGGTATTGGATAATGATTTTCTCCGTGAGCATCCGCCTCGCAATGAAAGCTCACGTCTTCCCTCCTCGGATGAAAGTTGGGTTTTCCACATCAACCGAGTCGTCGGGAGCGCGAGAGAGACGCTCTGTTTGTGGTCACATTCCTTGTGTCTGGTCATTTCAACGTACACGACACTTTAGTTTTCGTTAAATTGTTAATAAAATTGAGGCGACAATATGGAGCGTAAAACTAAATTTCTCGTACTAAATCTCGTGAAAACGCACCCCAAAAGTGAAATCCTATTTCGTCCCGTTCATGGGTACCAGAGATTTTTACAGGGACAGCAAATTACTCGCGACCTTCGTCATCCGTTACGCAGTTAAACCTAATTTGCCTATGTCCGGAAGAGTCCAGGAGCTTTTAAAAAACAGGATTACCGTTGATACCGAGCCCGGAAAGGGCTGGGGGTGGAATGTGACGCATCGGCTCGAATTGAAGTGACACCGCCGCCCATCCCGCATCTGTTTGGTGTCCGAATCGGCGGTCATGTTTTTTCGAGGGTGCCGGATCGTTTCTGTCGCAAAAGCAAATGGGCTTCCACTGCTTAATTGATAGAAGCGGTCCCGCGTTCTATTTGCCTTTGCGGGGAAACGCGACATTGAAAAAACGCGATTTCTGTATTCGATACGGAAACGTGTCACGTTCGCTCTAAAACGAAGCGGTGGAAGATGGAATTCAGCATGTTTCCGGGCTGTGTGAATGTACGGGTATACAAGTATAATCTATACGACAGCGATGTTGCTCGTCTATCTATACACAGGTATAGAGATTGCGGTGGAAGGGTCCGCCACTGACAGTCCTAATATAGACAGAGGGTGCTGTAGGTGATATTGGATAGACAGATATACAGGTAGCTGGTACGTTCGACTGCTGATGGAAGCTGGATATCTCATGAATGGAAACTGATGGTACACGGGACGAGGGATCTGTTTTCGGAGAAACGGGATGCTGGTTGATTTAGCCCAGTTGGTGTCTCGCGTGCGTTGGCTCAACGGAAATGGCTGTGCACAATCATTCGCAGTGGCTGATTGCGGTTGCGGTTGACGAAGACGTCTAATGAAATCCCTAATTCCAGACAAAAATAGGTCCATAACGTCGTTACATTGGAAAGTTCAAGTGGCAATTTGACGGGGACCACGAAATGGCTGCGACTCAAGGAATAAGTAAGATTAAGAGAACGAATTTCGATAACAAAACGGTTCGAGATGTTACGTGCAAAACGCGGTTGAAAACTGTCTTACCAATACCGATCACCGGCGAGCGACCAATCCGGCAACGGCTGGTAAAGCACACGAGGCTCTCGATAGTCCCTCGAGTCTGCAGCTTTGCATGGTAACGCTGTGGTGAATAGTAACGTTGTATACGCGAAGCACGCAGCAGCGGCAGCAGCAGCAGCGGCAGCAACAGACAGGCGTCGGCATTTAGGGATATCGTTCGAGGATCGAAACGACGTCGTATGCCGCGCGACCTGTGTGTACGTGCCAGCGAGGCACACGCGTGGGCCGCCACACACACATACACGCGGTACACCAGACTTCCGCGCGTCAGTGGGAACGGCCATTAAACTCGGACTGCGACTCGCAAAAGCGCACCGGTCATAATTTCCTATACGGAATTTTAGAGCGAGTTTTGGCCAACGATAAAATCGCTTTCATACCGCGTGTGCTTCGTCAGTTTCGGAGTTGTGAAATAAGCAAAACTGCCGGTCTGGCCTCAGCCTCGTCGGCCCGATGACGGGATAGGGGACGGTGTGCTGCGATGCGATCTGACGAATGATGAAACCACGTGGGTTAACTAAAGAAAATGTCGTTGATTCAAAAACAAATCGTTTGCGGGCTGTCGAAAATAAGTGTTTTTAAATTAGCTCCACTTCTTATTTACGCAATCCCACTTAACATTGGAGCAATAAAATATTATATTGCACAATTTATAATTGTCGTTACGATCTCATATGGAATTGTAGCAATTCGGAGTAAAGCTGACTTGACAGCGCTTGTTTTTAGCAGCCCGCAAGCGAAGGGTCTATCGCGTTAATAACATATTTTTTTCCAGTGCCGTAATACAAGTTTTTGTGCTGCAGCTCGGTGCGTCGAGGCGTTCAGTATACGAGACTGGTGGAAGCAGGGTGCTTTTTTCCCAAGTGGTATAGCTGGTACGCAGGGACCGTGAAGGGTCGACTACATATGTGTGATAAGGTACCGACGACAACGACCAACGCACGAGCTTTTAGCCAGGCAATTAGAGAGATCAGTTAGGACGAGAAAAGGCAGCCCGGAATCTCCTTCCCATTCTTTTCGCCTTCTCTTTCATTCCAGCTCGCTAGGTAGAAGGGAGTGAAGCCTCGTTCTGGAGCACGTGGAACGAGAGGCAAAGAGCCTCGATGACTTCGAGATACTGCGAGAAAAGAGACGTGGGGGAAAAAAGGGAAGCGGAAAGAGGGGGCTGGTTTACTACACAGGCAATACCGCGTGACACCCTTAAACCCAGTATTTCGGGAATAAACTTTCGACGCGTCCCTAACAGCGTGCCAGTGGTACACGCAGCGTCGACGACGACGACGACGACGACGACGACGACGATGAGCTTACGTCGTACTCGCTCTTTTTCCCCTTTTCAAAACTCCTGCTGCTTAGAACGAAGCTCGACGTTGCTCGACGGGAGCGTCGACGTCGAGCTACCAAATCCCACTCGTGCCCCCCGCAGCCTCTCTCCTCGCTCCTTCCTCCCTCCGACATAAACCCGAGAGACGAGGACGCCCGTCGGAGATAACGCGACGAGGAAAGGAGAAGACGACGGTGGGAAGTGAGATCGGCGTTGAAAATACGCTCGAAATCGCACAAACGCCCGAGCTTTTTTCAAAGCGAGCCCTCGTCTCCTTTTCCATCGCGCGTCTTTATCCTCCTTTTCCTCCTCCGCCGCGCGCGGCTATACAGTGTACATCGTTTCGTATCTCTCTCGTGAAATTCTTGATACGGAAAACTGTCAGATGATGATCGCGACGCTTTTGCGCGCTCCTCTTTCGTCCGCCCTCCACGCTCGTTCTCGGCAGCTCTCTTGCCGCGGTGACTCTTTCGAAAGGTGAGAGGTGAATAAAGTGCGAGCGAGCGCTTAAAGGACGCGCCCGTGGTTTTGCATGTCGCGGTGTTTACCGTGTCGTTGTGCACACGGGCAATGGGTTTTCCGTATATACAGTGCCGTTGACGTATGTAATACCCGGTATAACTCGACCTCGCTCAATCGAAACGAGGGTGTGCGCGCGCGTGCGAGGTCCGGCACGTGAAATCGGGGGCGATTATGCTTCAAAGCGACACGGGCTGTGGGGGAGGCGAGAGGGGGGCTAGAACTCTGCGGGTTATGGCTCTCTCGCGCGCTATACACGGAGATCCAATCGATAGGGCACCCTCGTCGCTCGGCTCTAGTGCGAACCGCCCCCTCATCAACCCTCCCGTCGCTCGAGAGGGAGAGGGTGGGAGTGAGAGAGAGAGAGAGCGAACCCACACCCCCCTTTCGTCCGGCGTCCCGGAACCCTGCCACCATCGCCACAGAACGGTGTCTACATCTACCTAATCCTATAATTGCACTGATTAACCGATCCCCCGCGTCTCTCTTCCTCTCTGGCGCCCCCCGAGCTACCCTTTTACTCACTCCTCGCGCGTCTACGACCTACGCATAGAGACGACGTGGGATGAAACGCACGTTCGCTGCTCCCTCTGTAATCCTCCTCACTGTTTCACGGCCTGATTATTATCGCTTTTGAAATTGAGTTTAATTCATAAGTCAATGCGTGTATCCGTGATATATAGCCCGGGTGGCCCGTCGAAAATGTCAATCCCTCGCGGTAAATAAAACTGCTCAAACGGTAAGGTTGAACGACAATGTTACGTACTTGTAATCTGTCCATATATGCATTTATTGTCATGAAACGACAAGTAATTCTGGTACACTGTTAAAAATGTTTGTAAATTTACAACATGTTTAACATACAAGTGTATATGAAATTTACAATAACAGTAACTGAAAAATGTTATTAATATACAGTGTTTGAAGTTTTTTAAATGTTCATATTAAATTTAATATAAGTCTATTGAATTTACTATAATCGGTATTGAATATTAAGAAACTGATGTTTTAAAGTGACATTTACTATACAAGTAATTGAATTTGATGTAAAGTGAATGGAAATTACAATATATGTATGTTAATACTATCTATTTTTTTCTTACACAGTGACATTTCGTTGATACCGGGTGAAATCTGTGACTAGCGTAACTGCCCTACGACGATTTTTCGAATGATATTCATATTTCACCTACAATTTCCGTGCGATTTGTATAGGACATTTGAATAAACGAAATTCACAAGTAGGTAATAGCGTAGTGGGTAGCGTCTTAGGTGGGTAGGTAGGCACAGGTAAGTAGAGTAATTCTAGGGTCGGTAGTTCAAGTCCCATCTCAGGCGATTGTTAACGACAATAAGTATTCGTGGAGATAATTTTTTTTCACGAATATTTATCTTTTACCTATAAAATACTATATAGCCATGCATAATTAAGCTGTTTGGCGATAATTAAAAGTATTTATTTTTAGTTAAATGCTTTTCTAAGTTTAACACTAAATGAATTCAATTTAATATACTGTATATTAAAATTTAATATACCGTGTGTTAAAAATTTGACACAATAGTATAGTAAATTTTATGTATCGTATTTGCATAAAACTTCATATACAAATTATGAATTTTCAAACAGAATTTTTTTACAGTGTATTCATAATTGAAGTCTCGGCGGTTGATTTGGCAATCAGTGACATCAAGTGACTATTGGTTGTCGGTCACTCCGAATATTTTCCTAATTACAAATCATTAAGGTGAACTAACAAGTAAAAGTTGTTATTCAAGTAATAAGAAACCAAGCAATACAAAAGTGTATTTGCCACAACTAATATGATTGGGCATTCTATAAAATTATTTCTACGTATCTAAAAATCGACTTCTGGGCTCGAAAACCCTAATTTTTTACTAACCACCATTGAAGGCATTTATTTGATAATTGACTACGTTGCACCGTTACGAATGCGGTATATTTGTGCAAATCGATTGGTAGTCGGTGGCCGGAATAGCCGAACACATTTCTCAAAAGACTGTGGTGGATGTACGTATGAAGTAGAGTACATATATCGAGACCGCACACCGGAAGCCACGAGACCCCCTTTACGGCCGACAAAAGCCTTTTTGTATTTCGCCGCGAGCGGAAGGCCGCTGGCGAGAAGGAGCATGCCACGAAAAAGAGCAAGTGCGGAGTTGGGCGGAGGAAAAAAACGAGGAGAAAATAGGAGAAAAAGAGACGAGATTGTGGGATATGGAAGAGAGGAACCGACGAGACCCCGTGGCAACGGCGAAGAGAGCGAGCAAGAGGAAGGAGGAAAGAGATCCTTCGCACTTGGGATTTTCTGCGCTGGCATAGTGCGGCTCCGGCGATTCCACCAGCAGGATAGCGCGAGCGGCAGCAACGGCGCACAGCGCCGAGGCGTCGGTTGCAAACAATGGACGACGTTTCGCTGGTGCTGAGCGGGTGCCGAGGAGAACGAGCGGGGGGGGGGGGGGGGGGGGGAAGACGACGGATGGGTTTGGTGAAAGTCACTTGGCGCTCGCTGGACGAGCGCGGACCACGAGAAGAACGACGGGAGAGCGAGCGAAATAGCCGGGCGGATCTCGCTCGGATGCACGACGGGCTCGTGGAAGCCGAAAGATCGACGCGGAGATAAAAATACCTAGAGGAGTCGCGCGGATAAGAAGAGTGGAAAGAAAGCAG